>CM057153.1:37730306-37875161 GCA_029962745.1 Echinometra lucunter
GTCGGCAGTTCCGATCTCCTTCCTACCAGACGTGGTGATCTCCGTCAAGGATGGAGTCGCGTAACTCTCCTCTTCCCTCCTTCGCCGCTGTTCACCGTGTCACAAGGTAGGAACGACCTCCGCCAGTGCCGGTGCAACTTGTTGACTGTAATAAATTATATTTAGAAAAAAACAAATCAAAATACAAATGCGGACATTTGCATGGAAGAACACATTTTCGTATTATGATGAACTGAAATGTACATTCTTCAGATAGGCCTAGCGGGAGGCCTATAGCACGTAAATGAATTCAGATTACTGACACTTCTAGACCTAGTATTTCAATCTCTACACAGTTGAAGCTACAGTTTCGGCTGCTTAAAGCATTATGGCACAATAATTAAGTGAAATAGCAAGCTGCAAATTGGGCCTATAAATTCAGGTACGAAACATAAACTAGTAATTTCCAAGAGACTGGCCTACATAGAGGGTTCCCACAAGCAGCCATGTTGGAGGACAAATAATAACGAAACTGTTCACTAGACCATGACAACAATGACTTTTCATAGTCTGATGCACAGGTTTTTATTATTTGTCCTCCAACATGACTGCTTACAAGTGGAAACGCTCTATAGGACAGAATCTAGCAGAGGGGGACGAATTTCTCTATTGTCACCTTCCACGAAACCTAAAATTGATTTCGCGCGCGTGCAGCGTTAACTCTTTGAGTGGTCCATCCACTGAAAGACATCACGTGGTCTGAGCAAGCGAACCAATCATGTCATATATTCGACCGGAATACATTCTATAGGCTTCAAGGCGCCGAACGTTTGCTGGGTATTGTGTACTATAATAGGATGATTAACCTAGGTATTGTGTGCTATAACAGGACCATCAAGGCACCGTGAGATGTGGCTTTTGTGATAATTTTATCTGGTAACAAGGCATTCCAATAACCCCTTGTGATCACTGAGGGTTTATAATAGACCTGTTTACTAATGCTTGCCCGACATATCATTTTGAAAATAACTAATGTATGCAAACTGGATTCCATTTATTCAGATGCCATTAAGTCTATATGCCCAGCACATGTGAACAGTTAGTAACCAGAGTGGGGGTTCTGGAGAGGAACTGCATAAATCATTGAATAAATTTTTAGCAAACAGGTCTATTAACGTAACCTCAGTTCTAACCCTGATTTTTGTGCGTTGACGGTCTATATTATCTTGTGTACCGTCGGTCATACCGTCGGTCTCGATTGCTGTCAGAAGTGCGCTAATGGTATCCGATCAATTTTCTACCTCCTGCCTAATTGGCTTTGCCCCAGCCCCCTTCCCTCCCCTCTCTCTTTCTCTTTTCCTCTCTTTCTTTTCCACTTTCAGTGCTCTTCTTTCTATTCTCAGTCTCAAGATCAATCTTGAATCAGTTGATCTAAAACTCTCAACGATGACAACTTACAAAAAAAAAAGAAAATTCAAACTCCGTATTAAAGCTATGGATGATGATTGGTAGCATAGAAAAAAAAAGACCTGTTTACTACTAATGTAACCAAATTTATGCCAATTTCTCTCCAGAACCCTAATTACTTACCAAAATAAGGCTATCCATTTCACATGTTATGCACAATAAAATGGCTTCTGAATGTAAGGAATTTACTTTGCATACGTTGGTCTTTACTATGTTGGCAGACCTCTGGCAAGTTCGTAGTTATTAAGGGAAACTTGTTTAAAAAGTTTGCATGAAATTAGTGAACAGTCTACTGAGATTTAGAGAAGTTTTATTATAACACAATCAAATACTGGAATTCTCTCCCTCATAATATTAAAGCAGTAGAAAACTTTGCACACTTTAAAGACTACTAAAAGACTTCCTATCACTTGAGTCTAAGCAAAAAGAAACAAGTGACATGATTTACAAAATAATTATCATGATTATATGATATGCTTTAGACATACAGATCAGTATTCTTTTCTCTACCTTATCGATATTCATATGTATTATTTCGTTCCTTGTGTTGATTTTTTTTTTTCGTTTTAAATGTGTTGCTTTTAAACGCCTGGAAATATGTTTCATTATGTATATTAAAGTGCTACATACTTACAAGCCATGTTACCAGCAGTCAAGTTGTTCTGTTCTCTTTAGGACGTCGACCGCATTGTAAATAAGCTTTCGAGCTTTCATGGGTCATCCTGTCAAGCTTTCGTGAACTTCTTTATGTATACCGTGTGCTCTTTATATCTGAACTTGACAAATAAATCAAATCAAATAATAATAATAAAAAGTTTCTCTGCACTTGATCAGAACTCAAGCAACTGTACTGGCAGGGGCGTCGCTAGAGGGGGGGGGGTGTGGGGGGTGTGACACCCCCCCCCCCATTAAAAATTCTTGTCGGCAAATTCGCGATCGCTGTCGGCAAAAGAGAGAGAGAGAGAAAGAGAGAGAGAGAGAGAGAGAGAGAGAGAGAAAGGAGAGGGAAGAGGAAGGAGGGAAAAAGAAAAAAGAAAGATGAGTAAGGTGCCCAAATAGAGTCATATTCGGCTTATTTGCTTGTGCATTTTGACGACGAAATAGCACTGATAACACGAAAGAGAGCCTATTTTTCCTCGCTCGCTGCGCTCGCTCGTATTATATTAAGATACTGGATGTTTTCGGAAAGCAAACACATTTGCCAAGTGAAATAAACAAATATATAATTTAGATATTTTGGGGCCCATCATGTATTTTGTTGAAGAATTATCACCTCTATACCATAAAAAAGAGTAAATATATTTTTCCTCGCTCGTATAATATTTAGATACAGGATGGTCTTTGAAAGCAAATAGATTAGGTAGGAGAGGTGACCAAATATATCACAATAGGTTTCTTAAAGGCCCATCGTGTATTTTGATGAAGAACTTTCACTTCTACCATGAAAAGGAGTATTTTTCCTCGCTCGCTACGCTCGCTTGTACAATATTCAGATACAAGATGGATTTGGGTAAGCATACGAATTCGGCAAGCGAGGCCCATCATGTACTTTGATGAAGAGTTATCACCTACCATAAAAAGAGTATATATATTTTTCCTCGCTCGCTGCGCTCGCTCGTATGATGTTTATATACAGGATGGTCTTGAAAGCAAATAGATTAGGTAAGAGAGGTGACCAAAATATCAAAATAGATATCTTAAAGGCCCATCATGTATTTTGATGAAGAACTTTCACTTCTACCATGAAAAGGATTATATGATAAGGAGTATATAGATTTTTTTCCTCGCTCGCTGTGCTCGCTCGTATAATATTACGATTTAGGATGGTCTTTGAAAGCGAATGAATCATGTGAGAGAGGTGACTAAATATATGATTTAGATATTTTTAAGCCCATCATGTAGTTTGATGAAGAACTATCACTTCTACGAAAGAGAGTGTATATTTTTCCTCGCTCGCTGCGCTCGCTCGTATTATATTTAGATAGAGAATGTTTTCGGAAAGCTAACACATTCAGCAAGTGAGGTGAAAAAATATAATTTAGAAGGAAAATATAATAGAGGCACACAATTGAACATGCCTCGTGGGCTTTATACAGTTGAATTTGTCGACGTTGGTCGTCGGCAATCGGAGGCATAATTTGTCGGCAATCTGGCCTCTACACCCCCCCCCCCCCCCCATTAAAAAAAGTCTAGCGACGCCCCTGTGTACTGGTAATGGCAAGGTAAGAAATTATTCCGGTTCCCTTCCTCCCTTCGGCTAGTCCGCCCAACACTGAGCAGCTTTGCGAGGATTGGACGAATCTTTTGTTGACGATGCAAAGACAAACAAACCACAGTACACAACATACAAAGGGGCAAAAAGACAAACAAACAAACAAACAAACAAACAAACAAAAAAACGACAGAATATCCATTTTAAGTCCACATAAGTAAAGTTTTTTCCAGTTACATTTCTTGTATTTACTCTCTAAATTCTTTAGACTGCAGTGAGGGACCAATCCAAAATTAGATTGAAAATCTCAATCTAAGAGATTTAGAAGTCAATCTTTTTCTCAATCTAATTTTGGATTGGTCCCCAACCACAGTCTTTTAGATTGATTTCCTATCTAAGGAATTTAGAGAGTACCTGTTGACATGAATGAAGACAGTTGTGGTAGTTTTTGTTTATTTAAAAGGTATGTATTAAATTGTCTACTGAAAGGTCCGCATTGGTTGTACATTTTGCCTAAAACTGTAAAACGAGATAAAAGAGTTACACCCCGGGAGATCTTTGATGGGGCATGTACACCCGGGCGGCGAACTTACCCCACCGCACAATATGAACAGTCCTGCCGACTTGGGAGTATGTGCCCCATGATGATGCCTCACCCCCCCCCCCCCCCCCCTCGGTTATACCACTCTCAGGTTGATTTTCTTCTCGTGATTTGTGGTATTAATTTTTTGAAGGGGCTGCATACATAGACACTCGATCGATCGTTGCCAACCATTTAAAAGAAAAGCTCTTGCCGACCTTTTATTATTATTTTTAGCCATCCGATGGGGGAGAAAATGCCCTCAAGCACTCCCCCCCCCCCCCCCCGTTATGGGCTCAGCTTTGTTGTTCCCATTCTGTGTTAGAATGTACCCAATAGGCCTACTTATTTCATTGGTTCTTGTTATGAATAAATGCTTTGATTTTCTAAAAGAGAAAAAATTGTTCAAAATTTTCTTTATTGTTATTTTTTTTTTTTGGGGGGGGGGTGAAAACTATGTGCCTGACCCCAGTGAAGTCGTGCCATTTGATTAGCTAGCCAATACCTCTGCCTCTCAACAAGAGAAAGCACAGTCTCCGTGCTTCTGTAATGACGCCTCTAGAAGAGTGAGAACAAAAATAGGGCGAACACTCCCCGCTCTCCCCTTCTTCTTTTCAGCCCCCTCCTTCCCCTTTGTTCTGTAGGCCTACTCCCACTTCGATGGCGCGGCGGCGCGGGGCGCGTCTTTTTTTTCCCTACCGTTACTGCGTAAAATTGCAGAACTTCACTCAGGAAGCGACTAGTGCGAGAGGCTATTATAAAATATAGAGAATATGATTACGCAGTACACCCGCACTACGCATGCGCGTGGACTTCGTCGATCGCGTCGGCTTGCAATGCATGTGATATGGGCTAGCTGCGTACACATAATGTAAGCTAGATTTGAAGAAAAATAACTATATCAAAAGTCACTCATACTTTGTGGTAGAGAATTATGAGAGTTTTATATAGTTTTGGATGGAATTGTTCATGTATTGAAGTGCAGCTGACACCGCGATAGTTGGTTGATGGACGCCCGAAGCTTCGGGCGAAAAGCAGATATTAACCCTAATAAGTGTTCTGTGTAGCCTCTCGCACAAGTCGCTTCCTGAGTGAAGTTCTGCAATTTTACGCAGTAACGGTAGGGAAAAAAAAGACGCGCGCGGGGCGGCGCCGCAAGGTAATTGTTTTCGTTATCGCGTAACCTTTGACCTCACACCAATGCACAGCTGACATGTGTCCTTTGCAGCGAGAAAAGTTTGTTCAGTCCCGCATACGTTGATTTATGTAAGCTGTCCAATTAATTGCTGCCTCGTAAACAAGCTCCCGAATCCCTTTTGCTTGCTCGATTGATTCCAATAGAATGCATTGTAAGGCTGGCATCATGGCTGCCAACAGCTGACTATAACACAATTTACTTTGCCTAGCATGCCGGTGAGTATCTGATTTTCTCTCCCCTTTAGCTTTTTGTCATGTCCTTTTTCAATTTTTGTTTTATAATTTTATAGTCAAGTAGAAAGAAAGTCAAATCAAATGAGGCAAGATTTCCTATCCTAAGTTCAGCCACCCAAAAAAGGAAATGATAGCCGATAGCGATAGGGGTGTAAACTGGGAAGCTAAATATACCTAGGAATTTTAGGTGACTCCTGGTTAACTTAAGGCTAGCTCGTAAATACAAATTTTGGTTGTCTGTCGCAAAAGAAGTCTTTCAAACAATGAAAGTGCTCTTAAATTTAAAAAAAAATGTTTTGGAAGTTTGAAGTTATAAGTTGCAATGTCATGATGAAGACATAGTCGATAACACTCATAGGGCCAAACGTGTGTGGGACTGTATGTAGCGAATATTCACCACTGCAGCAGTCAAAAACAGACAACAAAATTGCTCTAACAACTCTAAGCAAGATTTAATTTTCTTAAATTTACTAAATCTGATTCAGGGACTCTTCAAGTTCAGCTCTTAATATGCCACAAATTTGGGGATTCAGAGATGAAAATGAAATTTTAAATAATTATTTTCCTCTCATGTGTGATTTTCTACCAAGCCCAAACCTGGGAATACACACAAAAACTTTGAAGCTTTTCCCCCTGTACAAGCTTATCTCAGATAAGCTTGTACGTATATAAGTCATGTAAGTCAGTTGATAATCATGATAATAATAATGAGTCGTGTTAATAAATCTTTAAAACTTGGGGCAAAAATTCTAGTCAAAGATACTGACACTGTAATTCAGGGCCAGGCCAAGGCAATCATTGATTCCTCACCCTCTCCTTCAATTTAAGTTCATCCCTTAGCTCTGCTAGACTAGGGTTTCAACTAAGTCTTCTTCTTTTTTCTGTTTAACTTTAAGTTCATCTCCTTTAGGCTTTAATAATAGCCTGAAGATTCTTGCAAACTCAAAGTCAAAGTCTTTTCAGTCGTAAAAGGATGTGAGAAATATTTTGAAAAGAGATTTTGTCAGAGACGCCAAGGTCAAAGACCAGCAATGAGAAAGAGATTTTTGGGGATGAGCAAGAGCCCCCAATGCAGGAGTCTCATGCCTAATCCCTGAGACTTGACATGTCTGTTTTGTAAAGCCAGATGGAATCTCAGCAGCTCATGTCCTTACATGAAATGGACCAATTTTTTTTTTCTCATCTATTATATTGCATATGGCATTTATGCCACATTTTACTATGGGGGTCTTTAAATACATGTATTAAGAATACAACTTTGTGGATTTCTCTCTCTTTTCACAACATTTTACAGATCTAAATCTGCCAGAGAGGCACCAGTGGTGGCGGGGTTTTACAGTTTTTGTTTTATAATTTTTATAATTTTTCGTTGTATTTAATGATTCACCTGTTAATCGAAGGCGAATATACTAGTTTACAAACTCAGAGTGGTATATAGCGTCGGGCGATTACAGCGCGGCGATAATGAGGCGAATCTGCAACGCTTTCGCTGTACCAGTGGTGGTGCACATTGCACCAGTAGTGGCGTGGCTGTCATGGCAGCTTAAACCCTTGCTCTCACACTGAGTCTGCCTTCTGTTCTTTTTGTAAAAATCTTTCATTTTTAAAAGAATAATATACAGTTTCCGCCTTGCAATTACTTTTTAAATAAACCACCATCATCATCCATGATGATCATCATTGTACACTTTTCCCTAGATACTTTGATCGTACACTTTCATCATAATGAAAATCATCATCATTTCCATACATCCTCACCATCACCATCACCATCATCATAATCATCATCGTCATCATCATCATCATCATCATCATCATTTCCATCATTACAATGATTATATAGCTTTGGCGTTACAACGAATAACAAATTAGCTTCAATATACATGTACCGCTATGTGCATGGTGTATGGGTGCGCCACCACTGGTACAGGGCCCTCTTAAGATTCTGAGTCCAATTGAGATTATTTTTCTCGAAAGCAATTGTTCTTTTTCTTTCGAATTTCGAGGGAGGTATAGTGTATATGACTCTTTTCACTACTTATTCATCATTTTTTGAATTTTTAGAATTTACAAATTTATAACCAAATTTACCAGTTAAAAGTGAATAACATGTGTGCTGAAGATGATTTCCGGCAATATCATCAAAACTAATATATTTTGATGTCATTTTCGTGTTTTTAAAGTTGAATTCATCCAGCTTCACAGCTTAAGCAGAAAGGCAGAATCACTCGCTAGCACGTAACAGCGATATTCGATGTCTGCTTTTCGCATTAGAAAAAAATATGTCAGTGTATTTTGGTCATCATCAACGGAGCCATAGAAAATAATGGTGTGCCACCACTGGTGCCACTACGGTACTATTAATTGCCAAATGCATAGAAAGCAAATCTTGGTATTTAACGTGGGAATTTTAGGTTCCTTTTGATTGGTTGTCAGGTTTTCATCATTAGTATGTGAATCATTATGGACACACCAACATCACCATAACAGAGTTAAATCAGAGATTAAAAACAAGGGGTTTTCTTCTTTTTCTTATAATCCAGATTGAGTAAGACTGTGCCATGCATGAAAAGTCCATCCCCCATTAGAGGTCTGTCTGCTTCATGTGAGGATGAGCTACATGCCATAATACTCTCCAACATACCCGCACAACATTACCAATGGAGAAGAAGAGAAGTATCGCTTACTTCTTGTGGCTGATTGGAGGATGGCTTGGCCTTCATCACTTTTACCTAGGACGTGACAGACATGCATTTGTATGGTGGTGTACCCTAGGTGGATTCTTTGGCCTAGGATGGCTACGAGACCTGTTCTACATTGGGCGTTACGTGGATGCTGCCAATGATGACCCGTCGTATGTTGAGTATTACACAGAGCTTCTAAGAACTCGCAAGTACCCATCCTTCAGTATATCCCGCTTCGCTGGTCAACTATTCGTCAGCTCTTTCTTTGGGTTTCTTGCAACATCTGCAGTACCAAATGATGTTGCAGACACTTTCCCCATTTTGCGACCAATCCTTGCCCCATTCGCTGTAGCACTTGGAGTACATTTAGTTGGCAACATTGGCAGAGAGGAAGGTCCATTAAAGTATGCTCTTATTGGAGCATATATTCCAGGAATTCTTCTTTATGCTGACCCAAATAATATAGTTTATTTATCAATATGCAGTGCTATCTTCTTTAGAAGAGGAGTGGTGTACAGACGAACACCAGAAAGATGGAAAACAGATGGTCTTTGTGAAAGAATAGTCATCTTAGGGTTAGCAGGTAGGTTAACAAATGAACTTGATGTTACCATGTAATCCTTTCACATGCTGCATAACCAGGAATTTAGCATGCATGGAAAATATGAGAATTGTCTCAAATCCTGAAAGTGTTATATGCCATGAAATATTGAAATTAGATTGCAACTTGAGATGGTTGCAGTACATGTATAGGAAACTGTTTCATTCCATGAACAATTTGCAAAGTTTTTGGTTTTAAGTTACTGCTAATCACTGCAATAAGAAATATAGACCCTCTCAAGCATAGAAAAATAATTGTGCCATAGTACTACATGTACTTCAAATGGTAATGAAAATCAGGAAGTACCCAATCAAAATGCATTAAATGACATTTTGAAATGCAGTAAACTTTAGTGAAGGAATATTTCTCAAAGTCATAGATAGGAACTGAATAATCTGTATCATTCTTTTTGACATTTCCAGGGTCACTAGTTTGTACAGCATGGGGCTGTGCTATCTATTACAATGTGTCTGTGACCACTGCTGAAGGAGAGACCATCTACGTGAAGGACGCTCTAGCCCATTTCTTCGATTCACCCGCCTGGAAGGATTTCAAGGAAGTTCTTGGTCATATCTGGAACTTGATTCAAGAAAAAGGTTGGAAGGAAGCATATAATGAGTTTGTTGAAGCCTTAGATCCAGAAGGAGAAGCTGCTGCTTATAAGGTGAGAAAGGTTATTCAAATTTTAAAATTTAATGTAAGGTTATCTTCAACCACCATAAAATGCATGGATAATAGACTAGGTTTACATTAGTTTTGACCTCTACGTGCTCATTGTGTTGAAAAAAAAATGTGTGTAATTAAGGCACTGAATTTGTGAAATGTCAACAATCATTTGAACATTCAGATTCTAACAGGGGCTGTCTGAACATTTTTCTTTTAATCCTGTTTATGCCTCCTTTGTTTATTTTTTTTTCAGATCTTGGAGTTAGAGGAAGGAGCAACCCAGGAACAGATCACTCAGCGGTATCGTAAACTAGTCCGTAAATGGCACCCTGATAAACACACAGGACCAGGCAAGGAGGAAGCTTCTCGACGTTTCATGGAGATACAAGAAGCCTATGAGAGACTATCAACTATCAACGCTCGAAGGGCTAGCCATAAGCGACAACACAGTTTTGAGGATGAACCTAGAAGGTATTAAATTAGAGGAATGAAATTAAATAAAATTAGTTCAAATTTAATTGATATGTAATATATCAGATCAAGAACTAAAGTAATAATGAATTTAAATTTTGTATAAATCCATATGCTGTTGAAAAAAATAATTCCACCTTTGCACCAAAGTATTTTATGGATGGAAAGAATTTACGAATATAATTTGCTTTTTTTTTTCTGTGATAAAGTATGTTGATTTTATGATTTTATTTATGTAATATGAAATTACATGATTAAGTATTATACTTTTGTAGGTACTGAGAAAGTTGTGTAATTTTGCTTACCGATAGTACTGCATGTTCATAGTACTACATCTGTTCATGTTTTGTAAATCGATAAGGCATGTGGTGAACAGTTCATTACATCATAATAATGTATTGTTTAATGGATAATATATTACATAACATTTTGCTACATATTTGCCATACAACATTCCAGAGTATGAATATGAAATTGTGTCCCTGTGCTTGGGAAATAGATAAAGTTATGTAGTTTTTAATACTCTAATTTAAATATGAAGGTTTGAATAAGTGCACAAGTCTGTTTTGGAGCATTTCAAGAAGCCTATGCTATTATTAATTTCATGTGAACTGATCTTACTATCACTATTCTGCATTGCCATTTATTGTGGAATATTACATTTACATGTATGAGATTACTGCCTATTGATATGGTGACAGGGCCCATGTACACGTAATACAAATTATTTTCAATGAAAGAGATTTTTTACTCTGGATATAAGGTAATTAGTAATGTTTTATTACAACACATGAAATAAGGAGGTAAAGCTGTTGGGTTTCTGGGTGATATGAAGAAAAGAATTTTTCGGTTAAAGTGTATCGATCACTGCAAAAAAAATTATTTGTGTACAGGCAGTACAGCTGTTACGAGTGAACCCCCCCCCCCCCCCCAAAAAAAAAAAAATTGTGTAACCGGGCATTTTAGGGGTCAACAATAAATGATTTGGAAGAAAATATAGGATAACATAAGATTTCAGGGCCCATATTCATGAAATCTTATTAAGCTAGTTGTCAACTAATTACATAGGTCACAGTACACAGTTAGTTGACAACTAGGCCTATGAAGGTTTCATGAATATGGGCTCAGGCATTTATGACAATGAATGGCTGTTCAGTATGGGTGATGTTCGTTATTCCGAAGGTTCGTTATTCCGAAGGTTTGTTATTCCAAAACACGCAAATTGCATAGACCCAGATGTTCATTAGTCCGAAAATGAAAAAGGGTTTCGTTATTCCGAACATTTGTGGCAATATTTCGAAGGTTCGTTAGTCCGAAAATGAAATAAGGTTCTTAAGTCTGAAAATAACTAACGAACTAACGAACCTTATTTCATTTTCGGACTAACGAACCTTCGGAATAACGAACGTTATTTCGATTTTCGGATTAAAGAACCTTCGGAATAAACGAACCTTCGGAACATGGAACCTTCGGAACAACAAATTGTAACTGTTCAATATCATAAAGACCTTGATTTGTAATTCTATGTTGACTAGTCTACCCCTCTAGTCACTTTTATGTTGAGAGTATATTTGAATTTGCAATATCCCTTTATAGAATTGATATTCAAAGCTCATATTTCCAATATGATGTGGCGACATTGAATATCATACTAAAGAGCAGAATGTCTTAGTCAGGTGGTACACTTTAACCAAAGGTACATGTAACTTTGTGCATACATGTGGAAGTTAACAGTCTCCTTACATTATGGTTTTTTCACATCCCTTACTCTTATTTCTAGATTTCAACTTTGATTGTACTGTTTATATGATGTGTATGCCTCCATATGCTTGAATTTGTGATTGTCATGTGTATTGTCATATTTAGAAGACAAAGAAAGAAAAGTAGGTTTTTAATGCAATTTGCCAAAGTAGCTTTGATATATTCACTGATATCTTGTTGTGGATTCCAGCTATGCAATGCAAAAGTAAATGTATGTTAATCTTTTCATTTTGTCTGTGCAGATTATGTCACAAAGTACACTTTGTTGCATAGTACAACTTACAGAAAATTCCAAAGTACCTCAATGTGTCACATTTGAATATTTTGATGCTCTGCCTCATACAGGGGTGGTGGTACGGGGGGGAGGGGGGGATGCCCCCCTGATTTTTCAAGTGATAAACGAAAAAAAAAAAAAAAGAGGAGGAAGAAGAAAGAAGAGGGTGGGAAAAGAGAGGGTGGGAAAAGAGAGGCCTGGGGCTTGCAGCTATATTATACCCCTATTTGTTCATTTAAAACGTCAATAAATTCACCATTGGGTCATCTTGCCCCCCATCAAAATACCCTGGTGCCGCCCCTGGCCTAATACCAGCTTGTCAGCATGGATGACTGGCAACAAATAACATAAGGTTAACAAAGTGTTTTCATGATTCATTTAATGATTCCATTTATGGTTATGGGTGGATTAAGAGGACTACTGTATTCTTGGGGGAAGGGGGGGATGAACATTTTTGTTTGGGATAATTTGATTTTGTAAATGTTAAATTTTCTTACAGTGACATTTATTCTTTTATAATTTTGATTTTGTTGTTGTTTCTTACAAGATTTCTTTTGGAAATTTTCAAGTTTTCCTGAGAAGTAATGAGCTAAATCATGCATACAGTATATTTTTTCATCTGTAACATTTGTTTCCTCATCTTTGTGTATTCCCCTTTAGCATCGACCGAGAATCAAAGGGGCATGAATGGTAACATCACATGACCCAACACTCTAATGGCTCTCAGCATACAATAAAGCAGACATAAAAGCTACCTCCTTTTTACAAAATAAATACATATAGGTATATAATATATAAAGCAGAGACACACCTCTTACTGCCAAATTAAGAGTTTGTCACGTGCTCTTTCACATTCATACAGAATACTTGTTGTTATCGAGTAATTCATGAGTTGTGCAGGAATATTTTTACTTTAGCCGTGTCCTCCTCTGTACCAGTTGCTACTCATTCAGACATACGAGTAATGTATCATTAGAAAGTACTCAAATTTTATCAAATGCTTTTGAATATTTGTAATCGTGTTTCTAGAAATATAATGAAATTGAAGGTGCCTTGAATGTGATTAAGTTATTTCTATTTTTATTTGATTTGGTTGAAATGTATTTGAAAGAGTTATGTCAAGAGACCAACGGATAGACAGAGGGAGGGGAGGAGAGATGAAGATAAGAGAGAGAGAGAGACACACACACACACAGACTGAGAGTGATAGTGAGAGAAAGAGAGAAGAGAGAGAGAGAGAGAGAGAGAGAGAGAGAGAGAGAGAGGTGGAGCAGAGAGAAAAAGAAGGGAGAAAGGAAGGGAGAGGCTTTAGGTTGTTGTTTATGTTATAGATACATGTGTATCCAAATGAATAAGGTAGAAACATTCCACCCTTTTTCATCTTTGATCCCACATATAATCCAGGCTTACATAAATTTTGCACTAGTACTGAAAAAAAGAGAGCACACTTAAAAAAATTAAAAACCTTACTTGCAGCCTGAGCATCTCCACAACAAAGTGGTGATGAGTAAGCAGGAGTAAAACTATAAATATTCCCAACATGAAACTGTCATGAATTCTCCCTACTGCAAATGATATTCAACAGCAGAGGGTGATATTTCCCACACACAGTGAAGACAAAACCACTTCCGGTTTCCATGCAAACATAATGGGTTGAGCCTTAAAAGAAAAATAAAAATTATAGTTTTTGAGCCTAGAAAATGCAAGCAACAAATTCTGATGTTACCCGCACAATCTGATAAAATTATCAAGAGAGTTTATGAAACCTAAACAATAATTTCGTCAAATGAGGAATTTGTTAACCTGACTGCACATTTACTATGGAAGCCAGAAGAAATCTTGTTAAATTATTGGTATTGGATTTGTATCTGCGCATGTGCTGACCTGTGCTGTATACAGGAAATGTCACCCTCTACTGTTGAATCTTATATTTGCTGTAGGGAGAATTGCTTATCAAGTTTCATGACTATTTGCAACTATCAATCGAACATGTACAGTCATTCACAACTTGCAAAATCTAACAATGAAGAAAGAATCCAAAACACACATTCACACTTTCATCAGTTGGTATTTAATTCTGGGCCTTGTTCTAACATCAGATTCTACTTCCACATATTTGTCCAAATCCAATAACAGGAATGACTTGAATTCTAGTTGATACATGTATTGCATTTCAAAAGAGACATTCTGTCCGATGGATTTTCTTTTTCGTAAGGCAGGTTTTACAAATTTAAACATTTGAAACAAAATTCTGGATCATTTCATCACTGAAAGTAGTATTGTGATAATACCTTCTAGCCTCTACTTCAGCCAAAACTATTTCTCATCTTTGCAATAAAATATGCAAGAAATCCTTCCCAAGGTTGGTTTCATCAGCTACCATCAAATGGTACAACTTTTTAGAGAGAACATTCAAAGCACAGAGTTCCAGTTACGTGAATTCTTTGTTTTTAAAACAGATTATCTGTTGAATAACAGTTGAATTGGAATCAGAAATAAGACTCAAAGTCATTCACTTATCCACCATATTCACCTCTCTGGATCATAATTTGGCATAATATTTGAGATAAATATTCAGTAATTCAGACTGGAGCATTATAGTAACTCTTAGCACACAAATGTCTAATATGAAAAACCAACTAAATATTTTTCATCAGCTTCTATGATGCTAGCTAAATGATAGATCCTCAAATATCTATTTGTATAGATTCACCATCCTGCGGTTCCTATTTCAGAAAAAATACAAAAGCCATGAAACACAGATCATTCAATCTAAAAGGGAATGTTTTTAGGCTCTTGTGCTATGACTGGCTAGGGATTTCTTTCAGAGGTTGTTGAGTCATCTTCATTCCATCCGATGCATGTATCTTGCGAATACTGATCTTAGGGAGTGTCCATGGATCACACGTGGAAGATGCGATGGAGTTTCGAGGGACGATGGGGACATCTTCCCCATCTGATTGGATGATGGAAGGTAGAATTCTTGCCATTTTCTGTCGCTCCTCCTTCAGTATGAAATGATCGCAAAAGATGAAAAAGGTTACACACAGAAGCACCAACAGGGAAAGACGTTTCTCTATTAAATGTACCTTTTTCAAGTCTTTGTTCCACTGTCATCCTAAGTACCAAATTACCTACGTTAATCCTAGTCATATGAATGGGTGCGAACTTGTGGAAACTTAAACATCGTTTAAAAAATGCTGTTACAAAAAATTAAATTAAAAAGTTTTTCTAATTCGTTATAACTTTGCAAGAAATTTGTATATACATTCAATATAGAAACAAACACACTTAAAACCTGAAAATTCATCCTTTTCTTTATCTCTTCCTATCATCCTGTCTCTTTATTTTAACACAATAGCAAATGATCTCCAAATATGGAATACAATGTAGAGTATGTTAAATGCAAAATAGTAATGGTTCCATGCTTAGCTTACCTGATCACACATACGACATGGTGTTTTCAGTGGCTCTTTGATTTGTCTCTCTGGTGGTTTACGCGTAACCATAGGCAATGGCGTCTGCCATCGAAACACGTTACCCTTCTTGTTTGGACCAGAGTCACTCAGTCTGCAAGAATAAATCATGCACAGTCGGTATACTGACAGTTCCACTAGGTTTTTATTTACAAGAGATTTGAGATTAAAGTTAGGTTTGCAATGGGGTTTAGGTTAGGGTTAGGATTAAGGTTAGGGAAAGAGTTAGGTTAGGTTAAGGGTTAGGGTTACAATGTAGATATAGCATTTGGTTCAGAACTGAAGTGATGAAATTAAACAAAATCAGATGAATAATAACTCATTTTTGAAAATAATTTCGTAGAGATTTCTTTTTCTAGGGTTAGGGTGAGATTTAGGACTAGGTATACTGTTTGGTTGAGTGTTGAAGTGATGAATTAGCTAAGTAAAGGAATTTAACGTGAATAATACTCCAATTTTTTTTAAATTTCACAGAGATCTCCTTTTCCTTTCATGGAAAACTTGTCAGCTTGTTTTTATAATCAGCTTTATTAAAAGACTTGTAAAAATGGCTAGTTTGTTCACAATTTTAATAAAAAGACGGGAGAAAGCAGACTTCTCGTAAGTTCACATAGCTATGATTGGGTAATTATTGAAGCTAGGTAACATTATGAAGCTAGGTAAATACCAGGCCCCTAAAGCTCTGCCATTTTGTCCAGATCCATTAGAAGGCCGACCTAAGCACCCATCAATATTCATGATCAAAAATGAATAATTCATTTTGTAAGATGCTTCCAACTAGTAGCATTTGTGTGTATGTGTTATGAAACACATGCGCATGCGCAGTTAATGCAAAATAAATGCGCAACAAATGTGTTAAATGAAAGTGTAACAATAAAGATGATATGTGCAATAAATATGAATAATGCAACATCTTTATCAATATCATGGCAATAAGGGGTGCTTATCGGCCCCTTCAAATGATCCGAAAGAGGCGGGGCCTAATGCCATTTGCATAATGATATCCCCGCGTGCTACTTTTCATCTAGTAAATTTATATATATGTCTATGGTAAAAACCAAGGGCATATCTATAATCACCTTCTATTGATGAAGTCTATCTCCTGGAAAGCAAACAGTGATGGAGAGAGCATTTGGGTTCTCCACCAGATCTTCTTGCTAGCTTCATATCTCCTCCATTCCTCTCTGTTTCTCTGTGGTGCCCTCAAAGACAAGTCATGTCGTCTGTTACCCATGGTAACACAATGTCCCTCACGATACTGGGCGGCACATCGTGGTACCATGTTGGACCATGTCATCTGTAAGGTACCATACCCGGTCACTCCTTGTTTTCTACAAAGCATAAAAGATAAAAGTGGGAGTTTGGAGAAAAAATGAAGGAGATGTTTTAGTACAGAAAGAAAGATAATTTAACCCATTCGTGACAGAGGTCCACATTTTATGGTTTGGCCTAATATCTTTTGATGCAAAGCCCTAAAACTCATACCAAATACATGAGCAGAAAGAGCAAAAAATTCTACGCAAACTGTGCCCATTTTGGTTGCGTCAATATTCGTTGTTTGATGCTGAAATTTTTTTAAAGGAGAATAAGCATTAAAATACTTAAATTGGCAATGTGACAGAAAGTTTAAAATCACTGTTTTCCCCTGCAAATTGGCAACTTTTTGACTTCTCATCATAATTACTGTCAATTTATATTCATTTCAGATACATGACATTTTACAAGAAATATGTAGCAATAAAATAAAAATGTTGGTGTTGCCAATTTGAAGAATAAAAGCTGATCAAATTAGGCTTTAAATAATTCCTGTCACGAATGGGTTAAAGAAATTATAGGGACCTTGCAGTGACAAGATGGAATTTAATAACATTTCTTTCAGGTCAAGAAAGTCTTTGTCTTATTTAATTTTATTGACACAGTAGAACAAGAAAGAAGGAAAAAATACTACAGCGTGCTCATAACAGATCAAATTATCTTTCCACAGCAATGCCCTGTTTTCCATATAGAATCACATGGGAGAATCCATTTGGTATTGACTCCACAGTATACAATTTCTGCTAGTACCATGATAGAGTAAGACTGCAATATCACTCACCCTAAAGGTGGGATTTTAGGGACATCTCCTCTTCCTCTTACACCTTGACCTCTGACCTTTGACCCAACTGTTATATCATGAACTACCCTCTGGTTACTGCTGCCTGGTGTGAGAGCTTCTCTTGATGGAACAAACTTGATCTTCATTGGTTTCTTGGGTGCCTCTTCCGAGACCTTGATGTTGCCCTTCAGAAAAGGCTGAAGTATTTTGTCGTGCTTTCGTTTCTCCTGGATCATTGGCAAGTGGAAGAAGTCACGCCAGTTTTCCTTGGGCTGTAGAAAAAGGAAAGAAAACTGATATCTGAGTAAAATTTAATGATACCTAAAATGATATCAAAGTATCAATTGTTCATTACATGAACAAAACACAGGTGATGAGATGACCTGGTTTGATAGCCGTGATTTCAGAAGCGAAAGGAACTTTTTGTTTCTTGCACCCCTTAACCTTCAATTAATATCATTATATGATAATGCAATAATGGAAATATAAATGAAGAGAGAATTACATGTTATTAACTTTTATCTGTCTCCTTTCATTTGTATTTGTCACATTCATCATTACCTACCATCTATGATTATTATTGACCATCTTTATCTCCACTGTGTACAAACAGGAAACTTGACCTATTCATGAAATTCCAAAGAGTCAAATAAACTGCAATCTCTAAAATCTCTCAAATACTTATATGCCTTCACAATAATGACCAGTCAGAATGATAAGGGAAAATGGAACAAAAATTGCGCATTCAAATATCTGCCAATAAAAAAAATATTGGTATCATAAAGAAAGACCTACCATGCTCTCTGAGTCTCTTGTCTCTTTGTGCGCACTGAGGAGCTCATGACGTCTGACGTTAGCCATGGTGAGGTTAGACTTTGGTCTATCTCTCACTGGACATATCCTACCAGCTGGTACACTGCCTTCAGAGAGGTCAAGACTAGTTCCTGTCCCTGTCAGAAGCTGACTGGTTCCAGTCAACATGCTCGTTCCAAGACCCGAATCCCCAGTGGGCTCCATGATGGTGGTGAACTTAGGGCGGAAAGGTGTGCCCCTACCCTCTGCGAACATCTCCTCATCCTCCCATCGCCTTCTGTCCAGGTAGTAATGAACCCCCTTCCCGATGCGCCTTCCCTCAATTTCCTTTCGACTGGGCTCTCTTGATACTTGCTCACTGACCATTTTCCTGATAGAAGGTTGCGGAGAGGTGTCCTCCTTCTCCTCCTCTTCTGCTATTGGAAGATGAACCATTTGCTGGAAGCTGTCTCGAAGAGGCGTTTGGTCCTTTTCAGACACCGTAGAAAGATAAGAAGTCCAGTCTGGTACATGTACATACATCCGAGAATCATGACTGGATTTTTCCTCTACTACACTTGGAGTTGTTTCAGTTTCTTGAGCAGAAGTTCGCTGGTACTTCTGTCCGCTCTCCTTTTCCAGTCTGGTGTAATACTTGTGGAACAATGGATGGTATGGTAATAGATGCTTCATCTTCCTGCGTTTCTTTTTCATGGCTTCTTCATACTCCTCAATATGTTTCCTCATCTTTTCCCTGGCCTTTCTTTCCATCATCACTTTCTCTCTTTCCATGGCCAGCTCCTTAGCTTTCATCATTGTCAGATGCTTGGTCAGCTTCACTGGCCGTGGAAGACGCTGCTCTTCTTCGGGCTGCCGGGCAAAGCTCTCCATCTCCTCCATACTTTCCTCCAGCTCTGTAGATTCATCTTCATCTTCGTCCTCATCTTCACTTTCATCTTCTTCTTCTTCTTCTTCTTCTTCTTCTTCTTCTTCTTCTTCTTCTTCTTCTTCTTCTTCTTCTTCCTCTTCTTCTTCTTCTTCTTCTTCTTCTTCTTCTTCTTCACTTTCATAATCACTTGCTTCCTCATCTCCCAAGTCTTCATCTTCTTCCAATGTTTCAATCTCCCCAGTTAATGTAGATCTACGCACTCTGACTGCCAGTGACATTCTGCGTTTCTTCTTATCAATTGATTTTGCCATCTTCAGACCTCTGGGCTGAAGTAAAGGTAGAGATTCACAAAGAAAGTTAACAAAACTACTAAAAAATACATGCTTTTCTTACACTTTATGGTCTACATCACCACCATCATCAAGTGAGTACAAGTCAAGTTGGAACATCAGCAAAATCATCACTCTTTAAACATTTTTGCTGTAAAATACATGTATTTTACATCAATCCCATTTCATCTTATGTACATGAATATATATATATATATCATAAAATTTTGGAATTAGAATCGCATGTAGATGGAAATATTATGATATTGTAAGGCAAGTGAGAGTGGCACCTTATACTGATAAAGATTCTGATTTCTCAGGTAAATGCGTAGCCAGTCCTCTACCATCTCTGGACTATAAGACTGAATGGGCTGGGGAGCGGGACATGACTGTCTGCGCTCCAAAAGATGTGCTGCCGCAACATGAAGTCTATCCTCCCCTTGCTGGGCTTCACGATAGTATCTTCTTGCTAGGTCCTCTAACGGATCCTGTGAAACAGGTATCATTTGGAAAGGTTAAATAGCAAGTGGTAGTCATGTGAGCAGGAGTAGCGCAATGTGACGGGTATTGTAGGACTTCCTGTTGCTGAAAAGGCCTAAAAAGCTAAGAATAGCAGTGATCATAGTGGATGGGTTCCAAGGCTATCCCAACTTTAGCAGTTTATCTCCTTAAAATGTCCACACTACTGTGCATTTTCAAATTAAGTATTCATACAATCAATCATCAACTGGAAACTAAAGATTTTCCATGTTTCATTTTCTATATCTAATCAATATGGATACACTTATTAAATCCTTGCCAACAGCATGGTCCTTGTATTAAGTCTACAAGAACTGGATAATACAGTAGTCAACAAGTTAGGAAGATGGAATGCAGTTAGATCAGTCACTTGACATTTGGGAAAGTTAGTGTTCAAGCCACAGCATAAAAATTACACCTGCCGGCAAGCCATTTCTATCTATATTTCTCATCCCACCCATGTGAAGGTCTAGTCGATACTCGCCAGACTGTAGATCTCAACGTTGGTGGTTTGAGTCCCACTGTGACACTAATGTCTTTTGGCAAGACTTCAATCTACAATTGCCACTCCAGAACTAGGTGTAGTAAATTGGTACCCGGTAGGAAGAATTTCTTTGAAATGCAAGAGTGCTTTAATGGCTGCATGCTTAAGCCGGGGTAACAAGAGTGGAGCGCCAGGAGTGTCAGTTCTAACATGCATGAGAGCTATACAAGAACCCACTATTATTACGTACCCAGTAGGGTATGTACTGTGGCTGGATTGAGTAAACATTGTCTCTGTGATGACTGCCAGGCTAAGACATTCTAAAGAGGAGTAGACATAATGCCCTATAATATGTGCAGAATTGTAACTGAATCCAAAGACCATAGTAACATTACAGTGTAATGCACTCTGTTCTGATACTCAATTTGAAAAGTGCCATATGAAAACAAAAAATTTAACATTATAATTATCTTTTTTGATAACATACCTCTATTTGAGGCTGCATGATGCCAATACTAGCCAGGTAATCTTCCATATCATGTTTAGTTGAGATCCCAGCAAGTTTATCTACAGCCTCTGCTGCTTCCTTCTGTACGCCATCCTGAGTGGATATTCAACCAAAATAAACTTGAAACTAGATGGATTCTCCACTGCACACAATCAAAATTAATGCCTCCGCCCTTTACCACATCTGAAAAATTTTAAACATTCCTCCTGCTGAATTTTCAGAAATTCTCATTGGAGAATTTAATCAGAGTTATCCCTCTATGGTAAGAGCCATAATTACTATATGTAAAATGTATAGTCATGGATTGTATTACCAAACACGCACATTTGCATATTAAAAAAAATATCCTATGCATTGAACTCTGCTCAATTCTTCACAGGGAATGTCAAATGAAAGATGAAAAAATGAGGTAAGGACATTCAAGTAATTATTTTCACGTAAAAACTAAAAACAAGCCCTTTTTATGCATATGACCTATGTGACCTTCGACCTCTGGACGGATGGACGTACAGACAGACGACCCCAAAATACAATGCCTCCAACACCCACCTTAGATGGGTGGAGCCTTAAGAAGCAAGGGTGAATAACTCTTTCTTCTCCACAGCAATGAACATTGGCAAAATTTGGGACTATGACAAACTGTATTTCTCTCCTGAAAATACTGAATAAAATAATCAAAATAACCAAAATAATAGATGGCACTCAAAGAAAAATTTTTTCTTTGATTTTGTGTGATATAATCTTCTTCTCCCCTTACCCTTCAATTTCCTTAGTATATGCCGCACATTAATTTTCAAGAGGATAATTTCATGTCTTTATGTTTAATTGATCTCCTTCAATAACCTGGTTTGATTCTATTCAAGTATGTTCCACAAAGTGAACTTATCTTCAAAAACTTCCAGGTAAAATGTGCTGATCATGGTGATTTATTCTACAATACCTCTTTGTCAGCCATGGTGTTGAGCATAGCCAGCACCACATCAGGTCGACTGTCACCAAGGCCTTTCAGAGTTCTGATGGCGCTTACACGAGTGTCATTGACAGGACTCTTGAGATCCCGCAGATATCTATTTACAACAGAGTTCAGAACGTCTCCTGCAAAGCCAACAAGGCTGTCACAAGAATAAAAAATATTGACTAAATCAAACCATGGTCTTGATTAAGGTCTTGCTATGTAATTATGAAAAACACATACATAAATAAAACATTACCAGTACTCACACAGTGGGTGATTTCAAGTTCGGTGTGCGGTGTTGGTGTTGGTGTTGAGAGCGTGGAAAGGCTTCTGAACCGAGCTCCAACACCGACGGTCAGTTTAAAGGGACGATACTGATCACCTTATCGATAGCTCAACACCGGGTGACGTCATACGCTAAAGCGAAAGATCTCGACGATGAAATCATTTTTCCTCGGAATTTCTAATAAATCTACATCTTATTGGATTTGAATTGCATAATCATTTGAAGAATCCAAGGGGAAATATATTACTCTTCCATGGGAAATATATGGCTTTGATTATACCAAGTTGTTTTGACTGCAAAATGGGTTTAACCACCAACATGTGACGAGTGGTCGTAGCAAAGAGTGCCGCTGCTGCGCGAGGAACAAGCAGCAATAACATGTATGATTACAACACCAACACCAACACCGTACTTGAAATCATGAATTTCCCGATCCCTAGGGGCTGGTGTTGGTGAATGGGGAAATTGCATGTACATCGTCAACACGAACCGTGATACTCGGTTCAGCAGACGACATTCAACACCAGCGGACAACACAGACTACCGGAAATGCGTCAAATTTTGCGAGGTCAACCCCAACACCAGCCTGATTTCAAGTTTGGTGTTGAGGCTGGTGTTGGTGTTCTCACAACACCAACACCAGCCTCCAACACCAAACTTGAAATCACCCAGTTTACTTCCCATCATAAATGGCACTAATAAAAATTGTGTAACAGGCTGGTTTCAAATCCTTTTAATCACTTGTATTATTCTTGATTTGCTCTTAGACTTAAATCGATAGCGCCTTGTATCCTCTGGAAAAGTCGCTATGTAAATCCAGTTATCATTATTATTACTATTACTGATTTATTTTAAGCAAATGGATGCTTACAGACACTACTGATTTCAGGCATTTTCAGAGTAAGTTTGCTTTTGTGATAAGCTAGGCAGAAGATGACCATCTGTCTTTCAAAATACGTTAAAATCTCAGAATTGACCTTCTAATCATCAAACATTTTTACCAGGGCCATACTGCAACTTCATCTGGGCTCTGTAACTTTATGTCACATAGCAATGCTTACCTATTCAGCTCAAGCAGCGAGTCGCAAATAGACCTGTAATGTTCAGTGGATGCTCCTTCCAAGAGATTTACTAAAAAAATTAAAAAATTAAAAAAAGAGAAAGAAATTATAATCAGATAAATTCCAAACTGTTCTCTGAAAATAACAGAATATACACAGATGAACCAAATAAGGCAATAAAAGGTAGGTAGAAATCGATTTCACAAGACTTCCTCTACATCTTGCTATAACTGAATATTGTCATTAGCATACTAATCTTTCATTGGCTTGAAAAAAAATGACGACCAAATCAAATCCATCTGCTAACGTAAGTCCTAAGCATCGTGTAAATGGTCAAAGAGGGGTAAACCTTGCCAGATTGAAAGAAGGAATAGCTTTTCCTCTTCTCATGTGAACAGATCTCCCCAGTATACACTTGCTTGGCTCTATCCTTTTCTTTTATGTATTTTCCCTTGAAATCTAAGAACGTCTTTCAACATCAGATGCACAATACATAGACACTCTTTCAGTACAGATATACTACCATAGAACATATCTTAAGCTGTATGTACTCGTTTTAGCTAAAACAGTAATTAACATATAACATGTACATACCACTCAATCGTAACATCTTATCATAGTTCATTTGTTTTGGGTTTAAACAACAGTAAACAATACTAAATACGATTTCACGCAAGTGTGCACTGTCATTATATCTCATCTTAATCTCTTTGTTACACAGTGCAATAGAGGGAGGTCAAAGGTCAGTGAGATCTGTACACGATTATATTGCAACAAAGCTACAGCATGTACCCAGTATGCTCACGATTATTCTAGTTGCTACCACTAAAACACACTACATGACTGCAAGGTCAAAGGTCAAAGTCATGAGATGGTTTCCTTTTTCTGTGCAAGAGAGTTTAGTCAAAGTACCATCCCTTTTTTTACCCCCAACCCTGAATCTGCCTATGTATTAGGCATGTTGGCTCAATTGATAGAGCGTCCGCCTCATGAACGGCTCATGGTCGTGGGTTCGATCCCCAGCCGAGTCATACCAAAGGCTTACAAAAATGGGACTTTCTGCCTTCTAGCCTGGCGCTCGGCATATAAGAATGGAGAAGGGTAATATTAACAAAATTATGTTATGCAGGGCCCACTGGAAGATTAGCTGATAGCTAAAATGGTCACCCTGGGTAAACAAGGGCTATTATTATTATTATTATTATTAACTTACAGAGTGTCTTGACAGTAGTATAGATGTCCATTCGGAGTCCCTTGGGATACCAGTATTCATCAGCTATCTTCTTGAGGAGAGCACCTACTGGTTCTTCTTCTTTTTCTGCCTCCGCCTCCTCCTCAACCTCCTGTCTTCCTTCTTGAGTGATATCAGCAAGGGTACCACGCTTGACGACAGGAAAAAGGACCAAAATGATTATCGCTGACCATATGAAAAAAAGTCAAGCTTGATTTAAAATTGCTGAAAATAACACAAAAAAACTATTTCTATTGGATCCCTTGATTACTGAATTCTCTAATTCCCTCAGACTTTATACAGGGGCCACCTGTTTCCATTCAGTAAACGGTTAATATCAAGTAACAAACAGAGAAACATAACAAAAAGAAACTGCTCAAATTATCATTCCCCCCCCAAAAAAAGACCAGTCTTTCACCGTAAATATATTTTCCATCCAAATAATTTGTCAGATATCAAACATGCATTGTCCATAATTTTGAACTTTCAGTTTTATTCAATTATTCAATTAAGTTTTAATCAATTATCTGAGAATCTATTTTTTGTCATTACCAGCACTCACAAACTACCCTGACATTCCATATGACAAATATTATACAGATAATGAATGTTTATGAGTGCAATGGACAGAATATTTCATGAGGTGAAAGATGAAATGATCCATTCAACAAGGCGCAACCGAGTTGAATGGATCAATAATTTCATCTTTCACCGAATGAAATATTCTGTCCATTGCACGAATGAAAAAACATTCATTATTTGTTTTATATGACACCTAAAAATAGATCAAATCGCAATAAATCAATAGCGCCATACGCTAGCGCGCCGTTCGTGGTGCACATTGCAAACGCAAGCGTTTTACGTACGTAGTGTGCCGGGCTCTCGGCCAGCGTGCAATGGAGCAAATCGTATGGATCCAAAATTGCACGGTAAATGGAGCCACTTTTGCACGATTGATGACGTCATAGTGCAATGGGATAAATGATGAATATCAAACAACCAATCAAATGACAGGGATCTATCTAGGTGTCATCTAAATCTGCATAGCAAAGTTTTGTATGAATGAATTTCCGGATTTACTAAGACTGATTACCTTTCCATATTTTCTGAGAGCAGCCGCCTCCTTGGTGATACCTCTACCCTTGCGCTTCTTCTCAGAAATACCCTAGATAGGAAAACAGAAGTTCTATTAGCACTGATACCTACTCCTAACAGATACACTATGATAAAATACAAAGTAACAGAGTAAAAATCAGACAGTACACTCTTTGATCCTGGAATTTTTCAAAAGGTTTAATAAAGTGATGAGGAGGTGAGCAAGCACAATGCTCCCCCTTCCCCATGAAGATCTAAGCCTAAGTTACTTGCGTAAATGCATTTTCTGCCATTGTATATATGTGAAGATAAGGAGCATGTAATAGAATGCTTTTCTGAAAATGAAGTGTCAGCAAAAGATCTAATAAGAACATCAACATTCCAATTTTTTTCTTTTTTTTTCCTTCCATCTATACACAAAAACATTCCATAACATTTTTACAAGCAGAAAAATCATTACTTGCAGAAAACTTACAATCATATATTAGAGATTAATATGATTCATGGTACGTGTATTAGAAAGATGACAACCACTTGTGTGCACACACTATCCAATATACATCTTCACTCAACTATCCATGACTCTTATGCTATGTTCACACCTTTGTGTATTTGGCTTGCGTATTGCTGCATATTGACCGAACGCAGACATAAGCAGTCATACCTAATAAAGCGCAATGAAACGTGCTCTCTTCGTACTCAATGCTCAGACTAGCGCATAGGCCTGCGCTGGTCACTCTAGTTTTGAATTTTTTTAGAATTATCGCAAGCAAGCGCAAGGTCAAACCGTCTCTTTATTGGAGCACTTGTCATTGCCTATAGCTGCGTTTCTTGCATGAATTATCTCGCTTAATCTCGTTGTTGTTCGCACGACTGTGCGTAATGTTGCGCTGTTGCTTGCACACCACTCACAGCAGCAAGAACCGCTGCGTTTGCCGCTCGATACACTGCGAGTTTACCTCGTACGAGATTTGCTTAGTATGAGCACCATAATACGAGCTAGATACGCAATAGTGTGACTGCTTGCGTCGGATTTGCCACGTACTGCTGGGTACGGCTGCAAATTGATAGCGCAGCAACGCGCAAGCCAAATACGCAAAGGTGTGAATGTAGCATTATGTTATCGACTTACTTTCTTTCCTTTCTCCTCACTGTACCCTGGGTGAGTGAGGATCAGCTTCCCAAGTATCTCTGGAAAAATAATAATAATAAAAAGAACAGGTTAGGAGCATATGTCTTCTTATATTCATATACTAAGAATCTTCCTGTAGGCTTGGTCAAAAGTTAATCAGGTGATAAAGTGTAGTTTCCCCATCAATCATCATCCGATACGAAAAGTTCAAACTTTTTTGTTTTGCTGATCACTTCAGCCCATAGATTCACAACGACGTTATCAGTTACTTTAAGTACACACAAAATAAAAGTGCAGTGCCCCCTAACTTTTTGTTCCATTTTTTTCCATCATATCCTGTGATCACATCTTTGCTTCTTTTTGTGAGTACGCGCTCGAGGAAAGAAAAGTGCATGAACTCAGTCCAGCGTAACGTTACAGAGGTGATCTGTGATCGGTGATCTGGATGTAAATGCTATCTTTCCTCAGCTTTGCTTCAGAAAGATAGCTACATTCAGATCGCCTTGGAAGTGATAGTTCGACCATCACCTTCACCAACGGTGATTATTTGCTTATTATCATATTCAGAGCATTTAGGTCAGACACCGCAATCTGTTCATGTTTAAAGAGTCTTTAATAATAATAATAATTATATATATATATATATATATAACAACTTATATCACGCCAAATCCACTCTGTGGAGTGCTCAAAGATATTCCTGATAAGGTAAGAATGAGCTAACTGCAAATTTCATATTAATAGTGTCCCACTAGAAAATACTTTCAGTCAAAGACGGTACTCACTGATGCTCAGCCTCCTTGCATCTCTGCTGCCCTCTGCAGTGTCTTCTACCTCAACCTCTCTTCTCCGTCTTCTTGGTTTGCGTAGTTGGAAGGAGGTTGGTTCTGGAGGAGGGCTGGGGGTAGCTACAGGGGTGACCTCCCCCTCCCTACTACTCTCCTCAGATGAGGCCCAGGTATAGGGCTCATGATCTTGCTGTAAGAACCGATGTAGTAGCAGTAGAAAAAATGTTTTCAAAAGTAACTCCTTAACTCTTACAGTGCCGATGTCATGTATATGTGACAAAGAGACTGTGCATTTTTAATCGACCATTACTTCACTTAAAAAGAAGTATATGGTGATGAAAATATGTCAATGTTTAGAGGATGAATATAGTATTTAAAATATCTATCAGCCACTATATGCTACCATAGGATTTTTAAAAGAAAACTGCAGATTTTGGAAAGGATCCATTTTCACTTTAGTATAAAACAACAGCAAACAAATGAGAAACGAAAATGTAAACGCTTAGAGGGAAGCTCAGTGCTGTTTCATATAATAATTTTCATGCATGACCTTGAATTGACAGGAATACTTGGTTTCATTTAAAGGGTAATAAATTTTCTACAATGTTTATGAACAAAATATTTGTATAGGAGTTACTGTTGAAGATTTGCAAGGGTTAGAAAAGTAAGCATTGTTCATGATGATTTTGTAGAATATTTGAACAAGCAAAACCCCTTGGTGCTGTAAGAATTATACCTGTTCTAAAAAATCATTTGCATAAAAAAATGAAAAGATTTCTGTTGTAACAAAAAGGCAATGTTACAACATTTTGCCTGACTTACACAGATTTGTAGGTGTTGTTTACATTTCCTCACAGAAGGCAGATAATATGTGAAATATTCACAGCTTTTTATAAAACAAATAAAACTTTAATATACATGCATAAAAAAATTATTAATATAAATAATAGGAAAATGATAAAGATTAAGTACATATATGTATATGTCTGAAAACTTAAAAATGGATAATAGGTTAAAATGAATTGTTTAAAATTTTGGGAGAAACTTACATATTCCACATCAGAGTCTCCAGCATAAGACAGCTACAACAGAAAAAGCAAAATATGGAACATTGCTGTGAATTCTATCATATGTCCATTCAATCTATTAAAACTAAATCAACTTGTCAAAAACAAGATGAATCTGACTGCATCTCTCATATGCTGCCACCTAAATCCAGTTAAGTTCTTGGCTCACACTACTCTAGAAATATTGTGATAACCAGAATAAAAACCTATAATTACATGTAAACTGACCTCTTTGACCTAACAATGCTGCAGTCCGATCACCTTGTCTCCACATAGTCATGCAAACCAAATAGTTGAGGTAAGGTGATAACAAAGCTAAGACATCAATTTAATTCAATGCAAACTGCTCTGTGATCTTTGACATACTGAACCCTAAATCTAATCACTTTGTCTCATCCTGGTAATGCATACTGGACATTAGGTGGACATTGTAACAATGACTAATCATGAATTGGCTTAATGGTCCATAGCTATGGGTAGAATTGATTACTTACATATTTAAATTTCCATTCCTCTGGTGGGGTTGGAGGTGGAGGAGATTTGGGAGGCTGGACAATCCTTCTGATGACAGAGTTTGGTATAAAACCTGCAGAGGAGAGTAATAGAGATCATGAAGAGGGGATCATGTGGGATAATAACAGATGGGTGGAAATATCAAAGAGGATAAACTGAAAGTGAGACATGACGCAAATCCGTGTTTAAAACTGAAACCCCGAAATGACTTTTTGCAACTTCTAGACATCTGAGATTGCAGTAAGCCTAAATAAACAAAAG
The DNA here is from genome assembly GCA_029962745.1 of Echinometra lucunter. Lineage (NCBI taxonomy): Eukaryota > Metazoa > Echinodermata > Echinoidea > Camarodonta > Echinometridae > Echinometra > Echinometra lucunter. Next base: position 37,759,914 of record CM057153.1, read on the forward strand.
CGCTGGGCAGCATAATCTCTTTTGCAGAAAGGCGACCTTCACAGGTTGATAGAGAGAGAAAGGGAGAAAGAGAAACAAGCTGGGGATACACGTGCCTAGTGCACGTGTATCCCCAGCTAGCTTATGAAGTTAAAAATGTTGCTATTATCGCCAATTCTGGTTCATTTCACTTCATTCGAACTTTAATTTTGGTTTTCATCTAAATCATGAGTGATTTTTGGACATGGTAATATCTTAAAACACGTGAAATATATACTTCATACTTCTCATTTCCTTTCAGGCAGTGCCGTGGTAAGAGTCTGTTTAAACTATTACGTAAGATGATGAGGAGTGCAGGTGTAATCCAAAACCACCACCTCTCATGTGAAGATGCTAGGCACTGATAAGACTTTAAACATAATTTTTGGATTCGGGGTTGGCATACCCCATCTATAATACATAGGTTCCTGCGTTATAGTGGTGGGGTAAATTTTAAACGAGAGATTATCGTAATGGTTAGTGGAGGAAGAACGAAAGAGAGAGAATGATGACATTTGAAGAAACAGTAACATACACCACAGACAAATTCAGATGCTCAAAGTGAAATTTCACCTAAATGTCCTCAATTGTCTTTTCTCCTCAACACAAACAAATGACAGCATCCATGGAGAAAATTGTACACAATCTTTGGAGTTCAGTGAAACGTAATATCGCATAAAACAAAAGCCTTTAAACACAAGAGTGCATCCCGCTATAGAAAATCACCTTTCACCTAACTTGGATGAAGCTGGTAATAGCAGGCATTATATCAGTAAGTCCTAGATGGGGGAAAGACAAAGGTTGATAGCCAACGCGTGTCCATTTGTGTTTTTTTTTAGAAGTGTGAGCTCTAAGCAAAATACACATTACTTAGCAACCACACATAAAAAGGGTGACTTTTCTGGAAAAAGTGCAAACTGAAGCAGACTCAAAAAGATAATACATAGATTAAAGAAAAAAAATTGTAATCCTGATAGAATAAAATCACCTACCATCTGGTGCAATGGGTAACTTGATCTTGGATTCTTCCTCTGAATCTTCAACTGATTTCATTACTGTTTCTTCTTCTGGCAGTTCTTCTGTTTCTTTTACTCCTTCCTTGTCTATTCCATCCTCTGTCTCCATGGCAACATCTTTCTCCACCTTGTATTCTTCTTTTTCTTCGTCTGTTTCTTTATCTCTCTCTTCATCATTTTCTTTTTCTTTGGCTTGTGAAGCATCCATCTCACCTCCCTTCAAAGTTTCATCAGTCTTGCAAGGTTCGTGAGCTGCTGGTGCTGGTACAAGAGAAAGTACATGTACAAAGCTATAACATATACATCATGTCTCAATGAAAACAAACTTTTTTTTATTATGAGTTTCCTAAAACATATTAACCCATTCGTGACATAGGTCCACATTTTGTGGTTTGGCCTAATATCTTTTGATGCAAAGCCCTAAAAATCATACCAAATACATGAGCAGAAAAAGCCCCCCCATCAGATCTCGGCTGTTGATCGCGCGATCGCAACAAAAATCAGCATGCACGTCACCAACAACGTAATCTCCAAAATTGTATAGTTCATTATTACGAAATTATTCTAATTTATTTTAAATTAATCAATTATGCTAATTTATGCATAAAATAAGAATTCAGCTGTAAATCTGTAAATACAACTTCAAAACTGCTAAATATTGGTCTAGACACTCTTTTTAGGATTCTTATCAAACGTACATCAAAAAATTGGCAGTATAAAAATTTTTTTCTTATGTATTTTATTGTTTTTTAAATTTCTTATGTATTTCTTTGTTTTCTGACTTTTTGTTTTTTATTGTTTTTTCGATGGAAATAGTCGGCGACACTATTCCAATCATAAACAACATGAAATTAATTGTGTTTAATCAGTAAAAGTAAAATTAATGATACATTCATGAATTTTGGCTAGAAACAGAATTTGCATTGGATTTGTACATGAAATCACGTTTTTGAGCAATTTTGGGTCTGACATGCACTTACAAAATGTTGCGTAACTTTGGAACCACATACCCGGGCGTCGCGAATTTGGTCTCAAAAGTCGCGCGAGACTTGAAAGAAAGAAGTCATGAAACGTTGCGGCATGAGCTTTACATGTTACGGATATGTTGCGAAAAATGTTGGGGGGCTAAAAAACCCCCCCCCCCCCCCCGAGCTGGATAGGGTTAAAGGACAATGTAATCTTATATTCTTCTAGATATCATATAAAAGGCAAAATGTACTCTTATAATGCATATATGCTAGAATATAATTTATGATAAAGAATATACTATAAAAATATGCAGAATGACTATTGCATTCATGCCTTAAAGCATTTACATGTAATAGTACAATTACAGAAAAGGTACTGTTTACCTTTTTCCTCTTCCACCTTTACAGTGCTTTCTTTCTGTGGAACATGCAGTATGTTCTCGGCATCTACTGGCATTTCAATCCTATCCTGTGCCTTAGGTTCCTCTGCTTCCTCCTCCTCCTCTTTTATTGCTTCTTTGTTGGATGTTGTCTGATCTAGCAACTGTTTTCTTAGCTGGGGTAGTTTCTTTCTAAATTGCTGTCTCAGTAACATGTCAGTAGGGAACGTTGGAATGGTTTTCAGATTGAACCTAGCACACGCACAATTCAAATAATGAATGAATAATTGGTCAATGATATTTCAAATTTCAATACAAGATAAATGCACAAACAAACCTTTTCCTATCTCCCTAGGATCTCCCTAGGGGATGTCAATTCCAATCTGAAAATAACATTTTTAATGAATATCTTAAAAAGAAAGGTTGTTCTTGACAAAAATTTTAAGCTGATGTGAACCTTGTCTGATGTGGCAACAAAAAACAATTGAATGTTTGTCTTGTCAGTATGTCAGTAGAGAACAATCTTTATTATCCATTTAATATAGATTTAAAATATAATTTTAAACAAGTGATTATTTGCAGATCAGTCACTAATCCAGTGAGATCGGGGGGGGGGGGGGGGGAGGGGTTGTGGGTACACAGAACAAGCAACTGTTAAAATTTTCTTTTGATTTCTGAGGACTCACCATAGAGGTAGGTCTGGGTTGAACTGGAATGGCTCTTCTACAATCTCATCTTCAAATTCCTTCTCCACAAGCATCTCCATATAAGACAATGGAAGGTATGATGCAATACTTACATAGCTAAAGAGAAAAATAAATAAATAAAAGTATATGAGCAGGAAAGGGACCTTCTCACTAATCAAATCCAATTCAATCCAATCTAATCCAAAAGGTATTTGATATGGTGCCTTTTCTTTTCAATTACAAAGTGCTGCCAACACAATTCCACTTGTTTGAGCCACAATAATCTATCAATGAACATCGAATCAGTTAAGCCAATTCAAATATAATTTGCATTATTAGTAAATGGTTCCATGTAAATATCTTTCAATAAACATTGGCTGTAATTATTACTTCGGTAAAGAGATATTGCAAGTTTAAGTAGTAAAGATGCACTGTGAATAAAGGTAAAAGCAAATGTGAATAGACTAGCCATTATTTTTAAAAGCGCCAACACGGAAAAAAAGCGAATATCAGTAACTCCGTCTCCCTGTAATCCTGTCTAGAAACAGAATACACCTCCACAACACAGGCCATCAAATGGGAAAATAAAAACACTGCACATACATCACAAGTCATTGTTGTGCTATGTTCAGGATGTACTAAATGTGTGAAATAGGTGCCTCTCAGTAAATAAATCCTCCTTTCGACTTAATCAAATTGAATCGTCCCCTCAGAATTCTCACAAAATTGAGAGATTTAGTCACAGTTCACGCACATACAAAATAAGCACTATGTTCCATTTCTTTGCAAGAAAAACACCCAGAAAATGTAGAATAGCATGTCTCCAACGATATCAATCCCTTGGATACCTGAAGCTACTGACTCCTCATAAAGAACTCATACTATGGACCCATTTACTGGAGTTTACCATGCCATCAATTTAGTTTGTTTTCAATTCTGCATGTTCACAGAACTGCTATAAAAGAACAGAAAAATTGTGGGGGGGGGGGGAGAATTCATAGAATTCATAATGACCTAAACCATGGACTCATTTACGATGCTGTCATCATTGATTTACCAGACAAGTTTGTTTGGCATTGAGGCGGAACTGCCAAGGATGGGAACTTCAAGGGAGATTCTCTGCTACAAATCAAACATAATTTGCCACTAACTTGGCAACTTATCCTACTGATTAAAGCATATTAGTATTATCACCTCCCTCCTGACTGTTTACATATCGTTAAAATACGGTATAAAGGGTAATTTAGACAGTTTCTTTGTATTACACAGATAAGGAGTGTTCAAGCCTACGTGCAAATTGACACAGAAGCAGAACTTAAAGGACTCCCAACCTTGTATTTTATAGTATTCCCATTCAAATAAAATAAAAGGATTACCTCAGTTGTACAATTTATGAAGATCAAAGGATCATAAACTTATATTTCTACAATCTTTCTATTCTATAACTTTGAATACAATTTGAAGAGTAGAGAGAAGTAGGAGAAAGCTATGTATACTGTATGAACTGCTGGTAAATTATTTTACTGCAAGATTCAAAGAGAAAGACAGAAACACCTCAATTTGAATGCATTTCATCATATTTCATTGCCCTGGCCAGTCAAAATAAGCACTAACAAAACAGAAATCTACATCTAGATGGGAAAATTATAGGAAAGGAGCATTAGATTGCAATTTTATCATATTTTTTACTGTCCTGTATTGAAAATAAATATAGCCTATTCAAAATGCAGCAAATATTAATCAACAAATGTTCTACCCACTCATGAAAAAAAAAATCATAATTCCGCTCCATCTCAGGCAATGACTACAGAAATATGAAATATGGGAATATGAAATATGGGATTACATTAAACATCAGCCTTACCTTATATGGTTCTGAAATCCAACCAGTAAATCACCCCTCTTATTAGCAAAGCACACACTGCGTAATGTGTTATCAAACCATAATTCACGTACCAGGCTGTTAGTTATATCCCAAATCTGTCATAATCAAGGTAAAAAGACAAAAATTACACCCAAGATGAAATTACCATCTATAAATATAAAAATTTAAATCCATTTGCTGAGAACTAGGCCCGCATGAAGCATGGTTTTAATCAATAAGATTACTGACAAGGAAACAACAAAGCAACCATGATATGTGTACTATTCTAAACTCAATTCTATATTCAGCTCAATTTCTTCCCTTCCTACTATATCATTATAAAGAATTTTTTATTATTTGGCGTCACCTAGGCCTGGGAGGGGAAAAGTAATCTTAATCACTGTGACCCTCTGGTCTCTCCTCCCGATATAACCAATGGGATATGCAGGTGAACCACTACACCAGGGTTTCACCTACTCTTCTTCAAATAGTGCAGAGGGTTCTTAGCATGCATAAGTGGGGACTCTCCTCTACATGGGGCCTCCATTAATGTCCTATCCGAAGGACGGAGTGTTTCCACTGAAACATAGCCTATGAAACATAAGGGAGGCATGTTAAATACACAATGCAGGCTTCAGTCATGCGCCCAGGATGGATTCAACCCCACGATCTTTAGTTTGACAGGCAGACGCTTTACGGAGCCAACTCGCGTCCTCAATATCAACATGAAGTTCTCCTCTTACTTCTACTTCTTTCTCTTCTCATTCTTCTTCATGTCTAACTAACATCAATGGTTTCTGTAACCCCCAAATTCTTCTACCTTTCCCTATGTCTCCTCCTGTAGTCTTCATATTTCACTCATATCTTTTTAAAATTCTTTCAGATACAACATGAAAATGTAAGTTTACCTTGAGAGATGCATCATCACTGGTTGTTGCAAAGAGGCCCAAAGAGGGACAACTGCACAAAGCTGTTATCTAAGAAGAAAGCAGAGAGAAGACAAGTATCATTTATATCTTGCCCAATACAGAAAGCTCTGTCATGTATACATATGACATTATATCACAGAAAGTAAAAAAATCCGCATCATCTTACTTCCCTTTCTCTGTCTGAAACTCCTCCTATTTTCCTCCTTTCCCTATTAATTCCTTTCTCCTCTTCCTTCTAATGAATTATAACTTTTGTTATTTTTGTTGTCATCAGTCCTCTTATTCTTCTTCTTCTTCTTCCTCCTCCTCACCACCACCATCTCCATTATCATCATCATCTTCATCATCATCATCATCATCAACATCATCATCATCATCATCATCACCACCATCATCATCACCATCATCATCATCACCACCATCATCATCATCACCACCATTATCATCGTCATCATCATCATCGTCACATTACCCTATCACTCCTCTTGCTTTCTTACCTGTTTGGTGTGATCATGATCTTTAAGATGCTTGAGGAGTTTGATACCAGGAACCTCGTTAGCAGCGATGCACTCAGCCAGTTTAGATGAGGGAAAGATATGTGGGGACATCTCATCATTATCGCCCAGTTCATACATCTCTACCACACTGGATTAAACCAAAGCAAATTAGATGGTCCTTATTATCAATGATGAAATTTGTTCTTTATTCCTTAGAACTTTAGATCATGAACTGTGAAACAATTTTCCTTTGTGGCAATCACTACAGATTACTTTGATCATGGAATTGATTTCAGTACTCTCTTTGAACTGTTTATTTCACATAAAATAACACCTATATGTATATACAATATTAATCATTTATATAAATATTTATATTCCTTTATTTAGTTAGTTAGTTAGTAATTTATCTATTTATATAGCTATGTATTTATTCATTTACTTCTCTATCTATTCATCCATCTCTTTCAATCCATTTATCATTCTGATTCATATTTATCTATCTATTTGAAGTTTATTTACACAGGGTTGCATTGTCAGTTACAAAGCTGTTTTTCAAAATGGCCCTGTATATCTATATATATATGAAGAAATATTCTCCTGAACAGATTATGCATTTGTTTTTATCAAATAAACAAATCCTGTGCATCGTCCATCAAGTTCATAGCATTATGTTAATTTTGAGAAATTTGCTGAAAAATTATATCGATGATGAATTAAGCTCATTTCAAAATGAAACCATGATTTCATATACTACTTACTTTGTCGGTAAGACAGTGCACAATACATTTCCTAACATTGAAATATGACTAGGAGTAATGGTGCATGCTATCTATTACAGGATGAAAGAAAAGAAAAAAAAAAGAGAGAGAGCGGTGTATCACAACAGAAAGAAAAGGGGGATATAGAGGAGAGGATGGAGGGAAAGAAAAGGAGAGACAGAAGAAACAGAAACAGAAAGAGAGAGACAGAGATAGAAATAGAGAAGAAGAAATAGAGTGAGAATATATATCCATGCGTATATTGTGTAACATTTAGATAAACACAAAAGTTAGATCATCATGGAAGCAGAAACGAAAAGAAAAATAGTAAGCAAAGTACATGTACGTAGACGAAGTAGGAAGACATGTAGTACAGGATAATAGTTTTGCATTATGAAATGCGTATGCAAGCAGACAGAAACAAAGTTATACACTGGGAGTTTTGAAAACTGTCGCATATGTGTGCACCATACTTAAAGAATTAGAACATGAGGGGAAAAGCATGAAGCAAGAGTACAACCTCATGAAATAAAAAGCACAAAAAGAAGGGCGTTAAAACATCTAGAAAGAGGATACAAGGTGATTTGACAATTGCTCAATGCGATATTTGTCAAAAAATACAGAATTAGAGCTTGGGTTTGGCACGGGGTTTAGTTGTGGTTGGATTTAGGTTCACTTTCATGTTAAGTTGGGATTTAAAGCATCATGTAAGGTCCACAGTTAAAATTAAATAATGCAGTTTAGTGTTAGAAAAGACTTATAATAGTACTTGCACCAAGAGTGTATTGAGAACCAGAAGTAACAGGAGAAAATGAGAAGAGATTGGTAGAAGGAGAAATGATGAAACCTACCACTTTGAGACAACAGAGTCTGATAGCCTCCAGACTATTACCAAACCCAATCTCCCAGATCTTCACCAGCTGATGAAGAAAAAAATAAAATTTAGTTCAATTTATTCATTCAAGATAAAATCAAAATACATGATAACAATAAAGTCAAATGCACATGAATACACATTTTTGTGGGCTTTCCATGAAAGCTAAAAAGGCTCAGCTGTAAATTTGGATCGCCCATTAGACAATAGGGAAAAAAAATCCAAGTCATTCTTGGCACAAAAAATACAATGAAATTAATGAGAAAAAACACACAGACAGCTAAATTACAATTCAAAAGAAAAAAATAAAAGGTACACTAACATTTTAGGAAAGCTTATAAAGGTCAATGGATAAATTTGCTTCATTTCTTGAGATACATTTACTTGTAAAACTTACTACAGCCTATAGCTGGTCCTTCTTATGTGTGTAAGTTGGAATGTTCAAGAAATTTCTCATGTTAGGATGATCTAATTTGTGGGTGGATAATGGAAGGAGAGGGGTATAAGACATCCCCTATAAAGTCAGCCTTGGTAATAACTTTTTATTTCTATTGATGAATCTCAGAGCATAATTACTGTAAACAATAAACTTTTGCAGGCATACAATCTACACGAATGATGCGCTTTGGCAAGCTTTGAAGGGGCTTCACACTGGCAACATGGTCATCTTTATATGATTTGTGTGAGATTGTGATTATTTTCATGTTTTACAGAACCTATCCTATTCTACAGATACATGGCTGCTAAGGCAACTTATTAAGGAAAGTCCAGCCCAACAACAAGGGAAAATAAGAGGGTGAATGGAAATGACAATGAATGAATGAATGAATGAAAGAATGAATGAATGAATGAATGAATGAATGAATGAATGAATGAATGAATGAATGAATGAATGAATGAATGAATGAATGAATGAATGAATGAATGAATGAATGAATGAATGAATGAATGAATGAATGAATGAATGAATGAATGAATGAATGAATGAATCAATGAATGAATGAATGAATGAATGAATGAATGAAAGAATGAAAGAATGAATGAATTGATGCATGAATGATCTAGACAGGCCACTTCCCCCCCCCACCCCCAAGTTTTCTGCTATTCCTTGGACAGCCTTAACAAATAGTCTAACTGTCAAAAAAGGTCCCATATCTCACCTTATCAGAGCCACATGAGATGAGCCTGTCCCCACTAGCTATATAGTTGTCCACCTCAGGCCCATAGACTCCATGGGAACATTCCAGTGCTAGGACTGCCCCACCATGGGCCTGGTGTGGATATTTCATGTTGTGGGCCTGACATTCTAGGAGAGAGATCTGACCACTAGCTAGACCAGCAAAGATGAGGTAATCGCTCGATGGGCTTTCCTCACGTCCGTTGGCACAATCCTGGTTATGGACAGCAAGTATGAAATAAATGTTTTAAAAGGAAGCACTGTCAACTTAACATTTCTATAGTTTTTGATAAAAATAATAATATATCACAATTTACTTAATTGCACCATCTACCAAGATAAAATTTTCAAGGGCACATGACATAAGTTATAGCAAGATACTAGGGCAATCAAGGAATTCATCCTACCGGGTAACCATCATTTCAAGTGGATTGTGAAAGGCAAGAGTAGATTAATGTCTCGACAAAGAACATTATTGTTGTGACCAAGATCCAAAGACTGTACCACTTGGTCTATATAATTGAACACTTTATCCTCTTGACCACATCACTTCCACATGTTTTATCCAATTGAGAATATCTTACCAGTTTGACCAAAGCAAGGGATACAACAGACTCCTCAGGCATCATTGGTACCAGGAGTTCTCTAGCCTGACATGGGTTGGTAAAACTGTCAAAGATTAAGACATCTCCAGTCTCAAGAACAGTAAAGATCAGAGAATTCTTTGGGTCATAAACAATATCTGTTAGAACCTGCAAGGAAAAAAAAAGTTCTTTCAACTTTATGTTCAAATAGAGATAAGTGAGCTAAGTGATAATGATTGGAAATATTTCATAACAACATGGCAGCATAAAGTACAGCACAGGAGATCACATGTACATCATAACTGGTGGATTATTCAGGGACAACAGCAGCTACACTTTGTTATTCTTGCGACTGCACAGATCAGATACACAAAAGATTCCAACCAGTACTAGCATATACCAGTAAAGTCACACGTCGAATCTATCAATGCTCCAAAGAATGCCTTCAAGACCTAAAAAAGAACACACATACAGCAAATCTGAATATTAAAATCCAAATTTCTGTTTTCTATCATAGGGTCACATCTTAATTTTCAAGAAACTAGTATCTACATTTTGAATAGGTTATATACTCACCTGAAAAGATGGCATAGGGTATATGATTGTAAGCTCAGTTCCTGATACAGCAGATATCAATCTTACACCACCATCCTGATAACAAATCAAAATATCATAATAACAAGATAATAATAATAATAATATATTACATTTATATAGCGCATTATGTCAATACTTCAATGCACTTTACAATGTTACTATTATATTACATAATATATTACATTTATATAGCGCATTATGTCAACGCTTCAATGAAACTTTACAATGCTACTATCATTACCCCGATCATCACATTTCTAGTCCCTACACAAGTGTGCACCATCTCCACTCCTTAGGAAGCATTCCTACCATTTAGCACCATTCACATGTGTACATGCAGAGCAATGGTAAAGGCAGTTACAGTGGCTTTCGACAATCCTCACAGGTACCCATTTTCTCCTGGATGGGGAGTGGTAAATGTATATTTATATCTTGTCAAAAGACATTAGCACCATGGCGGGACTTGATCTCGGACCAAAAGATCCACAGTCCAATGACATATTCACTAGACCATGACACCTCTACCAAACATACACCACATTTAAAACAAGTCTGCAGTTGTACACTATGTGAACTGCTGAAAATGACTGATCACGTTCAAGTGATGCATTAGTCATCACATGAACATTTTGATTGTTGTTGTTGTCGTTGAATTTGGTTTTTACAGACGTGTATCAATCAAATATGATTATTTACATCGGGGACTGACCTTTAACGTCACCATCCGAAAGACGTGGCAAATGTAGATTCATATCTTGCCAAAGGACATTAGTGCCACAGCAGGGATTTGAACCCTGGACCTTGTGGTTCAAAGTCTAGAGACTTATCCACTGAGCCACAACACTTCTACTTTTGAAATTACACTTATTCATCATAATAAGGCTGAAACATTAAAATATGTAACTGTCAGAATTGCCCTGAGATCTTTGCATACTTAGTGTTTCAATTAGCATAAGAAATAGTTCTGCTATATATCTAGCAATTTAGGCCATTAGGGAATTGGAAGACTTGTCTTCTTCTCTTCGTGGGAAGACATTTGCTGCACAAAAAATTAGGAGTCATTCTATTTAAATCAACTTTTCAAACAGTGTATCTACCTTATAAGTAGAATTGGCCTATTGTCATTTTTCTCAAAGTGGACTCAAAAAATTACATGCCCTTTGACCTTTGACCAGACAACTCACCTCAGCTGCACATAGTATCCTAGACGGTGAAGAAGGGCTACTGATCCTAGCAAGCTTGTGAACACATGACCTCACAGGTGTGAACAGGTGATGAAACTATATCGAAGAATACAGCACAGGCACCACGTTATGAAATGATACAAATACTCTACCATTAGAAATGTGAGATACGAGATACATGTTGCTATACTTCTTCTCCTTTTTCTTCTTTTAAAAAAAATAAAACTCACATATATGAGAAGGATATACATGGACCAAAACTATGCTGGAAATTTAAGAGCTGTTTTATTGGTTAGGAAAAAACATTCGATTTTTAACTTTTCAATTTGTTGCCTATTCACGAATTGTAAGGCTTATTTTCACTATCATGACCTTGTGTTAATACTACATTATAATGTACAAACAAAAAGAAAAAAAAAAAGAGAAAAGAATTGGATAGAGCAGAGATATTTTCCCCTGCTGCTTATATATCTTACATATCATGCAAGTTCTGTGAGCTTTGCCAATACTGGGAGAGTAGCAAAAACTTCTTCCTAAAAGCTATGAAATTCTCAGACTTACCAAATTAAAATCCCAGACTTTGATATCATGAAGTGTGTAATAGTAGAGTTGATGAGAGTTAGCCAGCTTCATCCCCAACACAATTTCTCCTACATTCAGTCTGTGAGTCTGTAAATGAGCATATAATACGGCAATCAAACAGCTGCACCAATTAACCCATTCGTGACAGGAATTATTTAAAGCCTAATTTGATCAGCTTTTATTCTTCAAGTTGGCAACACCAACATTTTTATTTTATTGCTACATTTTTCTTATAAAACGTCATGTATCTGAAATGAATATAAACTGACAGAAATTATGATAAGAAGTCAAAAAGTTGCCAATTTGCAGGGGAAAACGGTGATTTTAAACTTTCTATCACATTGCCAATTTAAGGATTTTAATGCTAATTTTCCTTTAAAAAATTTTTAACATTAAACAACGAATACTGACGTAACCAAAGTGGGCACAGTTTGTGTAGAATTTTTTGCTCTTTCTGCTCATGTATTTGGTATGATTTTTAAGGCTCTGCATCAAAAGATATTAGGCCAAACCACAAAATGTGGACCTCTGTCACGAATGGGTTAAAGATAAAATTGGGTGCTGGTGATGTGATTGCAGTGTGATAGAAATATTTCTAAGAAATTAGGAAAGGTTGATTGAGTACTGCATAAAAATTTGTATGTATTTTGATAATTTGAAATCATCAAAAATAATGAGAAACCAACATTCCTATAACTCATCACACACTGTACTACGTGAATTATAGTATAGTGTGTGGCGAGCTTTGTGCAAAATTTTCTCAGTATGCCCCAAATATGTAGCCAATACTAACCAATTCAAATGTGTCCAGTCTCCAGATCCTTACTGTACCATCTTTAGAGCTAGATACGAGGAGAGGGTCTACGGGATGTATAACAAGACCTGTAAAGTAACAAAAAATCTCCACATCAGCTTTTGAAAATTTTATTTTTGAACCCCTGCATCAAATACACCAGCATATCTACAGCTTCTCTCATCATTATTTACATGTTTTAATCCAGACCAGCTGAATCCACAAAATAATGACTTGATTAAGAGCTAATTGGAATAGAACAAAAGACGAGGATATGGTGAAGGGAGGAGAGTGAAACAAAAGAAAATTTTATGTTGCACTAGTCCTGTATCAGCTGTAAAAAATCACAGGAGATTTGTGTCTTACATATACACACCAAAGGTCCAGTTCATTCTTGACATGGTAAAGGAATGATAAGCGGGCTGAAGAAAAAAAAATGCATTTTAAGACACAGAATTGTGAGGTGTACTAAGCATTTGTCATCTTTTTCTCTTTTTTTTTAGTTAGGATGTTTATCTCATCATAAACAAACAAGATTTAGGCATTCACAATTTATCTTTTAAAATTTGAAACTTTAAAATCTGTCTTTTATTGCATCTTCATCAATAAATTCATAGTAGTGAAAAGTTGTAGGGAGCACACACCATCCAAAGACACCCATGGCACCAGCAACCCAATGGGACATTTCTTGATAATACAGAGTAGTACGGTATACTTACCAGTAACACTAGCATAGTGTCCAATAAACTGATGAACTTCCTTGAAGACAACAGCATTCCAGACCTTGATGGCACCATCCATAGATGCCGTGATGCAGTACTCAAGCTTGTGGTAGAAAACAAAACTACGATAGAAAAACAGGACATATACACTGTATGAGAACAGGAGATGGGGTTCACAACAAAGGGTTACATGTACTACTAAACTCTCTTTTATTCGGTGAATAAACTTTTCTTCCAGCTGTGTAATCAAAAGCAGTCCGACCTTCTACTTCTGTGAAAAATACAATGTATGTTAATTGTTCCAGTGTAAATAAGGACAAGTAATTAATGCCTGATCGTAGCTCGCAGCATACAGTTAAGAAAGATATCTAAACATGAACTGATAATAAGTGTTCATTCCTAGAAAATTCCATTTTCTTTGACAACTATAATATCTTTAACTCCCATAACAGATATCTCCAGTAATATCCCAAGAATATGCATCTAATCTACTTATTTCTAGTTCACCGATTTCATTAAAATGCAATGCGCTGACAATATTTGTCAGTGATGTTTGGTGGTGCATCTCAAGAAAGTGTACCTAAAGTGTAATAATCATCTATAAAATAATAAAAAAAAATGTTTGCAGTATGAAATACCCCCCCCCCCCAAAAAAAAAAAAAAATAAAATAAAATAAAATAAAATACAAATACAAATTGCTTGACATTCTAGGGGTCATCAGTTCAAATGGAGTAAAGAGAAAAAAAAAAAGAATAACACAAACACAATGCACATATCATATGGTTCCATATGGAGACTACTCACTAAGTCTCTTTCATGTTTACCAAGAGCATACATGTATTTTGAACTCACTATATCTTTTTATAGAAGTGATATCTGAAGATCCTGTTTTGAACAAACCATAGTGACATTGAACATACAGAGCTTACTTAAAGGTATTGGTTAACATTGTTATGATTTAAAAAAATCTTGTTGTGTTACTTGAAAATGGGATAAACATAAGGGTTATAGTGTAAAAATACCAGTCTGAAAGTTTCAAAGTATAATATCCACAGGAAGTATTTTTAAATATCAAAAATGTGAACCAATGTTTGAAAAATATACGAGGGTCGGCTGCACAGAATAGACATAAGGAGTGCGCATGCGCGTATGACTCGCCTTACCGTACTGTGTGTATTGGCGTATCACGCGGCGGGAGGCACATAACGGCATTTTCAAATTCAAGCAAAGTGGTCCTCTTAGTGATTGTCTCGTGAGACAAAGGATAATAAAATCGCCGTTTGCGTCTAACTTACACTTTTTCATTCCAAATTATGGTTGGTTTCAGGGTTTTTGAGTACAAATACAAGTACTCATACACATGTTTCATCTTAGTTTGAGAATTTTTAAAATCAGCTACTCACAAAGTTAGCCAATGCCTTTAATATACAGAGCAAAATGGGTTATTTCTTGGTAGCTGCTACACTTTGAGCTTATTCTATGCATGGAATTCCCATTTTTCTGCACAGGAAGAAAGATGAGCAACTTGGAAGCATCTAAAAAAATACCAAGTGAATGTGAAATTCCAAGGCTCTTCCGTATATCATTTGTATATTTTACCAAAAACATGTTCTGGACATTCACTGATGTGCAGAACAAAGAGAACATAATCATCCTCAACAACTTCTTTCTACCCTGGTAAGGGATTACAAGGTTTTCTTACAACTTTATGATAAAGATGTCCCACACTGGCACACTCAAGGACAATGAGTAATTATAAGGAGTGTCTGTATCATAATTTATTGAGCTTCCTCTAGACTTCTTTAGAAATCATGACAAAAATGATGTTTCTGAAAGTAAAACCATGTTAGTAATTGTCCATGCCCTGAAAAGAAATGAAAATGAAACTGCCTCGATCTTTCAGGGAGATGTACATGTATACCAGTAATCATTTCACACTAAGAAAGAGGCATCAAACTCTTCACTCAAAAGGTATCCTCGACATGATATTGAAAGACTTTGCACAAAGATTAGACTTATAAGAAAATGTCGACTCATCATGACTGAGGTGTGGTGCAGAGTGGGTTTAAAATACTTTTTGTGAGAAATGAAGGATATTTCAAGCGTTCCAGGAATAAACCACAGCAGCTAAAGGTCAGCTGGTAACCATGTGACTTACATGACATTTCTATTTTGTGCAGCCATTTGAGCCTTTTCTCAAACTGAATTACATGTACTCAGAATAACATTCTTGATCTAATTCATGAAGAATCAAATGGATCTAATGTTCAAATCTAATCTTGTTGCAATTCATTTCAAAGTTAGAATGTAGTCAGCTGTATAGTGTGTAGTGGCCGATCTACATGTACATGTACATGTATGAAGGACAGTATCATAAAACTGATGAAACTATAAATATGACATTGATATCCATGATAATTTATCAGCCATCTACTGATACACCAATTCCATTTACTTCTGGTAATTAGTTGCTTAGAAAGATATTGTCTAATATCACACAAATATTTTGACTGTGAGCAATTACCTAGTGAGAGCAGAAACATGCCAGTTCTTGATGCAGTACACCTCCCTGTTTGAGATGTAATCGATGATGTGGATACCTTCATCACACAATGCAAACAGCTGGTGACGAATACAATCCACCCGAACATCTCGGACCCAGTCATCCTCTGTGATCTCACTCTCGATAGGTCTACCTCGCACAAGAGGGTCACGGTGCTGTATACAATTATTCATCCCACAAAAAAAATACATTACTTTCAGTTTCGTATTTCAAATCAACCTTTAATTGTGAATAACATTTAAAAAACCATAAACACTGGTTGATGAACTAGAATAATGCTACAAAGATCGTATAAAAGATAATCTGATGACATATTACAGACACTTTCATCTTCATTTTAAACACTTGATAATACTTATAAAAAGATTAGAAGCATTCATAAAAACAAACTGTTGTCCCACAATCATTAGCAAGGGCTTTGTCAAGGCTGCACTAATATTAATGATTGGAAGCTGCTTTATTACATGTATATCAAAGCTCAGTGCTTTGGTTTTTTTTTTCAGTAAGGGTAAACTTCACAAAATGAATGAAGCCACATCCAAGCAAAGGCAATAAACCGCTTAAAAAACTGCTACTGGAAAAGCACATGAGATGAGATAGTGTGCTTTGCGTTTCTAAATTTTCCAACTCAGCATCAGAAAGACTACCCGGTGACTGTATTACACACCGTATCTGAAGTGGGTGGTCAAATTGCCTATTGCACTGTTCCAGTTTAAAGAATCTCTACTCTTGTACACTAACCTCCACATGTGTCATTTTCCAAGCTTGAATAAATCCACGGCCACCAGTTATGAGCTCATCCATGTCCTCATTGTAAACCATGCTGGAAAATAATAGTAAATCCTTGGGGGTGTTTCACAAAGACTAAGATCGACTAAAATGGCACTTAACTATGGCTGCCCATTCATGCCACTATTTGCTTTCACCATTGATCTCTCAAAGGATTTGCAGATCATGGTCACAAATCTGCAGAACTGACAATTTTTTATAGTTCATTGATGAAGAAAACAAAAAATGTAAATTCTTCAAATTTGTGACAATTGTTTGCGCATCTTTTGAGACTCAGATGGTGAAAGCAAACAGTGGCATGAATGGCCTGCCATAGTTAAGAACGATTTGAGTCAATCTTAGTCTTTGTGAAACACCCCCCCCCCCCCTGGATTTATATCATGCATAATACAGCTTTACAGATATTACTTCCCATATCACCACCTTTCATCACATACACAATGTATGCAAGATTTCCACTTCCTGGGAAGTACAGTCAAACCTGCTTTAGCAACCAAATATCACCTGTCTATAAAGACCATAAGTTTTGTTTCCCTTGAAAATTTTTTCCAATTGAAACATGTATTAAAGGAACATGTTCATAAAGACCACCTGCTCATAAAGACACTTTTCTTGTCTGCCTTGCTTGGGTGGTCTTTATATACAGGTTTCACTGTATTCCTATGAAATGGTCACTTTGAGGAAATATGGCAATGACGAGTACTCTAGCTTTTGTCCATTTACTCTCCTGGGTAGGGAGTAGCAAATGTTCATTGATATCCCGCCAAAAGTGAGCTGATTTCGTCCTTATACAATTAAAAACATACAATTAAAATAGACAGGTATCAAAAGAAATTGTGCCTAGCCCCCCCCCCCCCCCCCCACCCTTACCATCTAAACTTAAAATCTAACATTATAACATGAACCATATTATTAAGTTTACTTACCACAATACAGTTTCTGAGCAGTGCACTTTGGTAAGCTCCATACACTTATTGACGAGATCACTGAACACATGCAGAGTCACATCAGGTGAATAACCAACGAACACCTGTTCTCACAAAAGATAAAGATAAGGGTCGGTATTCAATTCAATACTTGGATTAAGTAAAATTTTTACTAAGTATTTTAATTGTATAAGAAATCTGCTTAAGTCACATTCAATTCAATACTTTGAATTTTACTTTAGTAAGCCAACATGAAGCCACTGATAAGCCACTGATAAGCATTGTGACGTCATATTGTCAATGCACAATTAACACATCGCATCAAATGCGCTA
Organism: Echinometra lucunter; assembly: GCA_029962745.1. Classification (NCBI taxonomy): domain Eukaryota; kingdom Metazoa; phylum Echinodermata; class Echinoidea; order Camarodonta; family Echinometridae; genus Echinometra; species Echinometra lucunter. The sequence goes on from CM057153.1 coordinate 37,778,158, forward strand.
TGATTATTAATCTGTGCAGCTCAAGATGACTGCGTATAAAAACCTGTGCCTGCCAATCAAGGCCTCCAAAATAATTGGCTTAAGTCTCCTAGGTAGTTGTCTCAGATTTTGAGCAAAATACTTAGGCAAAATATTGAGTTGAATACCAAAGTTTGCTTAGTATTTCATCTAAGTAAAAAACTAAGAAAAATCTTCATATTTCTGACTTAAGTTCCATTAAGGTCCTTATCAATTTTCAATTAATCATTTTTTGCTTCTTTTTATTTTTACTTTCCATTTCTTCTCTTTTTTAAAATTTCTTTATTTATTTTTTTTTTGGCTTCTTTCCCCTTCTTTCCATTCCTTTGGTTTACATGTTAAAAGTGCATTCCAGTCAGTGGTTGAGAATTGCATTAAATTGTTGCAGTGACCTATTTAAATAAGTTTAAACATGATGAAATTCCTCTATCTGAGGGATTATAAACATCAACAGAATCAGGATAGTATTTGAAACAAGACTGAAAAACTAAGCTACAGGAAAGATATCTATGAAGAGCACATTCATGAGTGACCAATCTTACATTAGAAGAAAAAAGAAGCACTGTTCCGAGAGTCCAGACTAGAAATAAATGATTTCAGATATACCGGTAAATAAGCTGGTATAGAGTGCCCTTTCAGACAATCTAGGTTTCATTAACATACAAATAAGACATTTTTGAGATGTCCCTTTACCTTGTGTTGTGGTACAAATATAAACTTGGACATCAGAGTGTTGATCTGGATCCTGTGATCAAAGAAAAACATTACAAACATTCAGTTACAGATATATCAAAGTTTCATATTAGGCCACATGGGAGGGCTTTCAGATACATGTACACTGCACGGTACTCTCAAATTACAAAATTGTGGGTGTAAGTAATCATTTCTGGAAGTCTCTTCTGTATGTATCTTTAAAAGAGGAGAGTTACGTTTAGTGCTTCCTAGTATGCTCCTGGTGGAGAGAGGTATCACTTAATGCCTTGAAAAATGATGACAGTGCCATGACTGGGATTGAAACGCTGTATCTTGAAAAATCAGGTAACTTAGATTATTTCATCACTGATCTCAGATGTTGGGATCAATTAAAGTACAAATCTTTATGACAGACCTTTGACATTTGACCTCCTCCTCGGACAGATTGAGTGACCAAAAGTAGACCTCATTGATAACACCAGTGTCTAGTTGAGTCACATAGATGTTGCTGTTTTTACAATGGTAGAACGTCATACATCGAATCACATGACGATGATGAAAGGTATGGGCAAGCTACAAGAATACAAAACAAATAATGTGAATCTCTAATATGTCCTGATATATTGTAGATTAGCAAAAGTAAAAAACATAAACATGGAGACTATAGGACATCATGCATGGAATCTTTGGAATACGTAACTTATATTAGAATCTACATCAGGGGTGGCCAACCTTTTTTATGAGCTCGTACAGCTGACAATTGGGCTGCACGTTGGCCACCCCTGATCTACATGAATTAAGAGTAACTAGTAAGATAAAGATTGTTTTCCTGAGTGACAAAAGTTTGTCCACATTTCAAATGTTTGAGGAACATAAAAACAAAACTTTATAACTACAGATGGACACAAGAATAAATTCATTGACAGAGGATTCTCAAGATATCATCACAAAATTTTACATAGTATTGCAACATACTATAAGTGTACTACAAATACAAATGAAACATTGTTTAAAAACTGGGTCCAAATTTTGCTAATGCAAGTTTTACATATGATTTATCCAAACCATAAATCCATGATTGTCGGCTGCAATCTTGTTGTATCACGTCATTAAAAAATCTAATGGCTTCTTCAGAAATGAAGATCGATTTCCAAACCATGCAGGCCTGCTTAATTGTCTTTTGTTGGCAAATTCATATTTTTTTCAGAATTACAATTTTCAGGTGTTTTCTCATCATGTTTATCACTGCTCTCCCATTATTATGTACTGTAATTTAAAAAAATAATAATCCCAAGGTTGTCTACTCTAAAATCTATTCATTTCTGAATCTGATGCTAACTTGTTAGATTTTTCTTTTTTGTTTTAGATTTTCAGTCTGTGTGAAGCTTGGTCACACACCAAAATACGGACAAACATAAGGATATTCCATTCATATCACTGAATTATTGTAATTCATTACAAATATGGGTTATAATCATCACATTCTGCCTACTGAACGCGGTCGAAGGACGCGGACCCACCATTCCACCACGAAACTTCACGGATCACTATTGGGCCAGCTTAGGCGACCCTTTCAAGTAATCTGCGGTGTTACAAGACTATACTTACCTGGAGGCCGTAGGGAACCATAACGCAGTGTTCTTCGGGATCTGAAGTTCTTAAAACAGATTCAAGTTGTTCCCTAACGTTTACCCATGGCTGGAATTTGGAATCCAGCAAGGCCATGATTACTGTGGGACCCCTTGCGGGGATTTTAGACCGGAATTTGTCTGGACAACACCGATCAGGTGATTAGTACAGTCACTCATGCATGCGCGTGAAACTTGTAAACAAACAAGTACACGTGCAAGCAAGTTAATTGTGACGTCACAAACATTCATTTCGACGGGAACCTCAAGATCTTACTGCTTTACCTGACAAGCGCCCACCAATGCCAGTTACACGTTTACACAGGTTCAACAGGGACAATTGGGGTAAAACTCTTTCGTCCAAAAACATTTAACACGAGGCAGGGTACACAGGGGACCAGATTTTTGAATTCTGAAATACAGGACTTAATCAGTTTTTGCATGACCCTGCCCTCTCTTCCCCCAAATCTTAAGCTTCATTTTTTCTTTTTCTTTGATCATCTTCTTCTTCTTCTTCTTCTTCTTCTTCTTCTTCTTCTTCTTTTTTTGGATCTGTGTAAAAATTATGTGTGTGGGGGGGGGGGGGGGGGGGGGAGGACACAAATCAAGGCTCAAACCCAAGACCTCTAGTAGGAGAGTCAGGAGCCTTCACCAATTTATCATGATGTGTCCACAGTGGTGGTTTCAGTGATTTTATACAAAGTGAAATATGCATCACTGGATTTTTATCTCCGTCAAAATTATTCATGACAAATTTTCATCAGTTTACATTATAGCCCCTCCCCCACCTCTGTTTCTCATAAACTTCTAAGAACAAGGCCTCCCCCTCTCTTTCCTCTCTCTCTCTCTCTCTCTCTCTCTCACACACTTCTCTTTCTACTTCCCTCTCCACTTCACTTTTTGACATTCACTCTTTCCCCCATGTTAGTATCAATGTATTTATCACAAATTTTTAAGAGCAAGGCCTTCCCCATTTCCTTTCTCTCCATCTCTCTTTTGTTCTCTCTCTCTCTCTCACTTAAAAAAAATTGTTTTATTGATTTTTCAGTCACATGGGATTAAAATATTTACAAGTTATTGGTAATAATTTGTCTCTTTCTCTTTCTCTCTTCTCTGAGCCCATCTATAGTATGTCTCTCCTCTCTTCTTCATTTTATTGTCTACCTCATTTACTTCACTGTCTTTTCATTTTATTTTTCAAAAAACCAACCAAAACAGAATAAATCAAGCTGGACACTGAATTTCGGTTGTTTAAGAAATTGCAATTTCTTTCCAACATTCTTACACAAATGATATATATAATTTCTGCAATTTAGAAAACCAGCACTTTTGATTACAAAGTAGTGTATAATGTTAGCATTTTACAAAGGATGCAGAGTAAATTTTTGGATTACATTGCATAATATTCTCATATCCTGGTATGAATAATGTTTGTGTATATTTATCCAGGCACATACAGATTTCAACCATCTCAATTACATATTTCTTTTTCACAAGTCTAAATAAGCTATGCCTGCATTTGTAAGCCTTAATATTATGCCTGTTAGCTTCAAGTGATCGCTACAATCTTATGATTTGTTGAGAGCAAGAGGAGCATAATTAGATATCATCCATCTGGCTTCCACCGATTGATTCAACTGCCATTCCTCTATGATTATTCTAAACTACAAGCAGTGCTTTTAATCAATAATAAGGCATCATTGCACTCCCAAGTGGCAGAGTGTTCTAAGAAACCCTCAAAGACCTTGTTATCAATTTTCTTAATATTATTACTTATCCCTCTTACCAACCAATATCAATTAATAAATAAGGTGCTGCAGTTCATTATTGAATATTCTATAGGATTAATAATCATATTCAGTTTCTATTCATTAATTCACATTTCCCACTTTATTTGATTTTAATGATGAAGAGATCTTGGAACATATATCTTATAGTTCATGGACATAGAGATATCTAACCAGAGTACACATCGTTTGTTGAGAGCCAGGAGGACGTTAATCATGTCTTAAAGTATACGAGTTAATGCCCTTCTGGCTACCAGAAGACAATATAAAGAGTCAAATTGCAAAAACCGATTGAGGCCATTTTTTTTTTACATCTTTAGAGTAACATCACCATTATATGAAACCAAAAAATGCCTTCCATTTGCTACGTCACTTATCATACATCGAGGAAAGTTTGAATTAAGGTGTGTTCAGATATGGAGCGACATTGTGGTGCCACTTATGTTAATGAACACCCATTAACGCGTCAACCCTCAAATAAAAGAGAACCTATGTCAAAACTTGTGCAGACAATCTCATGACAACATATTTTGCACTAACTTTTTTAGGAGTTTGGTGTGCATTTTTATTGCAGCCAGGTAGCAAAAAAAAAGTGTCATACCCCATCAAGTTGGACACTAAAATGTTGCGGGGATTTTGTGGCACCACAATGTCACCTCATATCTGAACACGCCTTTATGACCTGAAGTACGATATATTTTCTTTAGCTTTCATAAAATCCAATTGCAAATATCTCAAAGTGACAAATCGTTTTTTAAAATACAAACTCTTTACATGCACACCTCTTATTCTATCATTTTCTTTGAAACAGAATGATAGAGATGATTCCCTTCCAACTTTCAGTATAGATTTTGTATTCTTTCTCTCTCTCTCTCTCTCTCTCTCTCTGAATATATGATTTGAGAAAGAGACAATTTCTATGCCCAGATTCAATTGACAGTGAATTACTCTGTTGGAGGTTTTACAGACTTTTGAATTTCCTTCTTTCAGTTTTTTTCATTGCTCTCACTCCATCACATACAATCAGATATTCAATATATGATATACATCCAAGACATTTCTTATACAACACAAAATATACAGATATAATTTCAGCATGAAATAGCAGTCGAGGAGGAGATTTCATCTTCAGATGAACTTCCAATAAAAATTTCATGATAAAACACTCATCTCCCACCATTTAGTAATACACATCATGATAAAGTCTTTCCTGCATTTAAACATTCATTATACACCACATTACGAGCAGCTCTTTCTGCATAAGTGTTCATGCAGATCCTTAACCCTTTGAATGCTGGATTCCCCAATTCCCTTACGCATCACAGAACAACAGTTTGGTTTGCATAGCCAATGGGTTACACTGATATTGAATCATATGGTTTGTTAGTTGGTTGGTTATTTTACCCGACTGCTAAGAAAGCATGTGTATGCTTGTTAGTAAACCAACCAGGAGACAGACGGCTTTAAGTCCCCTCTGAAGAACTTGGTAATGAGTATTAATACCTTACCAAAGGGCATTAGCGCACCCACTTGGTTTCGAACCTGGTAACTCCCGGTTATGAGACCACTGCTCTACCACTGAGCCACAGCGCCTCCTCATATGAAATCCAATAGAACATGGACTCGCATACTTTTACATAGACTTAATTACCTCTGTTCTAGCTCTCCGCAGACAATTAGACAGACAAAGAAGAGACTCAATTGCAACAGCTTTGTGTCCAAACGACCTGAAACTACAAGATAACCTTATGGTTTCGAAACCACAAGTAAACTTATGTCTAGGGATGGTCATGTGCATGTAACTAATATGAAGCTCGTAACTGATATGAAGCCTGCGTGAATGAGATGAAACAAGCCACATGAGAGTGTGTTTTAATGATGGATTAAAGGGGATTTTGATATCTGATCATCATGTCTGGTCCTGTGGAAGCTGGTACTGTAGCCTTACAGATCCTTGCAGAAACCACACCAGCTGAGATAATATACAGCAGGTTTTAATGGCAGGAGCTGTACAGATTCCACTGGTGGCTTATTATCATGGTGTTTGAGACCACACCTTAAAGGGAAGATGCACCCAGAAATGGCAAAGTATAAGGGTCCATAATTTAAAAAAATGTTTACATATTGATAAGATTTTATCAAAGGATATCAAAATGTAAATACTTGCAAAGTATTTCTTTATATTCTTTGAATTTCAAATTCAATTGCTTGAATGGGTAGTTTTAAGGAAAGCCTCAGACTATATCTCCATTTTCTCCAGCTGTCCTAACCCATCTTAAATCCCATCAAAATAAGGATATGCCATTTAAAAAAGAATGAAATTCAAAACAAGGTAATTGCCTTCCATTTTCTATTTCTAAGCTGAATATTTAAAAATTATTACGGGTATTTAGTTTTAGTTTTACCATTTTCAATTAAAATGCATGTGCCTATGGGCTGATTTGCATAATGTAAAACATATATCAAATGCAACAATAAATCTACAATAATATAGCAGCTTACAACATATATACGTTTCATTTCATATAATCTTCTGATTATATATATACAATTTGAACATAACCTCTGTTTAGCGATATTCCATATCATACAGCAAAATATACATTTGATGAAATATATCACAACGGTAACAACAAAAATATCTGTATACAATGTCTGGAGGCATAACATGTTTAAGTAATAAACATGACATTAAAACACACACTTAAAGCAAAATAGCAGTAAAATATCACATAGCCCATGGAGAAATCATATATTTGGTTTCAAAATATACACATAATTGTTATGAGATGAAAAGAGTTGCAAAAGCAATATTCTACAGATCACATAAGATACAAATACTTTCATTCTTGTTTGTGTATACTTTGTACTTTGTCATTTCCTGCATAATAAAAAGCTTTGTAATAAAAATTAGCAAATGAAATAAAACAACCATAAACCATGGTATTACAATATTGTGAAGTACATGAATATATACATAATCACATCTGCTTCATAAAACTCAGTAATGCATAATAAATCTACTTATGTCAATATCATTACATTTTCTGATTTTTCCTTCTGTTGTAACTATTCAGCCTTAAAGAGCCTCTGTAACATACATAGCATTGCTGTTGTTATGAAATTCATAATAAGCTAGTTTACAGAATAAATCATAAACCACATGTTTATCTTCCGTAACATATTTGGGGAAAGAATAATATAATAAAGGTAGACTGAAATGAGAATTCAATATACATGCATATCAGTGTAAAGACCATTCAAACAGGGCACTGTATAACAATTGGCCCAAATTTTCCACAGCAAAGTAACATAGGTATAATAATGTAGTGCCTTTTAACTTTCTGAATCTTACAACAGATCAGAAAGGACATACATTTTTATCCCCAAAATATTGCATTTTGCAGTTTATTCAAAATCCAGGTTTTGTAGATTTGCAGTGTCTATTTTGCTCCCTTGATAATACATGGTCTATTTGTACTATTTCTGAATGAATATTTATAATTAAAACATATGTGTGTGGCAATGACAATCAATCAGGCCATGCTCAGTAACACAAGATAAGAAAATAATCCTGAATTTTAAAAAACAAGATTAGCACTCTGAATAAGGCTCCTTATCAAAAGTCAGAGCCAACTTGGTATGCAGCCTTTAGCATCTTTCCCGCTCAGCATCTTTTCCCCTCCAATCCTCCCGTTCCTCTGTAGACGAAACAACGGGGGATCGTGAAAGCCGGTGTAAAAGAACGGTCGGGGAGAAGATGATCAAAGACGTGGGATGAGACTTTTGATAAGTGGCCTAAGGAATAATGCATCGTGCGGTAAAGCAGATTGAAACTAATTGCCTAGGCTACAGTCATTTACAATAACCTCCTGTAGACTAAAATCTTCTTAGAAGATATAAACAATATTAGAGAAAACAAAAAAACACAAATATTACATCAATGGATCTCTACAGAAACAGTGCATGTTGCTCTGTGTTTCACATAACAACAATTTCATGGATAACTCTGGAAAGAAAATGATACATAACATTCCACATCAAGAAAAAAGCATGCAGATTTCTAAATCCATCTGCAACTTCTGCAAGTAAAGTGAATCATAAAGTATACATGTACAACTGAAAGATAATGACAGCTAAATTACAAATCAAATATACTTAATAAGATATTCTATATACAATCTATTTCATTTACTAATTGGTTAATAAAAATCAACATTGATGTTCAAGTCCCCAGTAGTTTGGGAGGAAAAAATTTCATTGGGAATTTGTAAATTGAATTATTGTACATTTCAGTAGAGCTGTGAATACTTTGGAAGAGAAAATATAAATCATTTAATAATTGATGAATCAGGACCACATATCAAGTATCAATGTCACTCATCCTTGATTTTATGCTCAGAAAACATGTTGTAACAATTTTTCAGTCTTTAATATGTAGTAGGTGGAGATACCGTGAAACAACCAGACATGATTATATGATGTAAATGGTGTGATTCTTACCTTCAATATGCATGTCATAACATTCATGGGCTCACTAAAGTAAACTAAAAACCAAACTTTTGCTAGAAATTTAACCTAGTCATCAGTGGATGTCACTATTTCCTGGAATTATGATTGAAATTGGTAAAATTCAAACTGGTATGATTCATAGCTCTGACCACATAATAAACAACTAAACCTAAGCACGTGCTTGTGGGTTTCCTACAATTTCTGTTTATTCATTCATATATTTTGTTATTGTGGGTTTTTCTGTATGTGTGTGTGTGTGTTGGGGGGGGGGGTCTTAATAAAACACTTCCATTAGAAAGATACATGTGCCCCAATTTAGCTGAAAGACCACCAAAAAGCTTCATTGCGTGTGATCATTGCAAAATATGGACATAATCCAAAGCCGATTTGTCAGAAAATGCACTGTTCTTAGTTTACTAATCCCTTAGGAAGGAGAAGAGAGTGGAACTTCTACAATTTATTTCAATATTTTTTTCTTTTTCAGATCATTTTCCTAACAACTGATGCGGGGGCAAAAACTAATTGCAGAATGTGGACAGAATCCAAAAATGATTTCCAAGAAATACTGTTCCTAGTTTCTCATACGGCAATGGCTTTGAGAGGAGAGGGGTAGAAGACGGAAAGAGACAGAAAAGGGAAGGAAGAGAGAAAGGAAAGACAAACACACTAGTGAGATGTGATTCAACATGTTTGCGTATCAGTGAAAATGCTGGGAAGATGCCAAATATTTCATTCTCTGTTTAAATCATGAACCAGAGAGAATGTTCAACTGATCTCTCCTCACTCAGCGTGTCAAGTAAAATATTCCCTCATCCTATAAACACCAAGTTGTAGTGAATACCTCATGAATTATCATGATAGCATAGCTTTTTTTTTTCTTAAAAGATAAGAAAAAAGAAATATCTTCAGAATTCACTGCCTGAAATTTAACTATATCTTGACTGATAACAACCTAAGCTTTAGAAAACAAAAGAGTTAGGTACATCATCTGGAGAGATACAGAAGGGTATTAGCTGTGCAAATTGTCATGTACTTGTTACAAGCACACAAAACAGATTTTAAGCTCAAAGTTAAGTTCCCGTCTGTGTGAAATACGCTTCCATCATTAGGACCATGGACACATTTCCAGAGGGCAGGAAAAATACAAATAGCAGAAAAACAAATATATGCACGGTTGAATTCTTGTTCAGTCCGCTGCATTCTGCCAGCATGCCTAGGGCAATTCACACCTAATAAAAACATCATGAGGAAATAATGCATCACAACGTCATTCTAACATAACCAGTCTTCAATCACAATGAATGGGAGGAAAATACGAGACACCCGCACCATAAAATTTGAGTTAAAATGAAAATACCTAGGGGTTGTTTAAATTACATGTATTCATCAATTTTTCGGGAATGGAATTATTCTAAACTAATAAAAAAATACCAACAAAAAACATTCACACTGTCAGATTTTTTGTTGTTGAAGGAATATAATTCTGAAAGAACACATGAAAACACTTCACTGGCAATCTAAGAACTGAATGCCCCCAAAACTTTCTTCCATTCAGTATATCACAATGACAAACCATAACATTTTCATTTATAAAATTTTGCAGTTTTTCACATCTTCCCTTCATCTGTCTTTATTAGGGCAAGTTTGATAATTGCATAGCTATCGGGGTAGCCAATGTAACTTATTAATTCAGAATGCCACTGCAACTAAACAAAATCATTGTGCAGATATTAAATTTTCTGATATTAGATGCTGTGAATGATTAGATGATCAGAACAAGGTGTTGCGGTACAAATCCTGCCCCGTGGCGGAAATCATAAACTGTTAGAAAAATACAACAACCTTCTTCTATTACTCCCTTGATTGCTCTATAAAAAAGGAGATCTATTTCACTTGTTTTGTGCTGAAAGTTACTATCTATATTGCTTCTGACCTTTTTTTATAATTGAGTGATTAAGATAACTGAGTGATAAGATAAGATATATTTAAGGAAATCTTTTTTGCCTTTTGTACTCAAGGCTCAAGAATACTAACTGCCTTAAGAAATTGTTTTTCAATAACTGCTTACTTTCAAAGTATTTAAACTGTATTAACCCAGTTTTCATGTAAACTGTATAGTACAATGGAAAAAAGCAATGATGAATTTAATTTCTAATACAAATCTAAAACATAATCCATTAAAAAAAAAAGAAATTCTGACTATTCCAGTTACTCACTGAGAGAGAAAAATAAAGGTGCTGTGGATAGTGATTTTTCTTCTCTCAATTAGACAAATTAAAAGCACAGCATTTCCGAAGCACAATCTTAGGATTTTTACTCACTGCTCATGAGGAAGTAAGCTCCTCATTTTAGTCCATAAATATCCTTTCTTATCACTACTCCCCCTACATAACAGATGATGGTCATTTGGGGGTTAATGTGAGCAGTTTTGACAGAAATTACATTATTCTCTAAATGGGTGCTACATTACAAGCTATTTGATCGCTTTATATTAGTCACACAGACCAATTAAAAGTTTGTATGAAGTGTGTTCATTTGAAAAAGACTTTAGACCAGAGAGAAATTTGCACAAAAAAAGGTGTCTTGCAATGATCAAAATAAATGAAGAAAGATCATCTGCCCTTCATCTATCAGTAACAAGGGACATTTTTTTGTCAAGGAAGGAAGGAAATCAAAATTGCAAATATAAATATATCTCATCCTCTGCATCTCATCCTCATCTATCATCTCTCTTTGTCATACTATAAAAATAATTTATTATTCACAATAAAGCCAAATTTTTTCAGACAATCATTTCTAAAAAGTTCAGTCCTGAGGATCACACACAAAAAATATGCAAAAGAAATGATAAAAATACTGGGCTGTTAACTTCTCAAACTAAATGCAATTCGTATTTTCTTTTCAAAGTATAGTAATTTGATAAAAAGAAAAATAAGGCAGCTTTCTTTATCCATTTAGTAAGAAGTGAGCAGTGCCGAAACCTGAGCAATGAGAAAGCGGAAAATAAAATCAACCTCTCCTAACAAAGACAAAAGCAATCATCCCAATTGATTACGTTTTACCGCTGGCACAAGCTCTATTGACTATCCCCCTGTGATCCATGTTTGTCTCATCTTACACTGTTTGAACAAGTCCCCTGCATAATAACCACTGGCAACAGGCATAAACGTAAGATCCTAAAAACTAATGACTACCCCTCTACAATTTCCCTGGAACCCTCGCTACTGCCGAGGACCGACGAGGACTGCAAGAAACCGCTGGAGAAAATATTGCTCTTGATTATTTACGGAAGTTCTGCAATATGTAATGAAGATAAGGAGAAGGGAATAAAAAGGAAGGGGTATCGCATTACAAGGTAATGATCACGGTGGAGGTTTATAAATAGGCTTCTGAATTTCAACAAGTGAACTTTTCGTGTGTTTACAATATGGTTATGAGATCTAATTGCAACCAGGGAAGGCAATGTTGCATAAAGATATATCCATCTGCCCATATTATGTTTCCATGTGTTTTATATTTAGGATTATTCTACTTTCAAATTCTCTGACAAGAAAAGGCACACCAGAGTGTACTCAAGTCTCGATTGGCTGGATATTATGTTACCGTGCTTGAATAAAGATATAACTCTATTGAGTTTTAAAACTCGATTTCTTTTCTCACTTTCTTTCATTTCTCTGCCTCTCTCTCCTTTATATCAAAGTGGAACACTCTGAAGAGGCCATTTTATTTCCTCTAAAAAGTTCTCAAGTAACTTCTTAAGGATGGGTGAAAATATGCTTCATTGAATAATGTATAAATCTTGTTGCAAATGCACTTCATGACTATTCAATATGCTTTAAAAAATACATCCAAATCAATAAATGATGCCTTTACTTTCCCTTCTTCATGTGACCAGAAAAATAGATGATAGAGATATTGATTTTTTATTTTTTCCACTTTACATCACATTTGAGCACTTTCTAAAGATGTCTGTAAATATTCTCTTGAGTACAGTTTGCGAATTACTTACAGTAAATGGCTGTGCAATAGCTATTTCCTATTTGCATAAAACTTCCGCTGTGAAAAGGCAAGCATAAGTTGAACATTATTGAAGCAAAGACATGTCAAAGATCTCTGCTTGAGGGGTGGAATGCATCCTGGACCATAAAAAAAAAAAAAAAAGTAATAGTTTGATATATCAGTTCAAAATTAATGAATTATTTGGTATCGTGCTATGCTACATATTTTCATGTAGAATTAAAATTTGGAATTTTCATTTGAATTTCATTTTGGTATCACATACATGTGATACTACATGTATCTTCCAATTCATAACACTTATCCCAGGACAGAACTTTACAAAGAATGTTGTGATAGTTCCAGAATTCATGGGATGCTTGTCAATAAGCATTCAGTAATTAGCAGAGGGGAAGAAAACAGCTCTACAAAAATCATTAACTTGAGCATTGTGGTAGGGTCTATAAATGGAGTAATAACAATCCAGGACTCTGTGGGAGTTCAGATAAGTATCATAACAAATCAATATCAGAAATGGTACCACACCCTAATTACGCACATTCATTTCCGATGTTAAAGCACACTTAAAAGCGGCATTATCTCATCCAATCACCTCCATAGAGGATACTCACTATGTCTAATTGGCATTCACTCTTAATTCCTGACTTGGAATGGTGTGAACTACTATGAATGCATGCTCACATCATGCAAGCCTCATTGAGATGCGACACTCCAAACCAGGTAAAATAATGTGACTGTATCGGGATGCATCATTCAAAACTTCAATTTCATCACTAATGGTACCTGGGCAAACAAGGTACTTGAGTATAAGTGTGCACAGGGTAGAGGCTCATTCAGACGTAAGGTCAGAAACTGATTTAGACAATACACTGACGCAAAATCAAAGAAATATTTTCTATCTTTTAAAGCAAAGATCACTGCTTATAATCCTACGGTGTTGCTTGATGCATTTTTATGTTTTTTCCTTTAAAACTTTGCCTTTATCATTCATCTGCATGTATAATTTGGGTGTATCAATATTTTGAGGTGGTTTGCTGTATTATGTATGAATGAGGCTTACATAGTGGAACAGTGAAAGCTATTTCTGATCAATATAGACACCATGAAAATCAAACAGCCTGCAAGTACAGCAACGTATCCTCAAAATAAGCCACTCTCATTACCCCAGGATGACACACCGACTTTTGTTTACATTTGGAAAACGTGACGGGGGGTACACTTCCACACATCAAACCCATAGGTGCGAAGAACAAAGACCGGTAAGAAATTAGTACCTGATTTCAGGCGTTAAATCTGTGTAGCTGGATGACTCACCGACAGTCACTAGGGATAACTCATTATCCTAATTCTGGTGTGACTTCCTCACATTCTCCAAGTAGCTATCAGTGATTGCCTTACTTCCAATGGTCACAATCAATGGTGGAGGGTGGGGGGGAGGGGTATATTCATTCCTCATCGCCTTTTCATACCAAATTAAGCATACCTTAAAGACACAAAAAGACTTGTGCGCCACTTCTACAGCTGATCCCTCATATTCAATCATCTTTTTTTTCATTGTCAGAATATTTCTTTTATTGCGCCCCTCTCCTTTTACACAATCTTGGAAGCGTCCCTGGTCCATAGTGGCAATGATCAGTCTAAAGACTGAACTGATGTTATCAAAGAAGGGGAACAGATAAACAGCAACAATAACAACAACAAAAACAACAACAAAACTGACTGACAGGAAATTCAGCTTTTTTTTCATACAGGTATCTTCCTACCACTGTCCGGAAAACAGGTCAAGAGACCACGGAAAAAAAACCAACACATGTTAACTGTTTCAAAATAAGATTAATTTCCTTCCTTTGAGTGTCAACCAATAATATTCAGTTACAAGGAAAAGCCTGGGTAACTTCCTAATCAAGGATAAAAATAACACTGCAATTGCTTTAATCCTTAACTGTTGTATAGCCAGCAGCAAAGGGGTTAAAAAGTTGATATTTTGCCTTTTTGTAATAGACACAAAGACTGAGTATAAATAGAAATGAGGGATGGAGATTTCCAAAAGCTTCATCAAAATAGGCTTTTGCAGCTCAATATATCATAGAAATGTTCACAGCAGTTTCCTGCACGTCATCTAAGGTGCGTTCCCATTAAAACCAGTTTGAGGATATTGGGAGAATTTCCAGATGAAATTCGATAATAAAAAATATCTTGAGGTTTGGAGGTACCATTCTGATTTCTCACCAGGCAGGTTTTGGTTACATGAAAGAATTGGCAAATCTGCATATACCCCATAATACTGTGACTCTACAGCAGGAAATGATTTCTTACAATCAAGAAAAGAAATTACTAGTAGGCGATTCATGGAAAATTTTCATGATTAGAATTTTGTAAGACATATTCAGTTTCACAGAATTTACATGGTCAAGAAAAAAACCTTCAAAAACTTTTAAAAAGGTCAACTTTCAGATGATGGAAATACTGAAAGACGATTAATTGCAAAATCATTGACCAATAATAAGAATTTCACTAATGTCGTCATTCCTATCATTCAATATTCAGTCAGTGAAAAAAGCAGTCCTTTGCTATGCTATGGTGAGACTTAGTAAAATCTCACAATTTACACATTTTCTAATTCTGTTTGTCATTATTTTTCTCAACATTTGTATTAAAATCAAAATAAAATTTTAAAAAGAGAAAAAGAAAGAAACAATTCTTCTTCAATGAAGCCTACCATTTGAAGGCAGATAGATTATGTAATTGTAATAAAATGAAATATTATTATATGCAAAATACACCTTTAAGATCAGAAGGGGATCAATATTCCTCATCTTTTCCTGACCTAACCCTCTAAATTCTGAATTCTCTGATTCCCATTGGTTTAATACATGGAGGCACCCGGTTCCAGTAGCCAAGGGGTTACCACATCATAAAGGAGAAGTAGCAGAGAGATTCTTGAGATGGTGGTTGGTCGGCTCAGACACCCTCATTTCCCTAGTCCTCCAAAAATAAATCCCAGTGACAAGAAATGCAATTTGCAGGCAGGATATTAAAGAACACATTCACAGAGCAGATCTAGGTCTATATCAAAGGCTTTTGCAAGTGCAACCCACCAGCTTCTAGCCTTTACAATCAGACCCATGTAAAATAACTCTTCATTACAGGATAATCTTAGGAGATGTGATACTGGCATCAAGACTACCATTAATAGCCAGAACTAAGTATTATTACTGGTTACATGCCTAACAATAAAATGAAATAGTTAAACTGATATTTTTGCTCCTTCAGTGACAACTGACTTATTCTTGTTTTGGATTTTGTTATATCAAGTAAGTCATTTGAGACCATTTGACTGTATCAGCAATGAAAGGTTTGTAAGGTAATTCATTCTCACTTTATCCCTTTTTTATTGAGGCCAATTCCTTGGTGCCATTAATATATTTTTCAAGATTTGAAGAGGCAATACCTGCTTCTTTTTATACTTCATGCAGATGATACGAGAATTAGGGCACTGGTGTGAAAGGAATTTTATCTTATTCAAAAATTCAATATTAAAGTATCTTTCTTATGGAAGTGAGGGTTTGGCAGAATGGGAGAGAACACTACACATGTTAACATTGCTGTCAGGGTTGTGCCTACTTTATTTCAGAGGAAATTCAACTTCATACTGTAATGTTAATATGGTATGTTTTAAGATGATGATTACATTTCCTAAACAAGTAAATGCGGCAATGCCAAATATATACTTATAAGCTTGCATTGAAGATGGATAGGCATGCAGGTGACCTTGAAATGTGATTCAAGAAGCAATATTTAATACATCAAATTGAGCGAAATATATTAGTAATCATGGCCTTCATATCGGTGTTGAATGGTATCATCTAGCATCTTCCACTTTAATATGAAATTCAATTAGCCAAGCGACATGAAACGACCTACATTACTCTCACTCAAATGCACACATACATGTGCTGTATGTTGCTTAACGGCATTGGCTAATTTTGTGAGCTGCCAATTTAAAAATTTCTCAAACTAAGATGAAACATGTGTATGAGTACTTGTATTTGTACTAAAAAACCCTGAAACAACCATAATTTGGAATGAAAAACTGTTAGTAAGATGCAAACCATGATTTTATTATTTTTTGTCTCAGAGACAATAAATAAGAGGACCATTTGCTTGAATTAAAAAAACATGTTAACTACCTCCCTCTGCGTGATACGCCAACACACACAGAACGGTCCGGTGAGCCATGCGCGCATGCGCACTCTGTACATATAGTCTGTGCAACCGACCCTTATATATTTTTCAAACAGTGGTTCACATTTCTAATATTTAAGAAATTCTTAAATACTTCCTGTAGATATCATACTTTGAAACTTTTAGACTTTTATTTTTGCACTAGAACCCTTATGTTTATCCCATTTTCAAGTAGCAAAGTGAGTTTTTTTAAAATTGTAACAATCTTAACCAAAGCCTTTAACAATTCCATGCTGCATTCCACAACCCTAAAAGTCAACCTTTTTGCACAACCCATATCATTCTATAATACAGTTATAGCCTCTTTTTTTGGGTCAATATGTATGTAAACTGAAAGCATCTTACCTCTTTGTCTAAAAATGAGAGAGAGAGAAAAAAAAACCAAGCCCAATCCATTTTACTGTGAGTATTGATATTTCATCACACTGTTTGAGAATTGGTATGAAACAGAACGTTGTGTCTGGTGAAATCTAAATTTCCCGTTTACATCTGAATTATAACTGAACTCCAGTTAAACTTGGCACTTAAAACTATATTACTTGTACATGAGGTTGCATAATATACTTGACAGGGAATAGAAATATGTTTGATTCAATGGTTGTGTTCACAAACTGAAGAAAGAGAGAGGATAAGGAGCTTGATATGGATTTAAACACCAAAAGTGAGGTATACATACACAAGCAAAGGCAATCAATGGTCTCTTTGGTTTAAATCAATTTCCATTCTCATTTCCTAAATATTCTCATTTCTTAAATATTCTATAATTTTTCATGTTCCTGATAAGCCAAGTTGATGTTAATTCCTCAAAACTATCAATACACACTAAAGCTTTTGAAATATCTTATTTTTTTTTATCGACAAGCAAAGAATTCATTAAGTGCTGTGCCATTATTTTCTCTACATATTCATCCATACATCATGCCTGTTACAATCATGGATCCCATCGGGAATGGTCCATGCTGTAACAGTTGACCACTTCTAAGTACTAAATGTGTAATGATACCAAAACATGTTTAAAAATCTTTGAAGTAAAAGTAAAATATTCATGCACATGTATACTTTCTGTATATATCTTTCCTTTCCGAGCAAAATTGTTTCTACTCTCACATTTTCGTCCATGTGCTGCTCTGTGATTGAACAGGAATCATTGAATCAGAAAAAAACATACTTTTTTCCCATGGGACTATAAACAGAGGAGTAACCATGACAACATCCCTTTGAAAAGATGAGAAAAGTTGCCACCACAGCCTCCTGCAATTTGACTTGGTCAGAAGGGACTAGTTTGGACTCACTTTGGAATACTAGTAATAAAAAGAATTCACAGGGATCATGTCTTCAATCAAGTTGACTAATATAATTTAAGAACTCTCAAGAAATGAAATTCAATCTGAAAATCTGAAGAAATAAAATCTTCCTGATATAAGATTTTCAAATAATATGAATTGTACAAAAACCCCTGAAATTTTATGTTCTGCAAGCTGTCCAAGTTTTCTAAAGGTCAAACTGGCTTTCAATTGTCCACAAATGCATACATGCATAATTTGACTGACCATATAACAATTCAGAGCTGATTTGGCCTTTCCTTCAACTTAAAGACTTGCAATATCCTTTATTTTCATTCAGTTAATTATATGACTATTCACCATTCAGTTATGAATATTTCAACATTTGAATGTACATCTGAAGTGCTACAGGAATTTCTTCCACCTGACTTTATATGTTGTTGGTTTTACAATAGCAACTGTGAAACCTATCACAAGGAGAAGTGATTTACTAGCATCGTAAAAGCAAGAGATTCTGGTACAGATAAAAACTGGTGTTTTGGCACTGAGCTAAGAGTTGATTGGCACAATGAGATGTAGAGTTTTCACAGAATTCAGTATTTGTTAAAGGCATTGGCTAACTTTGTGAGCAGCTGATTTAAAAAATTCTCAAACTAAGATGAAACATGTGTATGAGTACTTGTATTTGTACTCAAAAACCCTGAAATCAACCACAATTTGGAATGAAAAAGTGTAAGTTAGACGCAAACGGCAATTTTATTATCCTTCGTCTCACGAGACACTCACTAAGAGGACCGCTTTGCTTGAATTTGAAAATGCCGTTATGTGCCTCCCGCCGTGTGATACGCCAATGCACACAGTACGGTAAGGTGAGTCATACGCGCATGCGCACTCCTTATGTCTATTCTGTGCAACCGACTCTCGTATATTTTTCAAACATTGGTTCACATTTTTTATATTTAAACATACTTCCTGTGGATATTATACTTTGAAACTTTCAGACTGGTATTTTTACACTATAACCCTTATGTTTATCCCATTTTCAAGTAACAAAACAAGATTTTTAAAAATCATAACAATGTTAACCAATGCCTTTAACAATGGATGCATATCATAGTAGGAACACAGAATACCCAGGTGCAATCAGTCAGTTTTTGTTGAACTGCAAATCATATGCTACCTTGCATCAAATATAGGTATTTTCACTGTCCGTTTTGAAGTACACATGCCTTTTGAATTCAACCAGACCAAAGTGTCTGGCCTATTCTGAGCTAATCAATTAAATTAATACAAAAATATTCTTCTACTTCCCTGAATTTCAGTGAATATACACATGTGCAGTGTTCTAGATGTCTGTGGTATTTCCCTGATACCATCACATCATCATTTATGCAGTGTATCAAACATATAGCTCCAACCTACATTAATTTCCATCATTATTTGTACAGTACCAGCATATCCCTATATAAATTACCACACATTATCATTTATCTCAGGGGGCTCAAACCCTGATAAAAGGTACTGCAAATTTGTATCAAAATTATTTTTACAGTGATGATTTTGGGTACACTGTATTATAAACTATTCAAAGCCATGTATTTTTATATGTCATTCGTTCCAGGCATTTAATATGAAATATGGTGCAATATAAGTGCAAACATATTTGCTTGGGAAACAACCACATTTTAATGCCTTTGAGGTAATATTCAAGTAATCATACACATTAAGTGTGACCTTGCATTATTTTTTTTTTTACTTTAGTCATGCATGATTTCTAAATAAAAGATCTTAGTAATTTGTACAGCTCTGCAATAATTTGGTGACTTATTTAAATTGGTTACTGTTCTCATCACCAAACTGTTGAAAACAGAGAGCTTTGCATATTGTTGATGTATGAGAAACTTCAGGAAAGCAAAGATTACTAGCTGTTCAATATTTCAATAGGATTGAATAGTTTCAAATCAGCATTACTTGTGACATCAACAAGTAAATAAACATACTTAGCCTATTCATCACAATCTCACTGGTTTAAGGCTTGATATCATCTGGAGTATAATACTGCCCTTCCCGTAGATAGTCTTTTAGTCGCCGTGGCAACGGGAGGGCATCGATGTGGTCAAGGCGGACGTGTCGGCGGATGACAAAGCGGCACATATGCTGGAGGGAGCGAGCCTTCTGGAAACGAGAGATTGGGTAGAGGAGCTGGAGAGGGACGGGAGGGAGGCCAGGCCATCGAGGGCGCAAGAAATAGAGGAAGCGGCCATTCCTGGAGTGCCGCATCGCTTCCTCTATGAACTCGACGATGGAGGAACTACCGTGAGTGGTGGGTTGGGACCAGAAGCTGAATTTGCCTGGGGAGAGAGAGTGATAAAGAGGAGTAGTGTATGACACATTATTGCAATAGTGACTGTAAATTATTTTATACCAATGAACAGCAGATATGATAATGGTGATGATTATGATGATAATGATGCTGATGACGATGACAATGTTGAGGATGATTATGATTATGATAACAATGAAAATTATAATAGTGATGCAAGCTACATGTTCAAGTATTTCATCTAATGTCAATTTGGTGAGAGTTGAATAAAAGTTTGTTATCAAAATAAGCAACAGACAAGTCCTAAATTTTCAACCATGCTTTAAAACAATTTTTTCCTTTCATAAACCATCCATTAATATTCTATTATAAGAATCCAGATTATAATTTGACCATGTACTGAGAATGCATCTGTATCAAATACAAGTGATAAGGGTTTGTCTCTAGGTACATACATATTCATTTCTACATAACCAAAATATCTGGTTTCATGAGTGATACTATCTTCCTGCAAAACAAATTTATCAATGACCCATTCAGTCTGCACTGTTGGTATTTATATGAGCAAGTAATATAGATAATGATCTACATGGACCTTCTTTGAAAAAAGAGGAAGGTTGGGGATTCAAGCTACAGGTGTCAAAAAAAAAAGAAGAAATCCATGGGTCTCTATTTAGTTTTCATGGTTTGCTATGTCTATTTATCCAGAAGAAAAATAGAAAAAAATAATGTGATTTCCTTTTTTTTTCTTAGAAAATTGAATTTGCCACATAAGTTTGATCACAGTCGTGATGAAATCAAATAATATACTTTGACACAAACTACAATCTCAGCTATATATCAGCACAAATCTCTTTTTCCTTCTATTTCACCACTGCAATAACCAAGGTTGACCTTATTACAGATGAGATTCTTCATCATACGTGTACATGGAAAGATGGAACTAAAATGATTGGCAATTGCAATGTGTAATAGATTTCAATCTTGAAAATGAACTCTACAATTAAGACCCCATTCACACATAAGGTAGTAAACAACTAAAACAGTCACCATAATTTGCTTGTCAACTATTGATAAGAGGTAACATTTTGTCGAGAAGAAAAAATCACTATCAAATCATGTTTAATTTTGCCATGGCAGTTTTTCTGCAAGAGTACGGTGGAATCTTGTTAAATGTGAGCTTTGATATGACAAGATTCCTGATACAACATGATAATTTTCATGGTCCCAAAGTCCTTATTACAGTGAGATTCTACTGCATACTATCTTGTGTCTGAATGGGTCTTAAATGAATGAAATGGCATGACCATCAATATAACTGAGACACATATAGCTTGATTTCTCTCTGTATGGGTAGCCTGACTTCTGAGTTCCAATTGATTGAAAAGCTAATGTTACAGGATCAATGACAATCAGGGGAAATCAGATAAACCATTCCTGACGTCATACAGGCAAAATCAATGAAATACATGGCAGGTAAGGAGAGCGTGTACCCCATATCATGGTACACATGAACATCTTTTAGAAAATTCTTTCTTTCATTAATGATTAATCTTTTATGACCATCACCAATCATAATAACAGAAAAAAAAAAGAATAATGACATTATTAAATTTTGTATAATTGGACTGAATTAGCTGAAACAAAAATTCATACACGACACATTTCAACGAATTGTCATCTACAGTCTCTCTGAAGCAGTACCACTCTCTGGTAGAGTGACAGGCTATATGTAGGTGCCCAAGGTGGTTTAAAGCTAAACTTAAGTAAAAGCAATGACTTTGCATTTTGGGAGTGATTGCTTAGAGACAAATACATGTATTTTTCAAAACGTTAAAAGAGAATTTTCATCAAATTTCACTTACAAACTGAAAACTACTTTTTTTTTTCTAAAATATATGTACATCCTGCTTCAAAAATCCACACCGCAGGCTAAGAAAGTGGATCATGCATTAAGAGGGAGACATTTTCAGTCCATCTAACCTCTGAACAACCTTCATAAAAGCTTCATTACAACAAGTCATAAAGCTATCCTTAGGCCACTGTCAACTAGAATGATAGAAAATCCACAAGGAAATCAAACTAAAAGGGTATCAACGATTGCAACAAAATAATACACATCCAGGAATTCCATTTTGCCCCTCCTGTGATATCATCTCAGTACATGGCAAAATATGCTTGTGATTCAACATTCAAATGTATGCCTTCAATCTTATTTTGTATGAATAATTTTTATTTCATTTGTTCATTCTGCATGGCATCATCTTTTTTATGGAATCTGTAAGATAAACATGTACACCATATTTATATTTTTAGTACTGAATAAGACATCCTTACAGCAACCAAAAAAGCAACCAAATCTGATCAATGGTCTGACTTACATGTATTCCTATGAGGATGTAAATCTTAACAAGTAAATTGAAGAATCTGTGATTTATTATACAGAGAAACGCTTTTGGTCTTGTTGACAATGCCCATATTTCCATTTTAATATACAGAAAAGATAGGACTGTAAGCCAAGAAATGAGAGAGAAAGAGAGAGACGTGAAACCAACTCGAGAGCCATTTCCACCATGGCCTTCACGGAAGGGGAAGAGCTTGCTTCCTGTGCATTAGCTTGTAATCATCATTATCTAAAAAGCTTCCGCATCTTCACACAATTTTCAAATATTTCACCAAAAATTGTACTCCCCGAACACTTGAAGAATTGCTTACACTTGAAGCGCTAAAAAAACACCACGCACAAAAACAAAGAAAACCAAACAGGCATTGCAAAATCAAGAGACAAAAAGCATAGTATGCCTTTTATTCTTCATAACATGCAAATAAGAGGGTAAGGCACATTTGTTCCCTGAAGCAACAATCTTTTTAAAGCCCACCTACAAATAATTTACAGATAATATTTGCCACAGCAGTTTTGAGAGCTGGTTTTGTTTGTTATGTGTGATCAAGGATCAAGGAAGTCCTGTCTGGCTTTCATTTTCTCTTTATACTCCAAATCTGTTTTCTTTTTCCTTTTATCCTTTTAAAAACTTCTCTCTCACATCACAGTGGATGTATTATGAATTAAACCTGCATGAGAAGAAAAAAAAAACAATGGTGTATCATACATAACATGTTTCATCACCCTCCATAAAACATTCATGATTTCCCAGAAAGCCATCTCTTCGACCTACATCCTCAAAAAGCCACTACATGTTGCATGATAATGCATATCCACATCTTCCCTATCTCCATCTCCTCTTCCCACAGGAAAGAATAATATTCATCTTTCATGACCGTATCTAAAAACTTTTCAATTCATTCATTTTGAATGTATTTGTCATACTTCAGAAGCCATTCCTTGATCAAAATCAGAATCTGACAATTCGTAAGGGGGTCAGCAACCTGCAAGAACTGCCCTTTTCTACATAATTTTTCTTCGTCAATTTCAGCAAGGATTGCTTGATTTAAAATTCACAATTTGAAATGACTTCTGTGAATTTCTAGGAATTGATTTCCATAACTCTTGAGGGGGTTTTAACGTCCAATTAGGGAGTAGTGTTCACATGGCAAAGGAAGGAACTCATCTATGAAGAAAGAGGAGCCTATGGCACTCATGATCCTGCATTAATAACGTCTTACAGCTAGAAGAAGCAATGCTGTCTGGACTGCTTATGCTTGCAATCTAAATATCACAGGAAGATTTGTTAGAATCACTGTGCTACAATTGTAAATTAAATTTAAGAAAGTTTTAGAAAATGGAGTACATGTATACAAACACAATCAAGACTATTTAGACCTCTAACATAAAATTGAGAATAACAGTTACAATAGAAAGGTGTCTTTATATGCAGGGGTTTTTTTTTTATTCATATTGCAAAAGAAACACCGTTCAAGGGGAACATAAGATATGTAACAGGAAATTAATCTTAAAAAGAAAGTGATTTCCAGAATAATTTTGTCTACATCATGCTCACTGATGCAACAAAGAGGGCTGTTTCAGGATGGTGATTTTTCTACAGCCTAAATTGCTCCTGTTTTTCTTCTTCTGGCTGATAACAATGGTATGATTAAAAGACAATTATAACAAGAATATTGAAGAATGTGGCCAATTCAAATATCTTTAAGCTTATTCATATTTATAAAAAGCCCTGGCATCAAACAACAACAATAACAACAACAAACAGGCAGAGGATGTACAGTATTACCGCATTTTCTGATCATGCAAATGGCTTATTTTTTTTAAAGCTTTGGATGAATGTTAATGAACCATAATAAAAAAATGATGAGTTTTGTCTTAAATGGTACATAATCTTACCATTATGATGTTCTATACGTGTGTGGTGTGTGCTGCCTTGTACTCTGAAGGTCAAGCTGAGTATGTGGCGGTCATCAGAGCTATCTCGTACCAGGAAGGACCCATCGGGGGTGTTCTCAAGTCTCATCTCAGCGTCGTCCCAACTCATAGGGCCCCAGTACCAGCCACACTGTCAAGATAATGGTAGATAATAAACATCATAATACATAACATGTGCAATGAATGTTCATGAGTCATGAGCACCAAGCAGAGGCTGATATTGGAGAAGCTTTCAAGTTTTCTGTTCTTGGAAATAAAATGAAATGAATGACTAAATAAAATAAATAAAGCCATTATCACATTTTTGCATTCAAGGTCATAAACAAGAAACAAAATACAAGTGATAAAATTCAGCATAATGACTGATGAGAGTGATTAGAGTGTGTCTCTTCAAAGTCTTAAATGGTATTATAAACTTGAATTCATTGTTTGAAGTTATTCCACGCTTTCTCAATACATCTCTCCGCTTCCTCTGGATGTCTTTTTTCTTTCTTCTCTCTATCTCTTAGTGTTTTTCTTTTCCTCTT
Organism: Echinometra lucunter; assembly: GCA_029962745.1. Lineage (NCBI taxonomy): Eukaryota > Metazoa > Echinodermata > Echinoidea > Camarodonta > Echinometridae > Echinometra > Echinometra lucunter. The sequence goes on from CM057153.1 coordinate 37,803,530, forward strand.
GTTTCTCTATCTTCATTTCTCCTTCTTTCTGTCAAGATGTTTTCTATGAATTTCAAGAAAAAAAATAGTGGATTTTCTGATTTTTCCTTAAAAACAATTTCAAATCATAGGATCATTATTTCAACCTGTTTACAGTTTATAAAATGTCTCTACTAATCATCCAATGACCGATGGAAAATTGCCATAAAACCGATAGCAACAAGAGCAATTGCATGCATTAGCATACCCATAATTTGTGAGATGTGCTGTTAGGACATGAAACAAAATAGGAGAGATTGACTGACTTTCCCTCTTTTTTCCCCCCGATAAATTCAGACTTTTCTCTGACTCTTTTCCCTTGTCTTCCAGGATAGCTGGAAACCATGTCTCTCTCTCTCTCTTCTACTTTTCTGCCTGTTTCCCTCTAACTCTCTTTATTTTTCTTATAAATGAAAACTATTCAATGCCTGGTTTCACTTTCCAGCTTTCAATGTCACAGTTTTCCTTCATATTGCAAAAAAAAAAAAAGTTTATTTATACAGGTAAGTATCTATTCCACTGTCGAAACGGTAGCATGCACTAAGGCAAAAATGGTTGAAACTCATGTGAGATAGATTTTTTTAAAAGAAGAAAAGAAACCAAAAGACAATAAAGGCAATTCTGCCTAGCCTTTCTTGTGTTTGGTTTCTGTTTTTGCTTATAAGCAAAGAAAGCAAAAAGAAAGGGAACATAAAATATGGTTAAAAGGAGAATAATCTTGTAAAATCCTGAAAATCTATGTCCACATCTACCATAGATAGTACATGTACATGTATATAATCCTGTATTTAGTTTGTGATGCATATTTTCTCCTAGCTCTTTCTCCCTTAACATCTGCCTTTTCTTGGATTGTTCTTACTCAGACCAATTTGCTTTCTCAGCAATGTGGTTGGATTGTGACATATCAAATGGACAAGTTTTGATGAAAGAGTTTGCAGGATGGCCACTAATATTTGACCCATTTATCTTTTCCTCAAGAGAGTATTATTTCCTTTACCAAAGTGGCCACACTAATTTCTTAAATTCACATCATCATTCATACAAGCTGCAGGCACCACCACACTGATAATATGATTCATTTGCAAATGTAACATTATCACTGCATAGGCGCTGATTCTCAATCACAGCAAGGCTGGTATGCAAAATAAGTATTTCATATTTCAGGGAGTGAATTCACTCAAATTTTGACGATTGTGAAGAGGGAAACAAAAATATAATCTGAAAACGAATACCAGTGGTTTGCTAAGTCTGACTTTCTTTCTGCATTTATTCATTCACCAAGCTCACCACAGAGTTGATTTGCTATTCTCAAAGCCATCCACATGGGACCTATAGAAGGAGAGTTCTAAAGTGATCATTTCTCATCTGGAAAGTGACAAATCCCACCGTGGTCTTGCCAATTTGACTCCCTGCAAGATTTGGGCTCATTCAATCAATAAGTAAAGCACTTGTAAAACAGCTACTGAATAAATGCATCTGGCACTCAAGATCGATTGAGGCGTATTCATCCAGCGGAGGGTTTAAGTGAACTGATAAAGCACTGATCACAATAGACTCAAGCTGACTTTCAGAAGGCTACATCTCCGATATGACAGATACTAGAATATGTAAGCTATAATAGATTGTGTGCATGTAAGGAATTTGTAAAATGATTGTAGCAAGAGAGGGAGAATGGGGGAAGAAAGGTTTGATAAGTGTATACATTTGTGTGAGTGGATTTGGCATCGAAAAAATCTCATGTATGAGTAGTAGTGGTAGTAGCAGTATGGGGGAGAGTGTGATTCTATCAACAGCAATTCTAATTTATTTACCATGCATTAGATCACAGATATGTTTACATGAGACTATTCTCATTAGAAAAAAAAATGTCAAGAATTACCAATGAAATGATGCAACTTACATACTTTTCAGTGAGCTAAAACTGATTGAAATATATAATGTGATTATCTTGCTTTCATGGTTTCGGTCCTTTGTATAACAATGGGAAAGCAACAAGTTTCTTATCTATTTTGCAACTTTGATACCAATAAATACAATGTCCAGATACCATTGGGAAGCGGTGCTAAAATCTACCTAGGTCTTTTTGTGACTAAACTCGAGGAGTAACTTCTATCCACTGAGTTTAGGTGCTAAGCGAAACATCCAGGGAAGAATGTCAGAGTGATTTATAGTTGGTAGATAGAAACGAGAGTGGAGGGATATGATGTCAGACACAAAGTCTCTATGCAGCCACGCTTGGACACCCATACATGCTACAAACCCTGTTAATATTTTCACCATTCTAATTCCAACCCCTTAAAAAATTAGTGTGCAGCTCCACCTTTGGACTCTACAGCTCTACACCCGTTCACATTTCATTATAATGCAACTCTTCTGATCCATTTTTTTAACACATCCTGTTAATAATTCTTGTAAATAGCATTGGATTCATAATCTACATGATCAGCAATTTTTTTTTCAGAATTCAAAGCTTTGTTGCATAAATAGCCTCTACAGACTTCCTAAAGACACAGTGAACACTCACATGCTGTGTTCATATTTTCCGGACTATGTTTCTTTTGATTCATTGTCAGAAGATAATGGAAAGGGTGTCTTAATCTATCTACGCCTATCAATCTAAAGCCTAGTTCTTCACACATTTTTACGAGCCCTATCAACCCTGGAGCATAAGATTGATGTGCAACAAGTATAGAAGAGGGTGTATCAAGGGATAGAACAAAGATGATCTAGGAAGAATATGATCCTCTGTGAATCTGGGCTCCCAAAGAGGGAACTTCAAGATCCTATACTTATCGTTTATTTGGGTGCCTGGGAGCCAGAAGGTGTTAACTCTTTGCTGTGGGATAACGCCCTTCTGGCTCTCACCAGATAAAAATACCAGACAATTTTCCTGAGAAGCCTATGTAAGCAGCATCCACTATTTCATTTGTAAAAGATTTTATACTGGCCAGGGCAGTAAATTAGATGCATTTCCATAATTCTGAAGAGCAATTAGAAAATACTTTGACAGAGACTAAGAACACTTTTTACTGTTTAAAAAGTCGTCCCCTTTTCAGACATGAATTCCATATGTGCTTATCCTATTTCAGAAATGCAGCACACCATCAACAAAACTATACAAAAAAGGACAGAAGAAAATTGAAAATATTAAAAATCATTATAGATTTGTGCCAGGGTTACTAAAGTGATAACAAATTACAATATAAAATATCTAAAAAATGCAAATTCATAATACAAATGATGAATGATACCCTTTCAAGGAATTGAATGGTGACTGAAGACCATCCAAAGTATAAGAGAGTATTCGACTATTTTGTATCCTTTAATGTATGGATATATATACATCATGGCTCTTTCTGTACGTACAGTATGGCTGCAGGGGAATTCAGATGAAACGTGATCAGACATTTCAACAAACATGGCAGTTTACAGTCCAGCTAAGTGCTCTCCAAGGAGTCATGACTGGTGTTGTAAACAAGTGCAAATGCTGTCCAAAAATTGCATAATTTCAAATTTCTACTCTCAGCATTTTTTTTCATATTTTCATATAAGCAGTATACAAAAGTTTACTACAAATATATAATTTTAGACTTGTCTAGCTGAATGGGAAACTGAAATATCTATAATTGCAGGTATTGCCAAAACACAATTTTCATTTCCTTCAATTTTTAGTAAAGAACTGCTCAAATGTTTTAATATGCATTGTCTACATGTACCTCAAGCTGCCTGAGCCAGATGATTGCTTTATTGATTAAAACTACCTAATCAGTAATCAACCAAGTGATTCACTGAATTCTCTTATTCCCATGGGCATAAATCAGGTACCACCAGGTTCCCATTTTAAGGATTAATCTCTATTAGTTGGCTGGTGAAAGTGAGCGAGCAGGTTTTTTTTAGTTAGTAAAATGCTACAAATTTAATTCAAGAGTATCAGCCAAAATAAGCCTTCTCTGCCGTTATACTGTGTACTCGAAAACCAATGGCCTGTACAATTGTGGCTTAAAAGAAAACAAAATGTTTGGCTGAGTGTGCAACTTATGAGACAGGTATATGTGTACCTACCCTTAGTTAATGCTACCATCTAAACCAATTCTTGGAACACACTATGGAATACGTACATGGATCATGTAATTGATATCCCATGCTAAAGAAATTACACAACAACTTGCTCATAATTGCTAGGCAGCAATCATGGTGAAGATATGAGATAAATTGCAACATTATGGTAGGAAAGTAATTCCCTGTAAAGTCATGAATTCATCGATGCACCTTGTCTCGCGACAATTAATTCAACCTTAATAGTGCTGTCTACTTCATCACTTCATCAGCATCTAATAAGCCAGACACTGTTAACGATAATGGGGGAACTGCGTCTTGTCTGAACAAACAATACAGATCGGATGAGTCATATTGACCTGATTTCCCGGACAATGCTGCTACTGACCACTTCTCTGCTACATATGTAATGTATATTCCTCTTCAAATGGAGATAAATCCCAAAAGATACAAGCTTGGCCACAAACAGATCCATTGGCCTAAGTGGGAATTATTTGGTGTGAGAGAACGGCCACCAAATGCTATTATCGGGTCAGTCAATACCCCGAGACAATCCCTGGACAGAATAGGACAATATTCAAGAGAGCCTATCGGTGGCAGGAGTGGGATAGCGTTTCATCTTGAGGTGTCAAGAGGGAGAGGAAGACTTGTAAAGAAGTACCTATGGCAAGAGAACCAACTGTGGGTGGCTAACAGGCTATTCACACTAAGCAACAGTCATTGCCAGTGATCATGGACCTACCAGAAATGGACATTCACTGTTAAATTAATTCATGTAAATGTGATTGTCAAAGCTATCTCAATAACATTCTGTACATATTTCTCCACTTTGATCTTATGACAGTCACCACCAATGAGCTGAAAGAGAAACAAGACAGCAATTTGACATTAAGCTGTTGCTTACATGCACAGAAGATAATTGCTTAAATCATGGAAAATCAATGTGCAGTTCTGGTTTACAATTGAATTTACTATTCCATGTGTTTCATCTTGAATATTACAAGATAGAGGTTATATTGTAATTGGATGTTGGAGATTCATAATCCTCTTTTTCCCCATTTTCTCATAATATCCCAAAATTACAATGCAAAGGGCTTATAAAGATCAGAGCCTTCTCATTGTTAAATAAGGTCATATGCCTATACAAAAGTGTGTGAATCAGTAATAATAAATTTCATATCACAAAAATGAACATGTTCTCAGGTTTGCTGCTAACCATCAGCAATCATTCTGAAAGAGCACACCAGCCGAACAAAACCAAACTGAAGGGAACCACTCATTTCTCCATGATCAAACATGCGCAACGCAATCGTTATTGTCCAAAAATCTGAATGTTTTCATTAAGCTGCACATGATCAGAAGGCAGCAACAATCATCGGATCAAAGGAGGCTTCCATTAACAGTTCATCTCTACTATATGTAGGTCCATAGTGATCCAGCATTTGCTCCGCCAGCAACTGCCCTGGGTTTCTATACTCCGGCGAGGATATAGGTTAGAGATGGATAAGATTTTATGTCGAGTTAATTAAAGGTTAGGGTTAGCGTTAGGTTTGGTATAGTGGCTGAAGCAGAAATGAAGTTAGGAATATGATTAATGTATAGGAGCTTATTATGGAGCATTTTTCACCAGAGCCCATGTTGTAGAACCTTATCATTGGTAATTATTCTTTCTTTCAATATGTTGTCACAAAATTTTCACGGTGTTTAATACTCATATATAAAATCTTTCTTTAAAAAGAAAAAGAGAACTTACAATTTTCCAATTAGAATACATGCATGATCTATCATAAGCCCTAATCTGAAAGGGACAAAAAGACATGCCAAGAAAATCTAGCTAGTGCATGACATTAAACTCTGTGAATGGGACTGATACAAGCTCAAGAAACTTTGATAGATGAAAAGAAACATACCTGTAACCGGATAAGTTAAAACTGGATAAGCTAAGTAGGTGAATATCTGTGACATAGTGTCAAGGGGTAAAATCAGTCAATGGAAACAGTTCCTCATCAATATTGAGAATTCCTTTTAATTTCATAGTATATCAATCCATGTGGAAACTCCCACTTATGATAAAAGAAATTATGATTAAAACAAGTATATGTTAAAAAATTAAGCCAAACAGACTGGTAGAAATAAAGTAATCTGGTTCAGCCACACTGGTTTTTTTTTTTGTGTGTTTTTTGTTTTCACTGGGGCAGGCCAGCAGGGATGCACTGACCCCCGAGTGCTCTCTACCCCCCCCCCCCCCCCCCCCCCCATTTGACAAGAAATTTAACAAGCTGTTCCTACATTATGGCAACTTAATCTTAAACACAAGATGTAACATCATAACTGAGAGAATTCTAGAGTTTCATTCTAAAGAAAGATAAAGCCTACATGTATGCAAAACCAGCCAACATCTTCAGCGATGGATCAACAAGTTCTGTCTTTGAGATTTAAAAAAAAGGGTTTACTGTTCTCAGTGAGTATTAACAAGATTGTATTCAAATCAATCAAACTGTCACTCCAGATATGTGGTATCAGTTTCATGAGATCTCACTTTAAAAGCCAAAGCATATGTAGTAATCATAAGCCAGGAATTCTTCCCAAAATGTCATAGTGGAAAGATAAAACTCTTCAGAAATCCACCATGGTAGGATGAAGTCTTGAAAGGATCTCTGTGTCCGTGTGTTTTTGACAGTCTGCATGGTGTTGGAGAGTGGAAACCATAATCGGCTGGTAAAATACTATCTGTTGACAGCCAGGCCTCACATCATTCAATAGGAATAAATGCTCTTCTAGCTCTCCTTTCAGAAGAATAAGAATTAAAAGCAAGGCTAACTTTGTGAGTAGCCCATTTAAAATGTTCTCAAACTAAGCTGAAACATGTGAATGAGTACTTTTATTTTTACTCAAAACCCCTGAAACCAACCATATTTTGGAATGAAAAACTGTTAATAAGATGCAAATAGTGATTTCATATTTTTTGCTCTAAGAAACAAATAAGCGGACTGTTTTGCTCGAGTAAAAAAAAAAAAAAAAGGTATCTGCCTCCTTCCGCATCATACGCCAATACACACAGTATGGTCCAGTGAGCCATGCGTGCATGCACACTCCTCATGTCCAGTCTGTGCAACCGACCCTTATGTATTTTTCAAACGTTGGTTCACATTTCCAATATTTGAAAGTACTTCCTGTGGATATTATACTTTGAAACTGTCAGACTGGTATTTTTTATACTATAACACTTATGGTTATTCCATTTTCAAATAGCAAAATGATTTTTTTTAAAATATAACAATGTTAACCAATGCCTTTAACTCACATCATCCAATGCTCTTCTAGCTCTCCTTTCAGAAGAATAAGAATTAAAAAGCACCAATCACCTGAAAAATTATTCATGAACAGCTTGTACATGTATGTGCGAAATACTCTACCCCCCCCCCAAAAAAAAAAAAAACCATCTTCATTTGTCATTTCTAGGGGATGACATGAGAGGAGTTAGGAGATGATAAAGAATGACATAAGACCACAATGCATGGAATCAAATCACTTGTTGCTTTTATTGAGGGTACATTCAACTTGCAATATATTTTTGAAACCTGTTGACATCTGAATTCTCCTTTTCCCATGGGAACCACCCAGTTCCAGCAGGCAACGGGTTAAAAAGGTACTTTCTGATGCTTACATTTTCAGTTTTACAGAGCAAAATGTCTTTTTTTTTATGACAGATACACTTAAACTATATATTCTAAAAAATAAGAAAAAATAAGTTATAGGTTTAAAAGAAAAAACAAAAGGAAGTGTAACTACTACATGGAAATAAAGTCTAAAATTGTTCCCCTTGAATGAAAACATGAAAGTGCCTGATAGTTACAGGTTTTGTCAATGATTTAAACTGAATTCAATTAGTCTGTTAGTACTGTATGTTCATAATGCATGGAATAGTTCAGACAAGAGCTCATTCAATATCACTTGCTCATGATTGTTCTGTCTCCCTTCATCTAACATTGTGCGCAATTAGCAGAAAGTAACAGGGCTACTCCACACTGCATAGCCATAAAAGTATCTAAAAAAGAAAAAGCTTAGAGGCATACAGTAAAAATTAAAATCTTCCTGAATTAAAAGATTATTAAACAGCCAGTAAAGCAAGGGGGGGGGGGGGCTCAAAATCAGACAATATTCTCGGGCTCCTTTTCCTAAAAAAAACTATACCAAATATTCAATTTGTCTCTTTTCATTTGGTCTTAACTAAAAATGTAAGAACTTAATGAGTTAAAGGGGGTACCCAATGCTGAAACAATGTTAGCTCATTTAAAAGAGCATGATTTTATTAGCAGAAAATCATCTGCCTAAAGTTTTTTAAAAAGTTGTGTTGCCAAGGAAACCCCTAAATGTGGTAAGATTTCAGGATATTTTTTACCCCTCAGCTGTGACTTAGTTTCAACCGGGTGCCCACGTTTACGTCAAAATGATGTCAAAGTGGGTACCTTGTCGCGCACTTCTAGCAAAGTGTATAATACATATTGTACAGTCTAGCGCGGAGTACAACTGCAATGCGCGAAGCTGGGTACCCACTTTTATGTCATACCTCATACTCAAATTTTTTTTGGTCAACTCTTGACTTTTTATAAGAAAATTAGCCAAAATGCATTGATTTCGATTGAAAAGTCATCAAATTTTTAATGTTATTCTTCTTAGAATTCAATTCTCGATCATATATCCCCCCAAAATTTACCATTGTGTAATCACTTTAAAACATAATATCAAAGACAAGTTACATGCATGTTATCCCTGACAGCCATTCAGCATGTAATTTCCACTAACACTTTTATATGACATCCCAACAAATACAAATATTAATTTAATCACATACTGGCCTTGGGTATTTCTAATATTACATAAGCCTACTGAGAATAATGATTGCATTCAGCATACATGTAAAATAATGAGTCCATGTAGAGTTCAAGGTTTAATGTATGATTGCACAGATCATTATAATCTGAGTTCATAGCATCATGTACAGTAGATGTAAGACCAAATGAAAATAAATTCTTTTTCATCCCCTCCTTCTTCCCCTGTTGGCCGGCCTCGACCTCAAGAAATCATTAATATCGTGCATTTTTCGTTTCAGCCTTTTAGGTGCTTATACAAAGGAAATTGAATAAAAAAGAATATCGGTGTTAAAATTGACCAAATAGCATTTTTATATGGAGGAACAATATGATCAAATATCAGATAAAAGGGAACCCTCTTCTTGAAAATATCCGGATGAGAAACCAGGAATCAATTTTACTTGGCATAAAATATATCTAGTGCACAACAGGGCCCCAGTCCCCATGCATGCTAGAGATGAAGTACGTGTACATGTATGTATTTCACTTTGGTAGATCATGAAGGTCACATACAGTAGATCGTGTCATATGACTAGCTAATGGCATGCATTAATGAGTAGGTTTCATATACATGTATGTGTGCATCATAACAAAGGTAGTATATGAGGCTTTCCCTGTGTAAGTTGTCACAACACTCTCACTATGGACTTCATAAAATCCACAATAATTTATTATTTATTTATTTATTTATTTTGTTTTATTTATTCTATACTGCAGGGTAGGCCTGTTCAGTTATTAAAACTGCTTTACAAAGGCGCCCTGCAGTTTAAAATACATGTCAAGATAACTATAAAATATATCATTAAAAAAAACAATCAATGTCAAAAAAACAAACAATGTCAAAAATACAAAATACAAAATATTTAACATCAGAAACAATTAACACCAAAAATATAGAGTGGGAAGTGACAATTTAAACATACAAGTACATAGCATTGTAAATCAATGGAATATTATTTCGCTCTTTATCAATTCGTATGAAAGGCTTTGCATAATTTTTTAAAAACTAACAAGGAGGTACAAGCTTGTAAATTTGAAGGAAGTGCATTAAATAATTTGGGTCCCATATGCGAAAGATTTTCTTTTATATTCAATTCTAGCTTTGGGAAGCTGAAGGGGGCATCGCAAAGAAAACCGTGTCCTGTATTTCACGGCCGTTTACATACTAAAGGTTTTAAATAATTTGGAACTAAATTATTCATTATTTTATATACAAGAACACAATACTGATATTTTATACGCTGATCTACTGATTGCCACTTCAGTGACTGCAACAAAGAAATTTATTCATGTACAATGTAGACTTTATGTGTTTGGTGTTCAGCTAAGTCTTGATGATTCTAACAAAGTTAATGATTTATAATTGTTCTGAAGTCAAATGGTAGAAGCCCTCACACAAGAAAGATACTTTACAGAGTAGTCTTTTATAGGAGTTGCTCCAGAATATACGAAGAGATTTCCTGTGACCTATAAACCAATCTTACGAAGTTAAAGGCATTGGCTAACATTGTTATGATTTCAAAAAAAATCTTGTTTTGTTACTTGAAAACGGGATAAACATAAGGGTTATAGTTTAAAAATACCAGTCTGAAAACTTCAAAGTATAATATCCACAGGAAGTATTTTTAAATATTAAAAATGTGAGCCAATGTTTGAAAAATATACGAGGGTCGGTTGCCCAGAATAGACATAAGGAGTGCGCATGCGCGTATGACTCACCTTACTGTATTGTGTGTATTGGCGTATCACGCGGCGGGAGGCACATAACGGCATTTTCAGATTCAAGCAAAGTGGTCCTCTTAGTGATTGTCTCGTGAGACGAAAGAGAATAAAATCGCCGTTGGGTCTAACTTACACTTTTTCATTCCAAATTAGGGTTTGTTTCAGGGTTTTTGAGTACAAATACAAGTACTCATACACATGTTTCATCTTAGTTTGAGAATTTTTTAAATCAGCTACTCACAAAGTTAGCCAATGCCTTTAACTAAGTTTTATTTCCCACAATGCAAAACCAGAAGCCCAATGCGCAGGAACAGAGTAAATCTAATCAATTTCTTTTGTACTCCTGGAAAAAAGGAAGCCATGCCAATCAATGGAGCAATTATCAGTAGGAGTTCTAGACCAGTCTTGAGAACTTGGTGGAATCCTGCCAAAAGGGAACTCCCCATGCCATTTCCTCATACTGTTTCTCCAGCTTCACTGCAAGCAAGGGCCCCTGTTTCATAAAACTTGTTATCAATAACAAGTTACAATAACAGTTACAAGCTACTGAAATCCTTGCATCTGATTGGCTGAGAGCAAATTTGTCACAGAAATGTGGCAGTTGTTACTGATAACAAGTTTTATAAAAATGGAGCCCAGGTGTACTCAAGCAAATAGCTGGTTTTGTTTTCAGACTCAAGTTTATACCCAATGGAGAGCCTTTCAAAACAGGTACTTCATCTTTATTCTACATGGAGTAGAAACTTGTTGAATAAGTATTTTTCCTTTCTGTCTATCTGTGTATTTTTCAGTTTCCTTCCTCTTTATTTTTCTTTCTCACAAACATAATATGAAGTATGATTATGAAGTGTACCACAGCAAATAACATGTGCGTCAACATCTGTAATATAGTCTCATTGGGGTGTATTTATCTAGAAACTGAAAAATTAGATGTGTCATGCTCACTTACATGTAGAGTGGAGGAAGAAAACGAAACAGAAAGTATGTATGATTCATGGTGGAAAAAATTACCTAAGAGCACAACAGGTAAAAATTATTTGAGTAAAGCTTTTTCTTTTGTCCATTAGGGAAAAAAAGGCATAGAACTTGAATACTAAGGTTAATGTCCTAATTACATGTTCTTCCAGCTTTTAAATTGAAAATAATTCGTGACTTTTTAAAATGATTTCTTACTCAGTTTCCTTTGTCAAGTGCAGCTTCTACATTTATTATTGAGTCATATTAATTAGAACAATTTCTGACAAAATGAGTTACACATTCGTCAGTCAGACCAAACTTCGGAAAACTGACGGTTTATACTCCGAAAACGGACTATACAGCAAGGTGAATATAGAGCCCTAATCATTCAGTGCATTGTGTACAAAGGGAATGGGGAAAATTCTGCAATGTTGACCTGCTGTTGATAATATATTTTTTTTCTTAAATGCTGGGGATATATATTTTTTCAGATGTTTGTCATTTGAAAGTCATTTCATATGGTGAATCATTCATGGATTTAGAAGGTAATTGACAGGCAGCATTATTTTTAAGAATATTGTTGGCAGGTTGACTTTGCAAGATTTTCCACATGCATTTTGTACACACTGCCTCAGACTGAAAAATGAGAGCTCTATATTGAACACCGTTTGAGGAGTATATGCCTGTGCTCAGTTTTCCAAAGTTGGATGTGACTGTTTGTGTTATTCTGCTACTGGTCTTGATCTAGCCGAGCAGACACTCATACTTCATTTCCTCATATTTCATTATAGTTTCCCAGTCTTTCACTTAAGTATGCCTTCTAATCACCTCTAATGAAAGAAAAACTGCTCATTCACAGGAAAGGAGCATCAAAATAAAAACAGGGAAATTCCTACTTGTAAAAATTATGATTGCTGTGGCAACAAGAAACTATGAAAACACTGACTGAACCATGCTGATGGTATAAAGATAGTGATGGTGTTCATTACAGTTTCCATTCAGAAAAGGAAAAAAAATATTGTGTAGTAAGCTGGTTGTGTGTTGAGCATTTTCCATCAGGTCTACCAGCGTATGTTAATTAATAGAAAACTTAGATAAATTTTCTATGTACTTAAATTTTTATATCATTTATTTATATATGCACCGCAGTGACTGCACTCAGTTAAGTCATAATGAGACGGATAATGAACTTGACAAAGTTGATCCTTATCCAATTGTGACTTAACGTTTGTGCAGCACATATGCACTAATGCACCAGCTAACATGAATTATTTATCGATGCACAGCACCCATTTTCAAATAAAATAAAAACATATCACCACTTTAAACTCCTTTCTTTATTTGATTTTGGAGAGAGTTCATCCCATTAACACTGTCCTAATAGATCAATTCATTATTTCTTGCAAAATCTAAGTAGTCAAAATACACACTTTGCTCCCAATAATGAAAGATAGGGTCACAGTCACTACATTTTGGGAAATTACCTAGAAATAACTGTAGACTCTTTGAAAGATATCTCAAAACAGACTTTACTCTCATAAAAACAGTCAAAAGCTTCTAGTCCATACATTCATCTATACTGAAAGCAAAGTAAAATAAACTATCCACACAAACGGAGTACTTTGAACTTTCCAACGTTAGCTTTAGGTTACTCTTCACTGCCTACATGTACATAAGTATATCATTATCGTCTCATTAAATTTAACCCCAATGAATAAAAAATAAATTATGAAATTTTATAGGCACTTAAAAAAACCAGCCAATTAAAAATATTCAAATTCTTCAAGAAGCATCTTCAGTGGACTTTCTACACCTAATATTTCAAAATATAGTAATTAAAACAATTGCAGGGCCCTGCATTACCTTATAAATTAGATAAATATTACTATGAAAACAAAATTTAGTAACGTGTCTGAAGAAGCATACCAGTACAGAAAATGCAGGAGAAAGGGAGAAACAATAGCACAAAAGGAGAATAAAATGAATATGGCCAAGATGATAAAAGGAAAGAATAAAAGACGGAGCAGTGGAGTGGGAGATATGAAAGGTTACCGCTCAATGCAGATTGTATACTATTAAAATTTGATAGCTAGCTCTCTTGTAATACGATGCCAGTATCTATCACAAGGCTCTTCAGGCTATCGGCCTCATGGTGCTTTGTAGCAAAGTCATCTTTAAATTCTACAGCCTTATTCATATACGAAAAAAAGACACTACGTTTTTCGTATCAAAAATAGTGCTATAGCCCCCCCCCCCAAGAGTTCGTTGTGCTTCACATGAACGTATCTTATGACAAACAGATCACAAGCATCAGATGCAAGCAGGTATCAATTTTTGCTCACCCTTTCTACATCATTCATTTACCCATAAAAGAATTTTCATCCTAATGAGGGGGGGGGGGGGGGTTGTCGTCACATCATATCTGAACAAGCCTGTAACATTCATGCAATAAAAGATAAACCAGTACCCAGGCCTACATTTAGGTGATGGGGGAAGGGGAAAAAAAGGCTTGTCTGAAAACAGAACATTTGAATACTTCAGCATCTAATTGAAATGAATCAGGATGAGGCTATATTGTCACAGACAACATTTTCCCTGCTAGTACCATATTTGCATAATTTAATGGGTGCAGCCTTTCCTTTTCATCAAGTTCAAGAATATAATACACAGGACAACTAACTAACAATAGTAAGTCTTTTTCAATGAGCTACGTGGTGAAATGGAACAATGCAGTTCATATAGTCATAAAGGCCCTATTTTCATGGTGTAATCTTGTAGAACAGGAGTACAAAGTGCAGGGGCAAAGTGCACATACATGCTGTAGTTGCAGAGCTGCCTAAAGCAGGCTCCGGCTCCAGGTGTTCGAACTATACATGATCAGTAGTACATCCTAAAGCCATGATCCATGTCAACTACTACTGTAGTGCAACAGTTGCATTCTGGGCTCTGTGCAAAAGCCACCAAAATCCACCAAGATCTGTTTCAAAATGTGTGAATGTTATGATTTAGGACAACAGGATCTACTTACAGATAAAGATAGCAAAAATAATATCAGGCTTAATATCATTTTATTCCATAAAATACTTTGGAACATAATACTTTTTTTATTTGATAAAAAACAAAAGAAAAAAACCCTTTACATTCAGCTACTGTATTCAAGGGAAAAATCAGCCCCAAAATGCGCACACGGCAGAACAAAATTGCCTAGAATGTGTGACATTTCCCCTAAAGTTATGCATTTTGAAACATCTAATTCTGGTCATGAATTATTATCAAGACAGTCATCAAATAAATATTACTAAGATAGGAATTACTGAAATACAGTTGTTCAAAGAATCTTTCGCACAACGATGTAGTGGTCTCATTGGGTTAACACACAAGTGCTGTGCTCCGTGGCAGTTTATCAGTAATGAAAAAGGTCCTATTTCCCTCATAAGACCTCACAATAACTGAGCATTCCCTATCGTGCTAGTCCCATATGATGTAAATCTAAGTGGGTAAACACTTCTGCAAATAAGCAGCATTAGCATGTTTCCCCATACACTGCTCTATCTCTACACCATGATGCAATTATACTCATTAAAAGCCCTGACTAGATGCCAAGAGGCAAATCGTGCAAATCGTCTGTTCTCGCCGCCTAATTGGAATTTCTGCACTCTTAATAAGGTTAAGAGCTGCTCTAAGCATTATTGATGCTTAACTCTATTGATGTCTCTTAATTATTGCAGCTTATACCATCAACAAAGTGCTTACCCTTATTTAACATTGTTTAGGATTATTAATCGCAAAAATGAATGCCTGAACAGTGGTTTGAGGAGTATGCACAATTTTCAGCATTAGAATGCAGTATATAAAATTGAAAACAGAACTTGATTAGAGTTGAATTCAATCGTGATACTGCATACATTTATCGACCGTGTCAAGGATCCATAATTCGTGTTACACAAACAAATCTGTAATTTTTTTGTTTTTATCTGCCACTCCAATTTTACACAGCCATAACAAATGGGGCAGAATAAAAGCGTGTATGACGGATGTGTATACTGCATCCCATAGCACATGTTATATGTTGTCATATGTAGTTGTTACCTATTGTACATAAACAATTTTTTTTAAAAGGAAAAAAACAGAGTCAAACACACCTTCACAATATGCCAGTAGGGTAAATTTAAAAAAAATAAAAACAGAGTAAATAATTCCATGTGACTGATTAGTGATACCTATTAGGCTTATCATGCCAGACTAAAGCACAGTACAAGCATTCTTTCATTTTATGGTCAAATAGCAATGGCTGGCAGTAAGATGTGACTGTGACATATTTTAAAATTTTTTAACCATTTACATGTATTTTATCACAAAATAAGCTGTCACTACTAGTAGTAAATGGTAACATCAAGAGATTTTTCATTCCTGAATGAAATGAAAGCAAAAATATACTTTTATCCAAAAAAAAAAAAAAAATTCTGGGCCAGAAAATGGCAAAGAAACTTCTATGGGAAACATAGTACAGGATTGCTCAGCAATTGAAATGATGTACATGTAGGTACTGAAAAAATACTTTGTTCTTACCTCACTGATCCTTCGTAAACTTGAAGCAAACATTCCTTGGGACTTGGCAACTTCATCTTTTGTAGGGAAACCCTCTCTCCTCTCAATGACCACCATGTTCTCTGCAAATATCACAATGAAGTAAATACAATCGCTAAACACCTCTGAGATCAAAAGCTTGATCTACTTTGTTTTTCTGACAGTATAACATGAGAAGCACAAGTTATGTTCTATTCATACTGAGCAAACAAGTTAAAACGAAGCAAACGCCTTCACCATAACCTTGTGCCTTCTTACAGGGAAATTCTATTTTTCACAGGATGTATCAATTGAGAACAATAACATTGCAACATAGTTGTACACCAAGAATTGATAGAGGAAAGAGAAAATTCCTCAGGTTTTGGTTTCTGATATGGATAATTTTGTATCTCACTCTGTATGATTCATTTGGGTGAGTAGACATGTACAACCATTTTCCAGGCAATGATGAAGTCATAAACGCAGGGTTGGTTGAATGCCAAGCAAGTATACAGAGACTCATACATGTATACGTACATTACATCCAAGTCTCAATGCACTCAAGTGGGGGGGAAAAAAAAGAAGAAACCTTCAACTCCAAAATCTGGCAATTATCTTAGGGATATTAAACCACAGCCTAAATGTATTGAACAAATTTTAAAGCTCTGAATCAATTTTCTTTTTTAAATTGATAAAAATTTTGTGGACTTGCTGCAGAGAAAGTCATCCTGACTGTCTATTTTCACACGGGCAGTGTGTCTTGTGTGTAAAAAAAAAATCACTCAAAACTGGTAATCGAACTTTATATATGCAAATTTTCATTAAAGGTGGTTTATAAAACTACCATATATGACATTCTTTCTACATTTCCACAAATCAGACACGAAATATGCCTTTCTCAAAGAAAATATACACTGACATGTACATATACATGTATGTATCTCACTGGACCAGCAAAATCATATCAAAACAGGATCACGTATGGTAGTCTTTAACCTGCTTATCATAAAAGAATGCAGTGGCAATTAGTCGCAAGTAGCCTCACTACATGCAGCATGTCTTAAATCAGCCAATTTCTTGATAATATACTTCCACAATTCTGATGTTATACCATACCAGGAAGTCTGGCTGTGTAACTGCATTTTGTGGTCCAATAGTGGCTACGTCATCATTTTGATACATATACAACTGCCCCTGTCTAAAAATCAAACATGATAAAAACAAAAGCTTACCCTGGCCTGGTCTAGGGGGTGCTAATCTTGGTCCTGTACCTGGTCGTTGGGGACTAGGCCTAGCGGGTGGTGGAGGTACTATTTGGTTCCTGCCATCAGTGGGGCAGTAGAGTGACTGAGGTCTTTGGACCTGACTCCTTCGGTTCTCTCGCGATGGGACTTTGTTGCCAGGCACATCCGGCAAGGGTCTGTCCGGGAAAGCGCAGGACTTGCGGCGAGGAGTCTTAAACAGCTGGGACACTCTGTTCTTGAGGTGGGCCGTCTTTGATCGGCGCGGGATACTTGGATCTAGGGAGACATCATTGAGGGAGGAGTGGCGCGGAAGTGACTTGCTCCGCATTGAGGCACTGTTTCCTGTATCATCACTGTAAAGACCGTTCATGAGTGCAGGCAAGCACATATGAGTTGGTTCTGTCTCCCATTCTGGCTTCTTGGTCTCCTGGTCTAAGAGCATGGAAATACGAGGTGGGATGGGTGGAGGTGATTCATCATCATCACCTGGGCTTCCTTCAGGTTGAGCATACTCCCCATGTCCAGATTTAGGTTTTGTCCTTCGATCTATTGCTGGTCCATACATGCTCTTATCTTTTAAAGATTCATCATTTTGGTAGCTACCTAAAATTCCTGCTCCTTCGGACACTGATCTTGGAAGGTTATACTGAAACCTTACATCACTCTCATCACATACTCCATTTTTCTGAGTTGTAACAACATCGACTATTTGACTATCTTTTGGTAAGAGGACAACCTCTTCAAATTTTTCCTTCTTTGATTTCTCTTTAACAGGTTTGTCCGTGTCCCCATTTCCAATCTGTTCTGAATTGCCTTTGTGATGTGTCTTAGAATCTCTGTAGAGTGAATCAGATGAGCTTCTGTGAGATCGGTCAGAATGTGCACCATCAAAACTTGCAAGAGTATCTTTCATCATGACTTCTGCTATGTGAGGTGTTGCAAGGCTGTCTTTCATCATGACTTCTGCTATGTGAGGTGTACGAGGGTGATTTCGAGGTTCAATATCTGGCTGTTGTGTCATCTGAATCACTAGTGGTTCTAACTCGGCACTTGACACAATTGTATTTTGTTCCTTTGTCCTGGAGTCGGGGTCACTGCCTGCTCCATTTTCTTCATCTTCCACATAGTCTGGGTCCATCCCTGGAAAATGACAATGTACATTCACCGAGCAGTTGACAGTCAGATCTGAGTTGGACTGAAGTCCTCCACTCGGGACAATGTTTACTGAGATATCATTCCTGACAGATGCCTTCCGCTGTAAAGGCACATTGGACTCTGACTCGCTATCGTCTCCCATCAGACCTCCAACACTCAACTTGACATCTACATTATTCCCTTTCCCTTCATCCCCACAGCGATTGGCCTGAACATTCAACACAACGCTACCTAGCTCAAAGTTTTTGCCGACCACACTGCCCTTTTTGCGGTACAACCCTGTCTTTGGACGAGCACCTTGCTTGTTAAAGACAGAAACACCATTGCATGAAGTCTGATCACTGGCAGACTCCTTGTCAGTCTTTGGACTACTGTTTCCATTTTGTGAAACTCTTCCATTTGAAGTTTCATTCCCCCTTCCATGTTTACCAATGCTGTGATCCATATCATTCTCAATGTCACCACCATGTCTCTCAAGGCCATTCCCATTCCTGATATCGCATCCATTGTGGTAAATGCAATGACCTATTCTTCCGTTCAAGGAAGTCCTTTCTGGATCATTATCCAGTCTTGGTGGTTGTAGGTCTCCATTGAAACCCTGCCCAACTGATGGATTCACCACCACACCATTCACCGCATTCTTTGGATACCCTGGTAACACCTGTCCAACAGGATCTTCTTTAGGGGACTTGCTGCCCCCTCGTTTTAATGTCCGCCTCATCCTTCCCATCAACCCTGTGGCTTCCTTTCTCCCGGATAATTCTCGCACATCGCGGCCGTTGGATGATGGAAGTTTGGCTGAGGGCATTCTCATGTGAATATCAACCCCAGAGTTCCTGCAGAAAACAAAGGGAAATGGAGAATACTTAATAATGTTGCTATCAGGTAGATGTTCTATCTGCACAGAATGGTTTGTGCAGAAGAAAAAATAAAATCTGAATTTTAATAAATTTCCATAAATATGACATAAATACATGATAATGTCATTTTTAAACACAGAAATATAATAAGCTAATAAGTAATCATTTTGAGTATGGAACGATATTACAATTAGTGGTACAATAGTTACAGTAAAATATTATGTTGTTAACTAGTTACTGTAAAACAGAAGATGTTGGTGTACTGTCTGTAAAAGACTCAAGCGTGCTAATGCATTGTACAGTATTTGTGAAAAAGTTTCACCTTTCATAGCCAACCTAATATGTATCTGTCATAGCTCTATTTTAACAGTTCAAATAAGACACAGTTTTCAATTGCTTTACCTTTTCTCTTGATGGGTACCCGTTTTCATCTTGTGTTAATAAAGATATCTGAATACAATAATAACTTTCACTGAATTGCACTAAATATCAGGCAAAGCACAGTTCCTCCAAAGACACCAAATTAAACCTATTCCTGCCTATAATTCTCCTGGACAATATATGGAACAGACAGTGCAAGATATGCTGTTGCTCCTAGGTTTTATACCAGAGACAATATCCTAGGAGGCTCCAAAGAACAAACAGTATCACCATAACACAGCAGGATACACGTAAAGATTTAATGGTGCTCATGACAGTAACCTACAACATAGAATGACGAGGCAGTGTCATTAATGAATAATCTTGGCTCATTGATGATTATAAATTATAATGAAAAAGAAAGCGAAACCTTGACAAAAAGCAACCACATCATCAAGGGTCTAGCCTTGAGTTTAAGATACATATTTTTGTATTTTGGACAAAGATGGACTTCTTTAAAGCTCGTTTTACAATGTGTTCACAAACAAATTTGGATGACTCATTTTTTTTTTTTAATTTCAAATGTATAGCCTGTACAGAAGTCTGTATTTTGGTGTATACATGCATGTGATTTTCTAAATAACCCTCCAGACTAACTCAAAGAATCTTATGACCTGATGGCTAGATGAATTAGGAAGATGCTGCATGTCATCAACAGACCAAGGGAGGTACTGTGAATCTCCCAGTACAAGAAAGGACCTGGGGAGTGTTTCATGAAGCGTTTTGTTGGTGATTTTTACTGACAACTGTTATAAGCTACTGAAGTCCTTGCATCTGATTGGCTGAGAGCAAATTTGTCAGTAAAAATCACTGAAAAGACACTTCATGAAATGCTTCCCAGATCAGCTGCCAACTTGTACATGGAGATAAGGGCCCTGTTTCACATAACTTGTTATCAATAACAAGTTGCAATAACTGTTATAAGCTACTGAAGTCCTTGCATCTGACTGGCTGAAAGCAAATTTGTCACAGAAATGTGACAATTGTTACTGATAACAAGTTTTATAAAACAGGGCCCAGTCAGATCAGTTCAAACAAGCCATACATATTCTTGGAGCTGGATGGACTTTTTCTGTATGTGGAAGGCTTAAAATGCCCAGCACTTTCAATGTCATGCCTATTAATGTACTCATTATCACCATATGGGATCTGAGCCTTTAAATTTTTGAATTTCTTTTCCAATCCAACATATGTGCATTATGGTCATGTCAAAAGCTAGTTGTACTTCGGGTTTTAAGGTGTGCAGAAGGTAACATAAAATTATACTTAAGATTATGCAACCTTCAGGGTGCAGACAAAATGATAATCCATACATTTTTTTATTTAAAAAAAATCAAATAAAAGAACTGTAAAGAGGCTATGACTCAAATCAGAATCATAGCAACAGTTTCTATTGCTCTACAGGCTCTGATAAATTGAACTGCTTCAATGGGATTTCCACTCGAATCAAAACTAGACTTGAAATTAATGGTACACCAAATGAAACAAGGAAGTACATTTTTTTTTCATATATTTACATATATATATGGTGAAATAGGAAAAGGTGAATTCTGTGTTTTATTATGTTTATTTTCTAGATTCCAAGAATCGCTATAAAAGCAAAGTATATATTTTGCTGTACCAAATCAATAAATCAATGATATAAAAACAAAGGAATTTACATATAAACATAGCCATTGCAATTTTAATAGTACCTGTGATATGTTGTACATTTTCTACCTGAAATATGCCTGGATTATTGCAATGTAAATGTTGCAGTTTCATATTCTCTAAATTGAGAAAAGACTGAAATGCAAAATTCCTCCTTATAAAAAGCATATAATATTGATTTTTATGTACATGCAATAAACATTTACAGTATGCAGTGTATTCTCATTTCCTTAAGTACATATTGTATTCTTTTTTTCAATGAACAACAAAGTCTAATTTTTGAATTATTTGAAGTAAAGAAATAGAGCAAAAGAAAATTTAAAAAGAGCAAAATTTTAGAAATGTTTTGATGTACACGTAGGTTGGTGGGGGGGGGGGTGTGCGACATAAGCATGAAAAGTGCTTTGGCTTGTACACAAAGATGGAGCACATCCTCTGTCTAAAATCAAATTACAAGCGCATGGTCCAAATCAATAGCTGCGCCATTCAGGGTTGAATACAGGTGTGGGTGGGTGGGCAAACGTGATCTTAGCGATGTTTGGGAGCTGTCGATGGCGTGAAATGAGCCGCGGTGAGGTGCGGGCCAATCTAAAAGGATGAAAGAACCCTGTCTCTAGCTCAGATCAAGAAAAGAAAAGATGCTCTAGCTGCTGCCAAGCTTCAGGGCAAACAACATCATCAACACAGCTCTGCAATCACTTCATGATGTCGCCTAAGATTAAAAGAGGGAGCAATGCATCTCCTGCATTTTTTGTTCTTATTTCCTTTTTTTATTTCTTAAAGTGAGAGCACTTCACAAAACTTCCAGAGAATGTGTTAAGAATCATTAAACTTACTATTTGAGGAAAAAGACTCCTCTAACTGTAAAAGGGGGATAATATCATTTTGGGGACATTGAAAAACGTATCCTTCCCATACCGAAGTAAAAACATGTAGTACATGCACACACAAGCAGGTGGGCACTTCACTCCGCATGCAATTACCATTTCCACACCTACATGTAGACAAAATAGCACACCACACCCCGGGGGGAAGGGGGGGGGTGTACTCGAATTTTTTTTTTTTCTGACGGGGATGTGAGGTCTGGACCTTGAACCCCTAACCCATCTTGTGGGGCAAATTTTAAGAAAAAGTGCACCGGTGTTTAGGGATTTCTTGCAAAACGTAGACCAATGTGTAGGGATTCGTCGTAAATTTGGATCCTTTTCTACAAGTATAATTTACAATACAAATAAACCACCCATGTTTAGGGATTTTGTTGAAAATGTGAACCCATGTTTAGGCATTTTGGGGGGTAGAAAACGGGACCCACGTTTAGGGATTTCTTGTTAAAAACAGACCCATTTTGGCAGCACATCCCCTTGGCGTACATATAGAAGTACCCCCCCCCCTGGTAATGCGCAAGGACTGACAACAGTCTTTTCATCAGTTATTTTTTGGTGAAAAAAAAGATCCATGGCCTATGATTCTTCATGATACGCACAAGTACTGGTACAAGAGGTTTAAAATTAATGGCTTAGTTAGGATCGGTGCATTATAATTGCAGGTTGTGTCTCACACTCTATCTTCACTCCTTAACCCTACAATTAAGAATCACTAGATATAATGGATAACAAGACAGTGGTGACATAAGAAATGGTACTCATGTCACAATGTTTTACAGAGAGAAAAGACAGACAGCACAAAACGCATGGAATCCACACCGAAGAGATGGACCGATGGACAATGGAAAATTAAAATGGCTCCAACTCCACATAGGGAGGCCTAAAAATGACAAATAATGACACATCACATCTTCTCCATTTCAAGCGCAGCTTTCTCCTAAGTCCCAACCAACTGAATACTGTGTGTTTGGGTAGGCCTACATACGGACGCTCGTTCTAGTTCTTGCAAAGCCCGGTAATGCCTCAATTCGCCTCACACCTACCAATTTGTACTAATGGGACGGGCAAAATAAGCACGCTCAGATTACACTTAACTCAGGGTCTCATGCCCGCACATGCTTCCACTTCTACTGCATGCAAAATGTAGTCTTGATTAGAGGTTTGCATATCACAGGCACCAAAGATCACTGGAAATTCCCTGTATTCAGCGATGCATAACCGTGGTTTTGTTCCTCCCTGCACTGCATTTGTAAAACTGCATCATCTTATCGCATTTTCATTTCTAATTGAAAGGAAATTCCT
Source organism: Echinometra lucunter (assembly GCA_029962745.1). Classification (NCBI taxonomy): domain Eukaryota; kingdom Metazoa; phylum Echinodermata; class Echinoidea; order Camarodonta; family Echinometridae; genus Echinometra; species Echinometra lucunter. Next base: position 37,827,238 of record CM057153.1, read on the forward strand.
GCCTTATTCGTCTTTTTCCAAATGTCTGCTTAGTCCTACATGTATATGCCTTTGGTGACTGATATTACTGAATTTTACTATTCTTGTTAAAAGTATCTTTCAGTATAGGCTCATGAAAATGATCATAAATCAATACAAAACTTGACACACATTTTCCACACACAAGCTATCAATATATATGAAATTTTAGGATCATAAGCCTTTGAAAATTATTTCATTTGAATAAAAATTGAACTGTAGCACTACAGGCACCAGCAAAGGCATGTGGGGTGAGTATACCATGAATACATTTTCCACAATCTACATACATTTATTGTGAACAGTGCCACAACTATACAAAGATCATTGCCTGCTCGGAGTCTTTGCTGCAATATCAGAAAAAAAAAATAGGGAAAATGTATCATGATATTGTACTCTAATTCAATCAAAACTAACTTTTGAGCAATATTCCCAAGGAATTGCTTTTTACAATATTCTTGGTTCTGTATTCCTAAACACTCATTTGGGGTAAAGGAAATTTCATTGATTGTAAATTTCTGACACTTGTTATATAAATCATTGATGTAACTTTAAACTTACACATAAGATCCAAAAACCTTTTTTCCAGTCTAGAAAACAAGATGTTAGTTCAAGTTCATGGTGGAAGATTATTCAAATCGATAATATGGATGCAGAGGAGAATTCTGTCATGATTAAGTCTGAACTTTCAAACTAGTAGAAAAGATGATATTTTTGCATGTTTTATTTGGAGTAAAATGTTATCTAAATACGGCTACATGTAATTCAAACAATGAGCAGTTATGAATAAAGGGGAAAAAAATCATTGATGCACAGCTAACACTAATCCATTAGAGTAAGTGAAGAAAGCGAACAATTTATTCAAAGCAAACAATCCGGAATAATTGGCCGATCTTAGATGAAGATGTGCAGCACTTAGGAGACAAGGTAATCCCTCATCGGAGCCAAATTCTGGTCTAGGGCTACGATAGTTTTGAATGATGCTTGACTGATACGCTAAATCTATGCCACGCTTCAGAGCTCTCCAGAAGAACTGAGACTGGGAAAAATGGAAGAGAGAGAGTAAAATACTACCAGACTTCTGTAAACCCAGCTACATGTACGTGTACCTTGCTTGCAAAGCAAGTACCAGTAATTTGGCTACAAATGCAGTGTAAGTTTTCCGGTGCTTTGCATACAATTGCTTTGCGCGTCAATTTTTCTAAACTTAACTCTAAACTAAACACTTGCTAACCCTATCAAAAAATCTAACCTAATTCAAACCATCACCTTAACCCTACAATTTTCACAAAATAAAGCCTGGAGAGATTGTTCCTAAGGCATATACATGGTATGTCAGAGCACCCTTCTAATACCCCTCAGAATCCCAAATAGGCCAATCACAGCAGTTCGCTGTAACTCAGATGCCTCCCCTACATGTAATTCAAAGTGGAAGAAAGATACTCATGTATGGCTTTATCTGCTGAATGTGAACAGCCCCTTAGAAATGGTGAAGAGCAAAAGTGGGAACATACCCATGGCAACCTTATCCCTAGGATGAAAATTGGAGGAGTAATGGGAGATGGGAAGGCTTTCCATAACGCTGATCATCCAGAATAGCTAAGTAGCTTACAGACCTGCTTTTGAATAAACCATCCCACATCTTCATGAATTTTAAGAGACACCGATATTCTTGTTCAAACTTGGCAAGATCCTTCTACGCCAAATATCAGTGGTAACATTCAATATCTTTCAAGTACATGTATTCCTGCTCTAAAAAGAAACAAATACTCAAATCTATTATTTTTTTTTAGAAGAAGGCATAGAGAGGTAGGCTTACAACTTTGAAGCTTGATTACCAGACAAATTCATTCCAGACAGACAACAGTATTTCCTTGCAAAATATGCATATTTCTCCTTCACTTTCTTGAAAAAAAATATTGGAGATTGATGAAATAAGGTAAACTTTTTCCTACACTTAGGTTCATTTTGAAAAGGTGAGATTTCTTCACACAAACTGGCTTGGACTCTTTTGCAATTTCTTATGGAGCTTTCCAGAGCTACATTTTTTCATTATACTCGGGAGCAGACAAGAAAAGACTTCTCCTGTTAGGAAGAACTAAAAAATTTTCAGAAAGTCACATATTATGCACATTATATATCTCATGACCCTTTAAAAAATAATAATGCATTTTCAATAATCTTTTCTTTTTGGTTATTGGAACATTTCAATCGCCATGTCAGCAATTTTGGTATGACATTCCCCCTCCCCCTATTCAGAAATGTCTAGCAATGCCCCTGTTGTGGTTCCCTTGAACCCAACTCTTAAAACAGTGCCCAGAAGACAACTTTCAGAATGCTTCATGCTATTGATTTCCCAATTAATCTTCCATTCAACTCAAATGGCAAGACGGGTGGAAAATGGCAAATTAAATTGGTGAGCTACCAGATTGACAGGGTTACCCCCAAACACCTCTAATCAATTTTTAATACGCTGACGCAGACTTGAATTTCTCCGCCTTGGAAATCCAATAAAGTTCTTGGCTCAGCTCGCGGTGCTATGCAAAGTGACCTTGATTTAGGTCGGAAAATGTGAGAATGCAAGAATTAAGCCCATTAGATTTCTCTTTTCCTTTCTCTTCTACAGTCTCGAATTGGTGTTATTTGAGTTCTACCTTACAAGTGCACTGTAAATGCATGTTCAACATTTTAACATAAAATCAGCTCATGTTTAGCTCTTAAAACCCTTTTACGTCAAAGAATGTATATGTGCAATGAACAAAACAAAATGTTAAACTTTTTACACTTACATGTATAAAAAAAATTGTCAGAATATCACGATTTTTTAGCACTTGTACATGCAGATGTATACTATTAAGCATTCCAAAATGGACCATTTAACAGTGAAATGAACAGTAGCATGACATTTTTGTACAAATACTCGACATGTACATATAGCATTATAACCCTGCCTTTCATTGCATACCATTTTAGAATGAAATGTTTCAAGAATAAGAAGGACTGTACACAACCTTCCTTTATCTGAAAAAAGATTTAATTAATGAGAAGATGCATACTATTATATTGCATGTATATGAAGATGATCCTTCATATTTTCTCATTCTCGGTATCAAATCTGTAGGCTCATATACAGGTAAAAATGTGGGCCATAATACAGGTATACAAAAATGGTAATACAGAGAGTACCTCATCTTTTGCAATAATATACAAATAATGAATGTTTATGAGTGCAATGGACAGAATATTTCATGAGGTGAAAGATGAAATGATCCATTCAACGAGGCGCAGCCGAGTTGAATGGATCAATAATTTCATCTTTCACCGAATGAAATATTCTGTCCATTGCACTCATAAACATTCATTATTTGTTTTATATGACACCTAAAAATAGATCAAATCGCAACAAATCAACAGTGCTATGTATACGCTAGCGCGCTGTTCGTGGTGCACACTGCCTACGCAAGCGTTTTACGTACGTAGTATGCCGGGCTCTCGGCGTTCGTGCAATGGAGCAAATCGTATGGATCCAAGATTGCACGGTAAATGGAGCCACAATTGCACGAATGATGACGTCATAGTGCAATGGGACAAATGATCAATATCAAACAACCAATCAAATGACAGGGATCTATTCAGGTGTTATATAAAAGTAAATATTGCAACATTCTGAGGGAAAGTGAATGTGTTATATATGCTCAGTTTGTATATTAGTCATGCGATAAACCTTTATAATGTAAACAATATTACTTCTGTACAAGGTTTTCAGAAATCTGAAATAGAATATGATGAGTCATAATTGTAAAGGGCACAGTGGTTTGTGATGAAAGCAAGCAACTGCTTACTTTGTGCCAGAGTTAATGAAACTTGAAACCAAACAGAGCACATGTCTGATCATTTCTCTATTACAAACTCACAGTATGTGTTTATTTTTGGATAACATGAGCAGAGGTTCCCGATTTATTTTGCCGTCTATATTTATACACACAGGTACAGAAGTACACTAATACGCACATGATTGTGAGGAGTCAGGTAAAAATACACTGAAGCAATTTTGCTCTGGAAAACCTTCAAAAGAGTTACAAGTATAAATCTCAAAAGTTCAATGTATATAGACATTATATTAAATAATAAGAAAATATATGATACTTTGGATCATAACTGCATACTTTTCCCTTGATATACATGTACACATATATAATGGAATGAGTGAGGCTTCAAATGGAAGACAATATTTTTGGGTTTCACACAATGATGGTGATACTTTTAAATTTCAACCAAAAATGACCTTTGTCGGTTTTTGCCATTTACAAGCAAACTCTTCAAATGTAAAAAATGCTACAAGGAAATTATAATTTCATACCAAATCCAAAAAAGAGCTTTTGTAAATAAAATTCACATGTAGCTTCTTTCCACAATGTAGAAGGTCTATTAAAAGTGAAGGGGTTACTGTATGCCCAACAACATTAGCCTTTTACTGGGGCAGCAAGTGCTTTACCTACATGTAACCTACAGGTACATCAATCTGCAGCAAGTGAGTGAGCAAGGGGCCTTTTAACCCATAGCAGTACAGAGCTTTCTTGAGGTCTAAATTAATCATCTTCAATCCTCAAATTGGCAATACAAATGATTTTTTTCCATGCTTACATAGCTTGAAAAATATAAATATGGATATAACATAAACCAAAATGAAATATAATTGTAAAATTGAATCAGAAATTGCCAATTTGAACACAGAAATAGTGATTATATATTATTCACTGTGATGCCAATTTAAAGAGTTTAATGATTAGTTACACTTAAACTGCTCTAATTCGAGAATGCCACACCATACAGCGATGGGAATGGGCTCAAATTTTTCAGTGCATTTTTCTCTTTCTGCTCATGTATGATATGTACTGCCTAACATTCTGGACCAATAGATACTGCAAAAGTGTCTCCTAAAGGAGACGCTGTACCTCTATGGGTTAAACATGTATGCACAGTGATTTTTCTCATCTCATCTGTCAGTCATTTAAATATAAAATTTAATTTTTTCTCATTTTTATGCAGTTAAACATGGTTAACTAGGCTTAATGGTTTGCATAACAAAACATAAATATGTTCCTGTGAAACTGTAAAATAAAATTGGCTAAGCATACAGCAAATGCAATACGCCTAGCTTTTAGCCAGGTTGTCCTGCCCCTGTTAAATCAATAGTGAATTAGAGTAATACGATTTCATCAATAATCCCTGTGTTACCAATGCTATGATTTCATTTTTCAGCTTGCCTCATCTGAGTGGGACTTAACCCCATTAGTTTACATGCAGACAGTGGGTTCATATCGAATGCCATGATTTTGTTGGCTCCATGAAGAGGCTCAGCTCATGTCACAAGTGCTCTTTTACTGTCTGCCAATGCTTAACACTACATGTATATAAAAATGAAATTTGTAAGTGTAATCTAAATTTAATGTACAAATGAGCATTGCTTCTCTGACAGTCCACGCATCTGTATTGTACTACCGTATTTGATTTATTATCCAACAACAAGTAAATGAAGAAGTTCAAATGAAACGCCCATTGTGATCTCATCTGCATTATACAAATCATTACAGCAGCATTCTGAGTCGGTGAAAAATTGAGATTGGGGCACTTAAGGGGAGGATACCCCCCCCCCATAGTCGCTGACAGTCCATGCATCTGTACATCTGTACTGTACTATTTGATTTATTATTCATAGCAAGTAAATGAAGAAGTTCAAATGAACGCCCATTGTGATCTCATCTGCATTATACAAATCATCAAGCAGCATTCTGAGTTGGTGAAAAATTGAGATTGGGGCACTTAAGGGGAGGATAACCCCCCCCCCCCCCGAGTCCCACAGACCCCTTGGGGAAAATGTACTTAGTTTCCAAGCTATCCATGTAATTTTTTTTTTTAAAGTCAAAATATATATCTGTAGTGTAATTTCTTTCACTGGGGCACGTTAAATAGCTGCTCCTGGATCCCTCTGAGGGCAAGATGCCTTATCTTTTCAACTTTGGTATCCTTTTGATAAGAATAATTCCCATCAAGTTTGGTTATTAGCAGTTAGAACTAAGAACCTCGGCATGTTTGTGCCGAACAAATTTCTGAACTGGCATTAATGTGGACTTGAAAAATTGATGTTTACTGACATTCATCCCATGTAATTTTCACAACAAATTAATGTAAAAACCAAGATAAATAATAGATATTTGTATGGAACAATACATTTTGTAACTTTCTAGCTGCTGAAAACAAAACTTGTGCAAATCTTTACATGTAGGTCCCCCATCACACTTGATAACCACTGTGTCCAAGTTTCAAGGAAACACATGTAGAACACATACACTGTACTTCTGAAAAGAGAGATTTTCTAAGAGGTTGACACCACTGCCGTGCCATCTGCAAAGCAACGCCTACGGTACATGTGTGTCTCATTCCCATTATTACAGAGATGCAGATAGTTTGTGGTCCACAGAGAAGCAAACTGTTGTTGATTACATGTAGCAGCAGCATAAGAGTGATGACTCAATAAGCACTGACATTACAGTAGGATGATGATCACGATAACAAGTGGATTTTTTAAAGTGTATTTTCCAAAGAACAATTAACAAATTAATGAGGAATCGTAAAGGTATGTTTTAGATGCTTTGTGATGAAATCAAGTGAATTATTTTCCTAAGAAGTTCAAAGAGTTGGGTGTCCAGCAACTTTACAAAAATAAAGCTGCCGTGTTTGTATTTGGATTAAATCACAAAAAATATGCATCAAATAAAACTAACCACCAAGATTTGTTCATTGGTAAGAATGTTCAACATCCATCTACATGTATGTCTTAAAAGATGTCTAATTCTTCAAATTAGCCTATGACACTGTCTGTCCAGATATTAACCCATTTGTGACAGGAATTATTTAAAGCCTAATTTGATCAGCTTTTATCCTTCAAATTGGCAATACCAACATTTTTATTTTATTGCTACATTTCATTAAGAAAACGTCATGTATCAGAAATGAATATAAATTGACAGAAATTATGATGATAAGTCAAAAAGTTGCCAATTTGCAGGGAAAAACGGTGATTTTAAACTTTCTATCACATTGCCAATTTAAGGATTTTAATGCTTATTTTCCTTTAAAAAATTTTCAGCATCAAACAATGAATATTGATGCAACCAAAATGGGCACAGTTTGTGTAGAATTTTTTGGTCTTTCTGCTCATATATTTGGTATGATTTTTAGGGCTTTGCATCAAAAGATATTAGGCCAAACCACAAAATGTGAACCTCTGTCATGAATGGGTTAACCAACCTGTCCAGACACATAACAAGTGAGTAAATTAATCATAATTCAACATTAACACTTAATATTGTGGTGAAACCACTGAAATGACTGACTTTGCAATTTCTAGGAAAAAAAACAAAACTGGGCTGGACTGTTCTGGCAAGGCTTCCCTGGACAACTCAGCCAGGTCCAAAGAAGAAGGTCGGATCATCCAGGGTTGGGCTGTGTGTTGGTCAGGCTGTCTAGGATTCACTCCTGATTACGGTTTACATTACAGCAAACATTAAAACAGGACATTATGTCCAGAGCAAGATTTTTTCTTCAATGATATTTTGTGCTTTTATTCAAAACACTCTACAGGTTTTCTAATCATCAGCATTAATATCCTTAATGGCTTTCTTCCCAGAACAAAAATGCGTGAGTATGTAAATCCAGTTCCCGGAGAAAGGCAGCTAATGAGAATCAGTCTATGCACGTAAGCACGTTGAGCGAAGAATTGGTGTCTTTCTTCCAGGAACAAAAAATGTGCAATAGTTCCCAGAAAAAGGACGCTATTGCGAATCGGTCTATGCGCGTAAGCACGTTGAGTGAGGAGGAATTCAAATGCTCGCGAAATTTGTTTTTTTTTATTATTACGTCATAATGACGTCAAATTGAGGTTCGAAAATGGTACAAGAATAAAGCTTATGACATGCTTTTTCCATTTCTGCAAGAAAAAAAATGGCGGTAAAATTGAGAAAAGGTCGATAATGGCCTTTTACCGGGTAGCCAACGACATACTATCAAGTTGATATCGATACCAGTGTCAAAGGGAAAGTGAAGGAGTTCTGAAGCTATGTATGATGCAAATTTTGATTTTGAACATTTCTGGTGTGAATTTCAAACCAATTTCTAAGTAATAAGAAATAAAGTTGTTGTTGTTGTTGTTTTTTTTGCAAGCTTCACAACATTCCTGTTGCTCAGTCACATCAGGAGTTTGGCAAATTGAACAAGTTGCATTATTTTCTGGGTGCACAGCTTTAGGACTATTGACCATACGTGTACATTTGCTCGTAAAGTCTACGGGGTGGATTTAAGTCTCCATAGCTAAGGCATAACACCGACCATGGTGACCTAATAGTATTTATTTATTCATTTCTTTATTGAGTCTTTATTACCTAGGGTGGCTTCATTGGCGGTTAAAACACAAACACAACAAACAAAAAATGAAAGAAACACAAGTTTAATCACAAACAAATAGCAAAAAATAGAACACAGAAATTCCAACCCCCGAGTCTCCTGCTGAGACCCCCTAGCAAATGGGAGACTCTGACTAAATGTGCGCGTAGCCCACATCACCATCGCAAAGCACAAAATTCCTTCCGGCCGGAGGCCGGCTATGTTGTAGAAACTCTATGGTGCTATCTTAGGCTTATATCTGAACATATGACAATACTAAATGAGGTAAAATCCAATGATTCAGATTCATTTTTTTCAAAAAGGTGGTTGGGCAGGAGAAAAAAGGAAAAACACAGCTAGGGCAGGAGAAACACAGCTACGGCTGGAGAAATTCAAACTTCATCTTACATTATAACAAACATTAATACACAATATTATGTAATCCATGATATTATTATCATTTGTTATTGTCATTACTACTATTATCATTATTATTATTATTGCTATTATCATTATCATTATTAACCATATAAGACATCTAAGCAGGGCAAATTTAAGACACTACCGGCCGATTTGGACCGTATTATTAATGACCGATCAATAATTTCTTGTATTGCCCGCTCAGAAAAGTCATTGGCAAAATGCTTGTTAATTAGTGGGCAATGTAGAACCAACATCCGGGTATTTTACACGCCTTCTACGCTCGTTAATAGATGAACGCGCAGTATTCATACCATTGCACGACTACATGTATGTGCACGACTAGCACGTCGTCACAATATTCCTACAAACTGTTTTGTTTCTTTATGGACATCACAATTAACTTCCGCAGTATACAGGTATACTGACTGTGATGTCACAATGAACTTCCCCATTATACAGCCTACAGGTGTTGTAATTTGCACATACCGGTAGTCATTAACTTTGTTGAGGCAGCAAGTCGCACACTGCACAAGATACGAACTACACACGGTGTAGCATTTTTCAGTTGGAACTTCTTTTTCTTCCTTTTATATCTTTCGCTTACTTATAGGGCCAAACGTATAAACGTGGGACTGTAGCGAACATTCACCGTTGCAGCAGTCAAAAACAGACAACAAATTTGCCCTAAGCAAGATTTAATTTTCTTAAATTTGCTAGATTATCTGATTTAGGGACTCTTCAACTCTTAATATGCCACAAATTTGGGGACTCAGAGTTGAAAATAAAATTTTAAATAATTTTCCTCTCATGTATGATTTTCTACCAAGCCAAAATGCCTGGTAATACACACAAAAGCTATTGAAACTTTTCAAGCATAATGACTATACAAGTTTATCTCAGATATTTATAAGAATATGTATCCTGCCCCCCCCCCCCAATACTGAAAAAAAAATATGGGTATGGATTAAAATGATATACACTTTCTGTACCTGATAATATTAGGGTTATGGTTAGAATTAGGGTTAGGGTTAACTCATACTGCTTTCACATCAAGGTACAGTCGCTGCGACCGTACCCAGCGACCGATCGGACGTGCTTTCACACCTCCGTCAAAATTTGGTCAGGCCCAGAGCGATCTGTCGCTGTATAGCTGACCTAGCCGGAAGCGGAAGTAGAGATAGTGCGTAGGCATGTATGGGGGTCATTGCATTTCGATCGGTCGCTGAGTACGATGTGCTTTCACATCTAACTTGCATTGGTCGCGATCGGTCGCTGAAGTACCTCACTGACCGTACTCAGCGACCGATCGTTTTTGACCAAAACGATCGGTCGCAGCGACCGATGAAATGCTTTCACATTATGATTTTATCGGCCGCAGCGACCGCTCGCAGCGACCGTACCTTGGTGTGAAAGCAGTATCAGTGTTAGGGTTTATTCCGTTCTTGTATAGCTTATGTTGCCGATGTAACTCCACTTGCTTCCCGCAGATCACTGGTAGAGTACTGGTCTGATGACCAGAAGATCAGGAGTTCAAATCCAACGGAGCACAGCCACGATTATTGAAGGTAGGCCTAAGTCAAATTGTTACTTCTTATTGTTTTTTAATGGGGTTTTTACAGACGTGTATCAATCAGTCACGCTTGAGTACAGTGCAAGTGTTACATGTATGTTCTGTGCAAAGTTTGCATGATTGCTCGAGTGAGTTTTGTACATGGCCACACATGGCTACACTGGTATGCTGAGCTGTGCAAATTTATGTGACATGCTGCCCTCAATAGCCGAAGATTGAAATCACTGAAATAATCAACAAATTCATATACAATATTTGCTACACCTAGGATAATAAAATATCCTATTTCCATTCCATTCCATTCCTCCAACTGGATGTAAATTATCTTGATTTTGAAAAATATTTTTCTGATCACTACATATATGATACAGCTCTTGTTCCTCTGTCCCCAAAAATTCATTGGTAGAAAACTACTTTCCTATTCTCAGCAATTTGCATGCTACAGCACGTCTGTTGTGCGAGGTTAGTATAACCGAGCACTAATGTGAGTGGTATAGTCAGTGATTATATTACCGAACAGCATTGTATTACCGAACGTGCACATTTACGCGTCCAAAATTAATTTCCTATGCTTAGAACTACATGTATGAACATCTCCCATAGGAAATTTCAAAAGGAAGATGACAAAAACAAGGCAAAAACACTTTTGTAATATCATTGTTTACTCAAAAAGCAAAAAAATGGTCAAACTAGCTGATTGTCAATTTGGTACATTGTCCAACTTTTCCCCAGAGGAAATGCACATTCGGTAATACACTTCTACTTCTACTTCTTCACTGCTTCTCATCAAAGCCTCTTCAGCAACTAGATGAGGGTTTGTGGTGTGGTGCTTCCAACAGTGGATGCAGATTGCATGTGCTTAGTGTTTTTTCAAATTCATATATACAGGTGCTGTAAAAAATTCCAAATACAATTCCATTTTCAGGTCACCAAAACGCCGCGTATGCTGAGGGGGGTGCGATCGGAAGGTGATATCAGATCAAAGACTACTTGTCTTTAAAAATTTTTACATCTTCATTTTCTGTAGGTATTTTGAGTATTCATGGTGGAAGTTTGATAAATATTTAGAGAATACTGTATTTGATATGACTGAATCTATGAAAAGTGTTTGGTAATAGGATACACTTCCATACATGGCCAGGATTTTTTTTCAACAGTCAGACCTCTAGGCTATAGACTCTAGGCTTATCTCTGTTTTACTTAGCAGGGGGTAGATCTCCTTGTACATATGGAAGCCTTTCCCACATTCAACGCCAAACTTCCAATGAGACTAAGCAACAATATCAAGGTTTGCCTAAATAGAAATAGGTCTACACATGTAATTTTCCTTTATCTTATGTAATATTGTCATTACTGACAGAAAGCAGGCTGAAATTTGGCACATCAGTCAGTTTCAAAATCAAGATTTGCAATCCTGGCTTAGTTTAACATGTAGATGATTTACTACATGAGCATAGCTTTAGGCTACTATGACTCCCTTTATTTTGCAAAACAAAATTGGCATTGTATACAGCCACTCACAGAGATTCCAACTCTCCTGTTTTCGGTGGGAGATCTCCCACTTTGAGTCCATTTCAACAAAATCTCCCGTTCTCCCGCCCAAGCTGTGTTTCTACTTTTTCCTCCCGCCCAACCACCTTTTTGAAAAAACGAATCTGAATCACTGGATTTTCCCGTCCGTTGTTTATATTTCTTGAAGAAAACCCGCCGATATCATTTTCATCGACCAAGGTAATGAATTAATTTGTCAAGTTACTAGTTTCACCTCCATTTCGTTAGTGATTAATATATCTTGAAGGCGAATCAGACGACCAGCAAAACTATTACTAATGTCCAAAGGTAAAGAATTAATTTGCCGAGTCGATCGTTATTCAAATTCACCTCCGTCCCGTTAGCTTTTTATATTTTTTTAGTCGACCTGCCGTAACTATTTTCATCATCAAAAAGTTTTTAAAATTATTTTAAAGTTGATCCGTCCCATCCATTGTTTATATTTCTTGAAGAAGAACCAGCTGATATCATTTTATTGACAAAGGCAAAGAATTAATTTTGTCAAGTGACTCCAGCAAGTCAAGCCAAACGCTTCATCTCCGTCCCGTTCACGGTTTATATTTCCTGAAGACGACCAGCGAAACTCCTTTATGATTGTCAGAAAATATTTGTCGGGTCGCTTTGTTGTGAAAGAAATAAAATGAATGTAGTATGTGACGCACCATAGTAAATTGACGTACCATGAAATGCATATGGGTCACTTTTGTGACGCACCTTTTGAGTCCATGACGGTACTGTGCGTCACAATTATGTGAAACATTGACGCACCATGACGCACCATCCCCGGGGGTCGAGAGGTGCGTATTACAAATGACAGCTGCATAAGTATGATGGGGCACCCCTTGTCTGTGCACCTAATACTTCACTTAAAATTGACAAACTTTCCTTTTTGTATTCCTGTGATGGCTGACCTCATTTTAATCCTCATATCCTAGGGAGTAACTGTGCCGAAAATCTCATCAAAATCTGAACAAGAACAATGTGATTTTTACAAGAAAAGGCGATGGGGTAAATTTGACGCTAAAAAGAGGAAGGTGCCCTTGTCTGCGCACTCATTCACTTTACGTGCAGTTTGGGATTTTTTGCATAAAAGTGGCATTTTCAAGGCATGTGAGTAAAAAAATACATAATATAGACGTCTTTCGCCCCCTTTTCCTCATTTTTTCAGTGATACTGATAAGTCTAGAGTTCTATATATTGCTAAAATTGATTTAAAGGTGATTGTGTTCGTTTGCGTCTTCTGTCATGTTTGTGTTAGAATCACGCAGTCACACGTGTGGGCAGACTTGGCCTTGGGCACTGCGCAGACAAGGGGCATCAGACCATCAGTGACCATACAAGCTGACAAGTGGGAATTCAGACGAGTGTGGCTGTATCCTCGTGTCGATGCTGTGGATACAACCACACGCGTGTGGCCGTAAGGTAAAGACACACGTGTGTGGCTGTATAGATCTACACTGCGAACAAAATTTGACTCACATGGACACCTAAACCACAATCTAGCCCTTCAAATTACACAATCTCACCTCTTATCTCATTCATCAACACTATCAAAGTCCTGCATAATGTGGTGACAAGTTAACATTCTCTCTATCTCGAGTCCAATGACACAACAACGTCTGTTTCACTTGGCTTGAGCAGCTAGCAGAGCAGGTTAATTCCAAAAAAAAGGTCGAATGCTCACAGAAATTCAGCATTAGTAGGCCTACATTAAAGTAGAGAAGCACTTGGGTCACTAATTCAGTTTCGGTCCCTCACTCCCTCACGTTTACCGGCAGACATTCTGGGCGACTTCCGTTCGTAATTGGACTACCGTTTGGCTAAATACAGTGTCCATGTTGACCGTGAACGTACGTTCGTGAATGTTATCATGTTCCGTCATTTGTGTACAAAAACACTCGATGCAAATTCCCATACTACACACGCACGTCCATCCACTTCCGCATTTTGATTTCGCTGTACTGCCGTGTTAAATACGAGAATCAAGTGCCCCAACGCATTTCAGAAATCACAATGAAACCAGCGCAAGACAAACAGCGTTCTCTACGACAAAAACTAACAATTTCTTTTTTTGCATTGCCTGAAAAGATTTTTTTTTTCAGTTTCTGAGTAACAAAATTGCAATCTGAATACCTGTATAAAATTTGACAAAGTCATCTGACTGTGAATTTTATGAAAAATTAACCCAATTATCAGCATCATCATCAACATTATCACCATCATCATCACCACCACCACCACCATTATCACCATCACCACCATTATCATCATCACCATCATCATCATCATCACCATCATCATCATCAAAATATGTACCCCTATGTACATATCTCAGAGAGTTACCAGAAGTACCTCCATGCATACATCTTCATTTTCATCTTGACCGTATCATTATCCAGGGCTCATACAGGTCAGGGAATTTCTGGAAAGTCAGGGAATTAGAAATTCTTTTTTCCAGATGCAAAAAGTCAGGGAAAGTCAGGGAATTTCTCAATTTCTTCTGGAAAGTCATGGAAAATCATTTATTAAACATATTTTTCATGTTAATAAATTCACCCTCTGGCCAGCCCTGCATTCATCGCACTCTGATCAGCTTTGAAACTCTTTTAATCAGCATGCTTTTTATGTAAGTTTTGCATCACAAGTAATCGATGAGTCATAGAAAATTGCTTTTTTCTGCCCTGGAAAATCATGGAAAGTCATGGAATTTTGAAAATTTATAAGTGTATGAACCCTGTTATCATTCGCAATATCATTAGCCAAGTTCAATAAAGATGCATTCTTCTTCATCATTCCACTTTTAATGAACCGTTGTCAATATCTCGATAAAGAGGGGAGTAGGAAATTTAAACCAATATACACATTCAATAGTTTATATGTACTTGTAATTCTGAATTGAAAGAAATCCTGACATGGAGTGCTTTAAATCAAACTGCAAACTCTTACAGTTTTCAATGGCATCCATATTTTTGGTGTTAGTAATTTCATTAAAGGGTGTACCCAATGCTGAAACAATTTTCCTTCCTAAGATCCATAATTTAAAAGAGCATTCTTATTAGCAGAAAATCATCTGCCTACAGTTCCAAAATAGTCGTGTTGCCAAGCAATAACCAAAAATATGGTAAGATTTCAGCCTATTTCTGGCACCTCCGCGTTGTCCCAGTTTCAACTGCTGTTGACCCAATGACATCACTGTGGGTACCTTGTCGTGCAATTCTAGCAAAAATGCGAGCTAGGTATATGTATATTACATATAGTACAGTCTAGCATGTGCATCAACTACAGTGCGCGTGATCTGGTACCCATATTTACGTCACTGTTGGTATATCGTATTTACTCTGAGATCAACCACGACCAAGCCACAAATAATTTGCCAAACTGCATTAATTTCAATTGAAAATCATCAAAAGTTTAATGTTATTGTTCTTAGAATTCTATTCTTGATCATATATCTTTTTTTCAACCACTGTGTAATCACTTTGAAAACAAAATGTATAATTGTAAATTCATTTTTTCCACAGATAAAATTTTCACAAGGCATGACCAATCATAGAACTTGAAAAAGTTTCTCACACATGCAATTTTTTTGCAGATAAAAGCTTTTGATTTTACAATTATTATGTCTTCTATCAGTACACAGAAGCTGGTTTGTAATGCTCCTGAAATTCTGATTTCTTTAGCTCATGTTTAACAAATGTTTATAACATAATTTTCAGTGAAATATATTGTGCCATTCTATGTCTTTAACAACAAACTTGTAAAAGCTATTACATGTAAGTGTTTCAAATATTAAGAACAATTATAAATGTGCATGACCTCTTATTATGACGATGTTGTGCACTGAATCAAAATTATATACTCCATGCCTTACTGGTTATAATCTATTGCATAAAAAAATAAAGTCACTCTAAATAAATTAAACATATAACATCATACCTCACTCATTCTCAGTCAATGAATCTGAAGGTGATTTTCAATGTGACATTTCTTTGAATACCAGGTCTGTCCATTTTGTAAACTTTTTATTGACTAATTTCACAAAATCATTCTATAGTAGAGAAAAGCAAAGAAAGAATAAGGTGTTGACCTTTATCAGTTTAAGAGCAGCATAAAGGTAAAGAAAAATTATATGTAACCCTCCACCACAAAACAACCAATTATCCGCAATGGGAGTTTTTAGAGTAAACAGCTAATTTAGAGAGCTTGGAGATTTTTATTATTTTCTGATGTTTTATTCATTCATCTACCCTTTGACCAAATTTGGGAGCCATTTGTAATGTAGAAATGTGTTTTTTCTTTGATTTGAGTTTCATTTTGAAATTACCATTTTCAGGCAATTTGAAATGAAAGTATGCCAGCACGCTGGGTAAAACCTTCACATAAACATGTGTACATAACTCAGAAGTTACTCACTCTGTGGCTTTGAAAATCTCACAAATAAGAGCAGTACGGTGGAAACTCAGTATAACGAGGTCCTTGGGACCACCAAAATTACCTTGTTACAGCAGGAATCTCGTCATATCAGGGTTAAAAAACAATAGAATATAAAGAGCTGGGACCGAAATATTACCTCGTTATATCAGGAATATTGTTATATCAGGGCCCTGTAACATAAAAAATACAATCAATCTTACGAATGATATCAATCGTAAGTTACAATTGACTGTAAGATTGATTGTATGTCTTTATGTCTCACCCCCCAGATCTCTTTATACAGAGTTTCCACTGTATATCTCTTTTGAAACTATTCCAAGTTTAAGCCTTATCTGATAATCCCTTCATAGTCAATACCAGGGAATTCTAATTCAACCTTGATAGTGAGACAGACAATAGGACACCAGTATGGCACTCCTGAATGGTCACTCATATTTACATCCTGTTTTCTGTATTATACTGGTGATTAGCATGTCTGACCAGCTCTCATTCTCATTGAATTTCAAAGGGTTTGCATAGTCTTGACGAAGCAAGTGATATACCATTCAAACGCTTACAGTCCAAGCTTTCGAACTACAGTGTATATTAAAATGTAAAAATGTCAAATTTCGAACTTATTGATCATTTTGGTGATGACCGGTCACATATGATCATAAAGGAGCATCACCTAAGTTCTGAGAAGCATTGTCATTGAGTAATGAAACACAGTACAATTACTGGTAATTAATAATAATTCCAGTCCAAAGGAAGCATTCAGATATAAATACAGAGTATGTTACACGTAAGGCGATATTGATGACAGCGTGTTTGCAACTGTCATAATGCATTTCACTCTATACATTACAATGGCTGGTACATGTAAATGGTACATTAAAATTTGCTTACTAACAAGCTTACTGCACTGAATATTGACATTAGATGAGTGTATTTTAGTTGTTTGTTTATTTTAGTAATAAATAATAACAAAACAATGTCAAAATGCATCAAAAATATACTAATCCCTGAAATGTTATAAAGATTTGCTGTTAGTATTATTTACAAACAGTGCTGGCTTTACAATAAAATTTATTTGGAAGGAATGATGCCAGGCAAGCATAGTTGGAGAACACAACTTCATGGCTTTTACATAAGGTCACTTGTTGAAACAGTATAGTACTTGCATATGTAAGTCTTGAAATGGGGTATGAAACTTCATAAAAAGTGGTATGTATGGTATACTGTAATGATATTGATGATATACAAAGTGCAAAAGTAAATAACTTAATATACAACGATTGCACTAGGGCAATTCCAGGGTAAGGGTGTAATTCCGTTACCAACATTTTTAGACTTTCTGTGCCTCTTTTGTACTCTGCCTCCCTTCTCACCATTCAATATTCTGCAAATATGCCCATTCTTTCATGTGAGCTCTTTCATTCCAATAATTTTTTTCTTACATTCATGATATTGTGGTATAACACCTCATGTTTTTCTGACGCAGAATTGCCCACTAGCAGCTGTGAAAGATTAAATAATGTAAAGTATATGAGACTCATACTCCGTCACTAAAATGAAAACTACTGTGACAGCCTCTTATTTTTAAGACTCTTACATTGGTACATTGTAGCATATACAAATCAACCTAACATCCAATCAAAAGTCATACCCCAATTTATATACAAGTAGTTGCAGTGTGAATCTCTATATATATATATATTTGACAGCCTCTACAAGCATCAGCACATTCAAGTAAGAAATTCTATCATTAATTCAAAACAATATAGCCTACTTTGTTGTGCAAAGATAATGAGATGGAGTTGTTTGGACACTTGAGTGGAGAAATATAAGTCAATTTCATAAACTTGAAAACACATTGTATTTGAATATTCATATTTGGTGTATTATTATTACAAGATTCTCAAAGAGCAAATAAATTTGAATATCAAGGTAGCTGATCGAATAATCTTGTCATAACTTCAAATCTTATATATTTTTTCAAAGATACCCATTTTGTTAGATGGGGGAGGGGGGATAAAGGACTGAATATAATCCAACAAAAATCATCCCAACTTAACAACACATTACAGGTCTGCATGCCAAAGATGTCCTTCAAAAAGAACATTTGACATGATCATCTGCTTCTAAACTCTTGAGGCAAAACTAACCCCCCCCCCAAAAAAAAAAAACCAAATGAATCCTCGACCGCACGCGGTGGAAATTTATGCCTCCGCCATTGCCAGATCAGAAATATATGGAACATAAATGTTAATTTTTTTTTTCATGTATACAATAACATTTTTGACCTTGTGACCCCCAAATCAAATGAGACCATAATGAGACCTTATATGCATACATGAACCAAGTCTGAAGTTGAACCGTCCCAGAGTTGTTAAGTTATCGCAAGAATCAGCAATTTTCATGTATACAATGACCTCTATGACCTTTGACCTTTAACCTTGATATCCACAATCTAATCAGATCATTGTCCCTCCCATATGCATACATGTACAGTTTGAAGCTGCTCCGTCAAATGGTTGTTGAGTTATTGCGAGAACGGACCATTTTTAGGTACATAATGACCTCTATGACCTTTGACCTTTGACCTTGAGACCCTGAAATCTAATCAGATCATTGTCCCTCCCATATGCATACATGAGCCAAGTTTGAAGTTGATCCGTCAAATGGTTCTTAAGTTATCATGAGAACGAAAACGGGACGGACAGACGGACGGACAACCCGAAAACATAATGCCTCCGGCAACCACCTACGGTGGACGGAGGCATAAAAAATCTCACCACCTTACTTCTAGGTTTGGTTAAGTGTAGATATCACCTAATGAATGATGACAAAAATAATATTAATAATTATAACAATAATAATGATAATGTAAACCCTGTTACCTTTTTTTTTTCCTTTTTTTTTCACACACATTCCGGCTATTATCTTGTCTTTTTTACCCGATTTTTCTTTTTGTAATTTTCAGTTTATGCATGTCAGTTATCTCTGTTCCTTAACATGTCAATTATTGCCAATTATTTTTGTTCCTTAACGTGTTTCTTTAATATTGGGTAGTGTATTTTCTCTGTTATCTTACGTTTTATCATTGTAAACCAAACGCAATTCAGCAGCTGAGCTGCGAAGTTTGTTAATAAATAAATCTGTTTCAATTCAATTCAATTCAATTCAACCCGTTAGGAGCCAGAAGCCAATATATTATAAAGCTGTATACTTGAACAAAATGTTTATGCCATTTTAGTCCTTAAAAGAAAACAGATATGTAACTGTAAAGCTTAGATATGGCATATTATGCACAAACGTGAAAGAAAAAAATATCTTTCACCTTCCATCAGATTTCATGGTGAAATTTCATCTTCATTACATTCACCATTCTCATTGTGATGTCACAGGTTTCTCATTGTGATGTCATACTTTTCTTAGTGTGATGTAATTCTTGCAGCCATCTTTTGGCTTGAGAGTGACGGCTTCTGCAAATTCAAAGCTTTGGTCTGGTACGAGCTGGAATTCAAGATGCTGGATGAGCTTACACATGATCACCTTAGCTTCAATCTAGAAGAAAATAAATATCAAGCAAAATGATAGAGTAAAAATCTATGAATCTACATGAATCATAGAGAAAAATGTACTATGTTTCCATGATTAACAATAATTTAAAAACTGATCTTCTAAATCAAATGCTAATATAGAGGTTCATACATTTCTAGGGGGCCTAATGAATTAACTTTGCCTCCACAAATTAGCAACAATTATCATATTTTATCAACTTTTATATTATTTCAAAAAAAGTATATCAAATGAAAAACTTTGAATAAAAACAGATTTCTGTAGTGTTTACATTTCATTTGAAACAGAGGTTCACAAATATTATTATACCCGAGTGTATTTTCTAAGACTTTCATTTGGTATCTATTCAGCCACAGCGTACGACCCCAATTAAATCCTCGTAAACACCTAAAAGCTTTTGAATTCGTAATGGCTACCGAAGGCCTTCACTGCAGATGATCAATGACTCCTCGAAAATACACCCTCTCGTATCTCCCTTATTTTGGCACCAAAATTCATAAAATTTTCAGATTACATAAGAAATTATGATATTATTCTTCATTTTTATTTTCTCTGAAAACAGTTGGGTATCTTTTTCAAATACAAGTATTTTTCAGTTTCACAGAACTGTGAGAAGAGGTTTTGTTTTTTTCCCCGACATAAGTCTGGGACAAAATGAATATGCCAACAATAAACATGTGGCTAGACTTCAGTGTCCGGGCTACGGTAACTCCCTGTGTATTTTCATGTTTGCCCAATTAGTAGTTTTCTGTATTTCTGCCTTCAAAAATCATGGTTTCAACATGAAACAACTGTAAGCTGCAACTACTGCACAGGCGCTTTTCTGACTTTGACTGATATTGAGGTCTGCACATGATGACATGTGCATGAACCGCAGTACATGGGACTACACGAGATGAATCGTAAAGTGTTCACGAATGACATTGCCTTGGGTTTTTTTCCCCGACATAACCATTCGACAAGAATTTTGGAAAGGTATTTGCAGGGGACTTTTGATATACTTTGATTTTTCATATATGAAAGTTTTGACATTGGGCAACAACGGAAAATATGAAAAATAACTTAACTTTTGCTGAATAAAAAAATTTTAAAAAAAGAGGCATCTAATTTCACTAATTTTTCATATATTAAAACATGATTTTACAACAAATAATTATAATGACACATTAGAACAGCTCTCATTCTTTAATTTGAAGTTTGATTCATTTCATTTGGTGGTTTCTAAAGCGAGATTTTACAGTCTAGCCAAGACTCCTCCGTAGTAGTTTTACATAAACAAATTGTTTATTTTATGCAAATTAGGCAGGACGGAGTGAAAGCTTTGGGGCAGCTAATTGGGGTTGTACGCTGTGGTTATATTCAAGTCTACAGATTATGATAACCCATTTATTCACCAAGTTACTTACCATAGCAAATGTCTGACCAATACAGGATCTAGCCCCCAGAGAAAATGGCATGTAGGCAAACAAGGGGCTGCAAGATAAAAAAGAGAATGATTGAAAATGACTGAATTAATGAATTCTTATTTGCATTTTCACATATCAAATAGTTAATCTTGGCTCAACATGGTCCACTTACCATAAAGTGACAAACTGAAAAAGCAAAATAGATACATGATCCAAATGACAAATCAATTTCAAGATGAGTATTATTGCATTATCCAATTTTTTCAAATCTTGCTGCAATTAATATATTTGTTTTGCATGCTTTCTTATATCTATTTTCAATTCTCATTGTTTTCTAATCAAGGTTTTACCTTTTTATAATAAACCAAATTTTGTGCATGCCAGTTTGCACATAATTTATGCGAAATAGAAACCCATCAGATGTATGGTCAAGTACATCAGTAGCAAGGCAAAATACCATGGAATCATATGGTATCATTTTTCACTTACAAGTCTGATGACATCTTCTTTCAAAAGGATGATCTCTGGACCCTTATCAGCAAGCGCAAAATTTTTTGGAATGGCCGCCAAATACAGCAAAATTTACCAATCTTTTGTTAATTATTTTGCAATTTCTTCCCCACTTTCAAAGAAAATTTCAACCTAAGGTAATTTTAGGTTCCTCTAGCCATGGATGCCACTTGACTATAGCAATCTTTTCTAGTTTTTGAAATATGCCCTATGCATGAAACATGGACAGCCACAAGGTTTAGACACACTGCAAGACATATTACCATAGGGGAACCACATAAAGACCAGCCAGGGTGGTCTTTATCCACCGTCAGGTCAAACTGTATTTGCCTACCTGTCTTCATTTCTGGTGAATCTCTCTGGATCAAACATCTCTGGATTCTTGAAATGCTTCTCATTCCGACCCATTCCATATATTGGCAGCTGAGCAGAAAGAGCCAAAGAGAAATCATACTTGATTTAATTGATTTGTATCATCAGGATTTTGATACTCATACACAATGGCTCGAATTCACAAAGGAGGTTTAAACCTCCATAAGGGTACTATCATACCCGTAAATAAGCACATCTTGCCCATTCGCACTATCAAAATAAATACACAATTGAAATGGATTCTGTGTGCATGTATGCTTTAAAAACCCAGGACCGGATAGCATACACCATCGGCTCACATCACGCACTTTTGTCTTGTGTGCTGGTCATTTTGCGCAGTTTATACCAACCATAAGTACTTGTTTAAATTTGGTATGACAATTAACACAGTGAAGATAAGACAAAAGATAACACGATTTTCAGAATACCGGCCCAGGAGGAGGGTTCAAACCACCCCATGGTTTAAACTTCTTTTGTGAAGTCGGGCAAATATGGTAACAAGTCAATGTGAACAATACACACACACAAATATACTTAACAACGTGGAAAAGTGGAAGACAAAAGAGGGTGAGATATAAGGGAGTAGGAAATTGAGGATGATAAAGAGAAAGAAGGAGAGGAGGAGAACTGGAAAAGGAAGGAAAAGAAGAGGAATTGAACCAAATAGGGAGAAACAGCAAATCAAAGAAGAAAAAGGCAAAGACAAAGACAGTAAAGCATAAAGATATTAAAGATAGAAGGGAAAACCATGGATGTGCATATTTACCAGTATGACGCTGCCTTTAGGGACTTTGTAGCCGCACATATCCATCTCATGAGGTAGAACTCTATTCAACATGCCAACAGGTGGGTTGATTCTTAGAGCCTCTTTCAAAACCTGCAGTAAGAGAAGAGGGTTCTTCATGTATACATGTACTTTGGAAGAGCTTACGCATTTATGGGTGGATGTAGATCAATTAATTCATGTCCTCATTTCCTCATAACTGAAGGAAATAAGTATGACATAGATCTTACAAGGTGTGTATAAACAGTTGATTCGATATTTGTGGCAAAATACATGTAGTAAAAACCCAGAATTCCTAAACTTACGCATTCATGGATAGATGTAGATCGATTAATTCATGTACTTATTTTCTCATAATTAAAGAAAATCAGTATGGCATAGATCAAACAAGGTGTGTATAAACAGTTCAGAGGTTATTTGTGGTAAAGTAACAAAAATGTGGAATTCCTGAACTTTCATTATTACTGCAAGGACTTTACAAACACTTGCCAAAAGTGAGTTTCCCATTTCCCTTATCACCTGGGTTCTTTGGTGGTCTCTCAGGTGGAGGAGGTCTTTTGGGGCTTTACTATTAAAGAAAAAAAAGATCACTGTATCAATTTTTCTGAAGATATGAGTATAAAAAAAAGAACTCTTGAGTTTCTCGGTTCATCAATTTTGTGAGTAGAATTCTGGTCCTGCAAGTTAATAATAACCATAACAAAAACAATGAAAATTTAAATAATAATAATAATAATGAATAATAATATTGAATAAATAAATAAAAATATTAAAAACAACAACATCACAACTACTACTACTACTGGGCAATTCTGCATCAGAAAAACAGTCACCTTTCCTCACATTTATAGTAAAAACAATCACTTTGATAGCCCTGAATAGCCAAATCTTTGAATTAAAAAAAGCTGAAACGATAAAGAATTCAATAATCTTAGTCTGTGTTGGTATAATACATGTTTGAATTTTAAAATTGGCGCTTTTTTCTGGTAATTCCGTTACCAAGGTGTTATACCACAATATCATGAATGAAACTGTTGGAATGAAAGAGCTCACATGAAGGAATGGGCATATTTACAAAGTATTAAATGGTGAGAAGGGAGGTAGAGTACAAAGAGGCACAAAAAGTCTAAAAAGGTTTGGAACGGAATTACACCCTTACTGTGAAATTGCCCTACTACTACTACTTTTTCTAATAATAATAACACAACACACTAATATTGCACTGTATCTGTACAGTTAAAACTATTCTGAGGCACATGATAAAAACTCAGAGAAAGGTAGAAATTTGCATTGAATTACATGTTACAGTATGCTTAAGATAAGAGGACTGTTTTTTTTTTTCCAAGTCTGACTCAAAAGAATCTGAAGTATCTTATGAACAGATATCAAGAGGTAGCTAGTTCCATAAAAATTGAGCAGCAGCTATGAAAGCAGTGTCACCAAGGGCGGATTTTGTTCTTTGTACCGCTAGAAGATTCTTACCACAACACAAACGATGTGTGGGTACATATTCAGAAATATAATCATCAATATATGAGGGAGCATGACCTTCTTATGCTTTCCAAGTAATGAGCAAAATTTTGTATACATTATGTTCTCTGAATGGCAATCGATGTAAAACTTTCCAAATCTGTGAAATACGGTTCCTTTTACATGTCCTAGACAGCATTCTTGCAGCAGAGTTTTGTGCTCTTTGTAGCTTAGCTATTTGAGAAGATGACAAATTGTGCAAGGAAAAGTTCCATCTTCAATTGAAAAGGGAAAAATGACAGCCTCACCAAGTTTAGATACTGCATCTTGTTGACATCAGCATACTCTACAAACTCTCTCCCTTCCAGCACAGTATCAACTTCGTCTCGGAGTCTGGGCAAAGAGATGAAAACAACATTTGGTTGAATTTGTTTATTTCTGATTTGCAGTAATGTATACAATATCACTTCTTATAATTTATATCTATATAAAAATAGATAACATAAAATAAGAAGGCCATTTCAAGCACTTGATGAACACTGCAAACACTGTTTCCAACAAGGAATTTCTGGTGATATCACATGACAGCAATTTCACAATTCATAATCATCAGGGTGAATTCTACTTGGACCAAGAAGAGAGAAACAGCAAAGGTGTTTAGATTAAGTTGTTATAAGAGAGAGAGATGGCACTTTAATATGTCTCATCTACCCAGAGTAGCCATTTTAGATTAGCTTTTATCAGCTGCTCTTCCAGCAGGCCCTGCATAACATAATATGTTATCATCACCCTTCTCCATTCTTATATGCCGAGCACCTGGCTAGAAGGCAGAAGGTCCCATTTTTAAAGTCTTTGGTATGACTCGGCCAGAGATTGAACCCAAGACCTCCCATTCACGAGGCAGACGCTCTACCAAAAGAGCCAACATGCCTGGAAATACTTGATATAAGATATACACATGGGGGACTCACTTTTTCATGACATCAGGATTTGCACCAAGATGAAGGAGAGTGAAGGAGAGTAGATTGGATGTCGTTTCCTGGCCTGGGGGATACAAAAGACATTCAAAGGTTAGTGATTCCCATTCCCATACTGTAGCACTCCAATTACCCAGCCATTTCATAATACTCATTATCAATACCATTTTGTTTCTTTAACAACTGTTATGAGATAGTGAAACTATTTCATTCGATCACCTGCAAGCAGATATTTTAGAGAATTTCGGCACTTGGTATTTAAAACAATTTTTGTGAAGCTTCTGATGTCACTATCCAAAGAAAATGATTCAGTTTTAAAACAGAGTTTCTAAGCAAGTAGAAAGAGATGACCACTATACCTCCAACAGAAATGTATCAAAATATATTGTCTCTGAAAAGTCTTGGCTATTTTAGGTAAATGCATTAACTTTCAAATATATTACAAGTTGCAATTAAAACTACAAGATACATAGCTCAACAATGATTCTTTCATCAAGTATACCTTTTAGAGCAAGAAGAACCTGTCTAGGAAGTACAAAAAACTACAAAAACTATGTTCTTCAAATCAATCTACCACTGCTCTTGTAAGTTCTCTTTCTCAGAGACCCGACCAGTCATAAGTAAACTGTCCACTATGCGCACACAAACTCACCAGCCCCGAAGAAGGTGAAGAACTCATCGACCATGTCCTCCAGAGTGAAGTCTTTGATACCTTCCAGGTTGTTTGACTCCTGCAGGATGTACGTCAGGATATCTTGAGGAACTCTGTCACCACGTCTGATGGCATTCATGCGAGCTAGGATACATCGCCTACCCATGGCTCGGATCTCATTCGCCGCTGCTCGAATCTCCTGCCTGTACCTGATATCTTTTGGCAAGATGCTGTACTGTATGAAAAGGAAACATGAAGCTCAACAAATCACTACAAACAAAACTCATAAAATGAATCAGGACCATCTGATCACCTTGTGCCCCACATATAAAAAGTGCATTTCTGATGCTAAACATTATGTCTTAATTCTTTCCTAGATAACTTGGAATGGGATGTATAGAAATTGAGTCTATTACCTTAATCAAACAAAAATAAATACATTGAAGGTTCATATGATGTCATGCCATCCTGGATCTCAGATGATGCACTCCGATATAAAAGATTTTATACCACTCCCTGGTCCCATACCTAATAAATTCTGTTTGCAGCACTGAGAACAATCAAATGTCTTGGATATGATGTAGGCACACAGGCATTTGGGTGACTGTGAGGTACATACCTTTAAGAAGGGACTTCTGTACACTGACTGCATGCCAGACAGAATCTTTGGAAAAAGTTGGCACAAAGGTAAATCTGGATTCCCAATAATGTCATCCTCCATTCCAAATCCAACCTAAAAAGTCAAAACACTTGGGTATAACAACAAGTATAAATGCAAGGGAAAAGAAATGGTTCAGAGAAATACATTTTAAAAATTTCTAGCCTACTGGCTACATAAATGATAGATATGTAAAATTGTTTTTCTTCTTTTTTTTTCAGTAAAATGCATGACAGGGTCTAAACAGTATGATGCAACAACAGTTGTCATATAACTTCCAAATTTTCAATTATTTCACCATCTAAAATGTTAATGAACTGCTTTATGCTGCTGACTTATACTGTGATAGTATATTATGATAAACCTGAGACAAATCTACATTAGTATTCTTTTTTTAAAAATGATTTACAGGTTTAAAAGAAACTAGAAATATGTTAGTATGTGTACCTCAATAAGAAATACATGTACCACGGACAAAGTACAAGTACCAAATTTGAGTGTTACTCTGTTGAGAATGAAGCTGAAAATAACTTCAGCATAACCCAATGGAAGTAAGATTATAGTTAAAGAAGAAATAAAAGTACACTGACCTTTCCAATGATCTCCATGGTCAACCTTTCAAATTCTTTAGTCATGATGACCTCTGTCTGACCATTAGCTAATGGGATCAAGTGCTTGACCAATTTATCTGAACAGCTATTAAACTGATCCATCAGGCCCATCAAATATCTGATATAAAAATCCAACAAATACTTTTATGAATACAGTTAAAATACAGTTCTTAAAAACATATACTTCCAAGGAGAGGAGACAATTTAGTGCAAGAGCAAGGTCCAGTATGTGAAACCAGGGCATTATCCAAGTGCCTCTTAGTTAAGCAGCAATTTTGAAGTCCCCTGGACAGGAGTTCAAGCTAAAAGTTTTCCTGATTGCTTTATTACCGGAAGCACTTTCATCAAACAAAGAATACGTCTTCTGTGTTCATACAGATCAAAATGAGTTTAATACAAAAGAATTGAAAAGATGAAATAAATGGTAACTTATATATAGACCTCTGACCAGTAATCACATATGGATAATTCCATCAGGTTTTGGCAACATACCACATGATGTCAATGTAACAACGGTGGTATGAACCATTTCATTTCATGATGAAGATCAATTCAGATGTGGCTAAATTTGATATGTCAATGTACAGTCTCCTGCCAGAGTAACCCATGTCGGAATTGGAAATTTTATGGATTTCTTGCAACACAAATTAATTCTTTTTACCCCGTTACATAGACATCATATTTACATAAACTTGGAATAGACTCTCAGGTCTGAAATTGCAATACACCATGATGCCTGAGAAGTAAACCTTGATGGGACACCATACTGTTGGCTGAAGTCATTACTGGCAAATATTTGCCTAATTTTTTATAATGAGACACAACATTTCAGTTCTGGTAGGTTACAAAAGTTGCCCCTACCCTATGGAATTACCTATATAACAAAGTTACCTTTGAATAAACCTCTAAATATTTGGGTCAGTCTATGGGATAGGGTCAACTTACACAGCAATTTCCATATAACGGAGGTATGAGCTCATCTATTAAACACTGAAGATCAAGTCCTCTTTTGAAAATTTTTGAAGCAATGAGCACGCAATTGTCTTTTACTGTAAGCATGCCTGTTTGGTTGGATAATCTGTAATGGATTTACTATGAAGCAAATTCCTTAAGGCCCTGTTTTTTTTTTCAGTTCTGGTATGTCACAGAGTTGACCCAACCCCATGGACTCACCCACTTGTTCATGCTCTTAAGGTGCCATCTTGGTGAGATGAAAATCAAACTATTATTACATGTAGGTTCTCAAGATGTCATTAGGTTCATAGGCAATAGATGAATCCCAGCCAGGATTTAGCAGGCAAGCAGAAAGTAAAAAAAAAGGCAATGTCAAGAATGGTAATCAACCCCCTTCCCTTATTCTCATGAGCCGAAGAAAATAACCTTGGAGGTCTTACTTTCTATGAAAAGCAGGATTAAAGAGGGCACGTTTCTTCATCCAAACCTGGTGGTCCAACTCTGATACCAGACCATTACCCAAGGTCCTGACTCCGTACAGTGACTTGAAGACACGGTACTGATCGGGAGACTTCAGATATTTGCTCCTTGTAAGAAGTTCCTTCACATGAAAGAAAAAGAGAAATATATAAAAATAGCTTTCATATCAGAAGGGAATTAAAAATCCCAAAGTGCAATAAGTACATGTAAGTCTCAGCTTATAACTCATATTTTTATCTATATAGAGCATTTTTGCGACGCATTAAAAACACATATTTTTTGTCTGTATGATTTGTCTGTGCAATATCAGAGCATGTTGTATAAAACGCCAAATTCCCCATAGGCTCATGTACAAAATTTGCCGATATTGCATGATCTCTTCGAGTGTGCGCAATGAAACAAACATGCGCAATAAGGATTACAATGCGCGAATAAGCAATACACAAATGACACTTTGATGACGTCATAAAGAGGTAAGTCAAACTTGTGTGATCAAAATACATGTATGATGGGGGCCCTTTTTAGTTGCTGAAATTACTTTTATTGAATTTTAAATCCCTTTCTTGTTGGGTATAGATAATAATAATTATACTGGATGGCTTTATTTCATGGAATACCAGGAATATTCCACTCGTCAGGGCTAATATTGCACTCATCTTCGATTTGTGCAATATTGGCCCTAATTCGTGGAATATTCTCTGGTATCCCATTCAGAGCCATCCAATATAATATAAATAATACATGATCACAGACTCCAAACATATGATACGTTTTCTGCAATAAGAAGAAAGGCATTGAAGTACCGACATGTAAAGTGTGTTCCTCCTCACATCAACACATGCAATACACACAAATCAATCTTAATCGAAATTCTGTCTTCAGGTATAAGGAAAACAGCACAAGCTTTGGTGCAGATGCATGTTTTTGTTTCGTTTTGTTTAGTTTACTTTACTTCAGTGTTTTTTTTATTTTGTTGTATTTATTTACCACTTTTGTGTTTCTTCTCAGGGGAAAGACAGCAGTGAACAACTCCCTTATACATTTAATTATATCTCCATACACTAAAGTGATGTAGTCAATTTCTTTTTTAAAGCAGTTGGCTTATAAAATCATGAACAGATTGTAAGCATCAATCTTCTTACGAATAAAAGCAGGAAGTTAAGCTTTACTACTGCCCATTTAGTACACAGTACACACAGCCAGGGTAATATGGCCATTTGGTTCAATTGGTGTAAAAAAATTCAATATCAAATCAATATCAAAAGTGAAACTGTCCTAGGTATAACGAAAACAGAAATCAAATGTAAAGAGAATTTTAATGTATGCTTTCTGAAATTCAGGAAATGGCATACCAGTATAAATAGCATAAAGTGTACTTTTTTTATATCTCTAATAATACAGAATCTCAATAAGTATGAATATCATCCTTTACAAGTACCAGTACATGCATACAGTAGATGGATAACTCTGACTCTGGTGTGCACTAAAAAATCATACCTTTGCTCACAGTACTAATAAAACAGACCTTTTTTTTGTCCGCACCACTCAAAAAACGATTGTTTCAGCCACAGGAATAATGAAAAGATCATTAATTTCAAATCAGAACAGTACCTTGATAACTGTTGAGTCTTCACATATAATCGCGGTTCTGGTAACAACATGCAAAAGGAAC
Source organism: Echinometra lucunter (assembly GCA_029962745.1). Lineage (NCBI taxonomy): Eukaryota > Metazoa > Echinodermata > Echinoidea > Camarodonta > Echinometridae > Echinometra > Echinometra lucunter. Next base: position 37,857,783 of record CM057153.1, read on the forward strand.
ACCGGCCCTAATTCTTTGCTCCTGTAACATGATAATGAGTAAAAGATAAAAATATTGGTGTTTAAATTAAATATCATTCATAAAATCTTAGCACTGCTGGAACAAAAATTATTAGTTACTGGCATCTTATATTAAAAAAACAAACAAATCACATACACAAGATGTATGCGAATGCATCTCTTAAAGCCTGGCACACACTGCACGATCCGACTGCGATCCGAATTTGGAAAAATTGTTATAGCATTTGATATCAACATTCAAATATGTAAAATCTTCATGATCAAAGTTCCAAATAGTCGTATGAACGCTAAAATTGAAATTCTGGGCTATTCTGGGCGAGCCTCATTATAGGAATACAAGCAATTTAAATTCCAAATCGTAGTGACGTCATAGCAATCTTGCGATCGACTAAGATTTGAAGCTGATTTGGCCTTTACTCTGACCACAAAGCTTGCAGTTAACCAAAAATTTGATTTTAGTATTCCTTTCATCATTCTGAACAGTGATGTGTGACTCGAGTCCGGACTCGGACTCTAGTCTGCTTGGGCCGGACTCAGACTCGGACTCGGACTCGAGGCCTATGACTTGATGACTCGGCGACGAGTCCGGCACGAGTCTGGGGATTTTGGCGCTAATGCAGATTTGTATCCAAATGGATATTTCATTTTCCACTTGCCGAAATTTCATCAAAATTTCCCACAATATTTTCAAATATTTAATCACTTGCATAACTTTCAGCGAAATCGGTGTTACACACACCCGTTTTCGCAGTAAGTGAATCAATTTATTTTTTTTTTTACTACATAGTACCCCACTGGACTGTAACTGTCATGCACGCGAGTGAGCGCGAGCAGACACTCATGTGTAATATGTGCAGTTGTGTGACGTGAGAGAGTTGAGTTTTCCGATATTTTTTATGAGTTTCTAATGGGGAAAACGCGGGCAGAACGCAGTCAAAATGCATATAAAAGTGTTTTTTTTAAGCCATTGAATACAAAGTTTAGCAAATTCTTAGCCCAAATCTGAGATTTTCTCACAAAAAAGGTGCGTTTGTATATTTGGGTCTGCTGAAAAAAAAAAAAACGACCCTGTTTTTTCGCATTTTACAGTTGGTCCATTGAGGGCAACATAATATTTTTTTTTTTTTGCCTTAAATGATTACAAACACAGAAATACATTAGCAATCATAACTGCAATCTTCACCTTAATCCAACACCTACAATTAGAACATTACTCACCATTCTGCAAATTTTTTCTGCACTGGTCCCTTTTTGCCTTCCTTCTGTATAAGAGGTAGATGTCCAAGGAAGAAGCTGTGTATTTAGAAGATAAAATGTTTAATTCACCATTTCACTTATCTTATCTTTAGAAATTGGAATAATGATAATCTCTCTTGAGATAACTCTCTCGATTTTTTAGCAAGATCACAAAGCATTTTGCAACATGCCTCTTTTGACTGGGGTAAATTTTCTGGGAAACCATCTATTCCATGAATGATGATTACATCATCATTACAAGCAGGGCAAATCAGTGTAAATAGACCGAAAGCTTCAGTCTCTGTATCTTCGGTTGTTCCACTGAGACTTTGTCTGGCTCCACTAACCTCCTTAAACCCCCTAAAAACTGAAACTGACATAGCCCCCAAAACTGATGGTTCCTTGATTAATCCTTGTTTTTTTATGACTGAGGGCCAGGGCCATGTGGCTGTATTCCACCTTTTAAAAGGATTTTAATTTATTACTGCTTCAGACAGTGTTTTTTACAGAAAAAAAATCAACATTAGAAACTTGTAGGCCTACCAAAAACTACAAGGCGTGCATGCCACTCGTACAGTGCAGAGATCGGCAGAGACAGCCGAGAGTCAGGGCATGTGACAAGTCAATAATCGAGTTAAAAATTACTTTAAAATATGTTTTAAAGTAATTATGTTCTAATATATTACATTTTCCTCTCGGCTTTCAGATTTTTGGTTATGTGATGAAAATCATTTTGATTTTGGCCAGAAATATTCTCAAACTCACAAATGTTTCATCGCTGAATCTTGTGTAGATTGTCCCCGTCCCCGCTGCTACTGGGCTGCATTTGCTAGCACACAAATGAATATGCGCGCGCATTCGGGCTATTCTCCAGGTTTGCCAACTAACAGTTACAATACATTGTACGGCAGAGTGACCTAACTTCGCGCAGGTCCAAACTTCACTTCGCGCACAGGGCCATATCTCAAAAACTAGAAAAGATTGTGAAAAATTGGTAGCACCAACGAAAAGAGCACCCTAAAATTACCCTGGAAATTACTTTCCTTTTGCAATTAGAGAAGGAATTTTGAAATTATTTTCCTTGAAAACTGGTGTGCGCGAAATTAGGTCTCGTTATCTTTGTAACACTTTTCCGGGTCCAGAGCGGTGCGATACGACACCGAATTTTGTGATTGCAATATCTCAGGAATTCTTCGTAAATAACATGTCCTTCTTAGGCTTCTTGCGACCTTTTGAAATCTAAAACTTTGCTTTGCCTTTGGTGTCATTCAAACCAGAATAATTTTGGTAAAAATTGAGAAATTATGGATCAAAAATTGCCTTCATTAAAAAATTAAAATGTGCGCGAACTATGGTTCCCCCCATCATACCGCCTTGATTCTGAAAATAGGAGTGGGCTATAAAACGGTGATGTTTCAAATCAATTTAGGCTCATGCTAATTTGATGCAATTTGATCTCCTGAGTATTTTGACACCAAAATTGTGAAAATCGGCCAAAAAATGAGAAGGTGCTGCCCAAAAACTGATTTGGGGGGGGGGGGGGTCTGAGGGGGGTCTGGAAATCACCATTCTCCATCTTTCATTTTCATAACTTTGCCATTTTGCAACCAATTTCAACCATTTTTGTGTCATTCCCTAGGTTTTCTTGGTCAAAGAATTCATTTATAATGATATAATTGACCTCAGGAAGCAGCTTAAATGTAAAAATGACAAATTTTGTCATTTTAAGTCATTTTTCTCTCGGTTGTTGAAACCGAGTATTGTTGAAAATATCGTAGCAAAACAATATTTCACTCATCTTGGATATTATTGTCAAATTTAATGCAGTTTAATCTCTTGAGTATTTTGACACCAATTTTGTGAAAATCGGCCCAAAAATGAGAAGGTGCCACCCAAAAAACTGATGGGGGTCTGAGGGGGGGGGGGGGGGGGGGGGGAGGGTCTGGAAATCACCATTCTGCATTGTTATTTTCATAACTTTGCCATTTTGCAACCAGTTTCAAACATTTTTGTGTCATTCCCTAAGTTTTCTTGGTCAATGAATACATTTATAATGATAAAATTGGCCTTAGGGAGCAGCTTCCATGTAAAAATGATTTGTCATTTTAAAATCGTTTTTCTCACTGTAGATTTAACCGGGAGTTTAAAGTATTGTAGCAAAACATATTTCACTCATCTTGGATATTATTGTCAAATTTGATGCAGTTTAATCTTCCGAGTATTTTGACCTCAATTTTGTGAAAATCAGCCAAAAAATGAGAAGGTGCCACCTAAAAAATGATTTGGGGGGGGGGGGGGGGGTCTGAGCAGGATCTGGAAATCACCATTCTGTATTGGTTATTTTCAGAACTTCATGATTTTGCAACTGATCTCGACCATTTTTGCATGATTTCCTAGGTTTTCTTGGACAAAGAGCTCATTTGTAATGACAAAATTGACCTTAGGGAGCAGCTTAAATGCAAAAATGACAAATTTTGTCATTTTAAAAATCATTTTTCTCACTCAATTAGAACCTGTTCATGAACAATATGCTGTTTCATGATACGTTTGTAGGCCTACTGGCAAGGCGCACTTTACATGTAAGTTACCACTTTGTTGCCTGTTACAAGTTTTTAAAAATCATATTCATAAATTCAAAAGCATTGATTATTGTCAGTGTGAAAGTGAAGTACAGTCATGGGTTTGAGGGGGCCTGACCGATGATATAACATGATGAGACATTACAGCACAGTATTAATCCCTCACAAAATCAGAATAGATCTAAATGTATATTTGACAAAGAAGTTGGAATCAGAAGTAAACATTGACATTCTTAATGCATTTCTTGACCCCCCAAACCTAGGAAATGACACAAAAATTCTTAAAATTGGTTGCAGAATGGCGAAGTTACAAATTTTAATGAAATTGGAGTCAAAATGCTCAGCCTCAGCTCAGGAGATTAAATTGCATCAAATATGCATGAGCCTAAATTGATTTGAAACATCACCATTTTTTCCCCTCTGTATAGCCTACCATGTTGAATGAAATTCATCAATCATAATTTTTTCAACATGTTAACTTCAGAATATGTAGAAGTAGAGGCAATATCGTGTTTCAGGCCCCACCTCTAATTTTTTGTCCACAAAAAAAAAAAATACAAAGGCAAGCCCTTTTTATTTAAAAAAAAGAAAACGTCTCTTTTTTTGGGGGGGGGGTTAGATTTTGTTCCAGTTAAATGGTAAAAAAAAACAAATTCACATGTTCTAATCACAAACAAGTGACAGAATTAATATTCTGGCTCAAAGAAAGAAGAAAAAAAAAATAATGCAAATTCATTGCCTTACATTATTTACACAGAAAATCTTGATATCTTGAAGATTTCCAAACACAGAGGCTAGATCAGTGTCCATTAACAGAGGTTGGGTTTCTTCATCTTCCTGGACAAATATCATCTCGAGTTCACAGTTCACATTACAAAGTTCACAGTTCAGAGTTAACAGTTCAGGGGAAAGGGAGGAGTGGAAAGGTGGGAAGGGAGGGGAAGGGGGAAGGGAGGGAAAAGGGGAGGGGCCAAGTCGGAGAGGGAGTCGTCCATCTCGAGCGAGGGGAAATGGAGGGGAAAGGGGGAAGGGAGGGGAAGGGGGGAAGCAGGTCGGCGAGGGAGCAGTCCATCTCAAGCAAGGGACAGATCATTTCAGCCATGCAGGGTAGTGAATGTCGACCAGCGGGCAGATCATCTCAGTCAGGGGGATGGAACGTCTTCTGCCAGGGGGAGGATGTAGTCCCTTTGATTGGCGAGGGCCTACAACAGGGTGATTGACCCGGCCTCCACTCCAAGATGGTAGGAGGGAGCCAGACAGAGGTGTGAAGAAAGGATTGGAAGTCTCACCATCATGTCGTTGACTGAAGGAAGGATGATCGATTGAATGGCAAGCTTTGCACATCTCACGGTGATCCATGATGTTCCGATGCATGAAAGGCCAGTACAGTTCAGCTCTGGAAAGTGTTGTTTCTGCACTGAAATGTCCAGAGGTAGGGTGGCTGTGCAGCAACTGGAGGACTTCATGCACTAGACTTTGAGGGATAACTGCCTGGTAGAGAGTTGTCGACCTTTTCCCGACTTTCCTTGTGCGATAGAGGATGCCATCTCGTGTGGTGAAACGATTCAGCTGCCACAAGAAGCGTCGCATTCTCGGTGAGTGGCGACGAATTTCCCTAGGACGAAGTTTGATGTTGTTCGTCACCATGTGTTTGATGGCTTGGATATCTTCATCAACCTGTTGGTGCTGGAAGATCTTGAGAAGTAGACCATCATGATGAAAGTCTGGCGAAGGAGGAAGGTGTGATCCTTCGACTGAACTTGATGAGCTCGATTGCTTCCCTCTTGGTAATTTGGTTTGTGTACCGATGGAACTTGAAGTTCTGCTGACATCCAATGTGCACACACGATTGGATACTGAAGAAGGGGGAGGTGATTCGCCATCAGAAGTGGACCGATGACCAGACAAAACATCTACCTTGATGTGAGACGGGGCTCTGGGAGGTATGCTGGAGCTGAAGGAGGATGAATTGGGCTGTGAGCCATTAGCATCTGTGCGGTGATGTGATCTGTCTGATTGATCGTCAGAGCTGTGATAGCCATCACTGCTGTCACTATGATGAAGGGAGCTTGATGATCTGTCACGTGTATCGTAGTCTTGCCTTCGTGCTGAGCTTGCTGAGCTTGATGAGCTTGAAGACCTCTGGTGATAACGAGCAGGGCTAGGCGTTCGTGAACGGGATGGAGGGTGATATTGAGATCTACCATGCCTGGATGCTGGGCTTGGCGAACGAGGATGAGAAGATGAAGAAGGGTGTTGCAATACCTCTCGTCTTCGTACTGGGGAACGCGAACGATGTCGAGGAGAGTGTCGCCATCCATCGTCTCGCTGGTTTGGGGAGGGAGGATGACTGTCGGGAGGGCTTGGTGAATGATGTAGACGTGCACATGGGCAGGATGGGGGAGAGTGTTGCCATTCATCTGCTTTCCTCTCTAAGGCATCCAATCTCTCTAGTACCCGACGAAGAAGGGTGGAAGAGTCCTCTTTATCGGATGTGACAGAAATATCTGGCTGTGGTGAAGTATCTAAAGATTCTTCGATGAAGGGAGCTCTCTTAGATAGACCAAAGACAGCAGCCAGCCTTTCTTTCGCAGCATCAAAGTTTGACTTCTCCGAAGAACTAAGATTACACCAAACATCCAAAGCTGGACCAGAAATACACCAACGTAAGTATATATCACGTAAGCCAACTACTTGTGGACTGGAACTGGTGGCAAGCTCAAATCTCGTCAACCACTCGTCAAAGTCTTGACCATCACTGCCAGTGAATATCTCAGGTAAGTTGAGACCAGACATGTTGAAACAGTATGGTGAACAGGAATATCAAAAGACTGATGACGATGAAGAAGGATGCAACACTGAAACTGAAGAATCGAAGTAGGATGCTAACTTCAGGAATAAACTGTGACTCCCTAAAAATTGAAGTAGGATGTCACGAGCCGTGAAGAAAATCAGGAAATAATCAGAACATTGGCTATAATGGATAACGATGAAGGAAGAGCAATAGCTGAAACACGTAATAATAGCAGAGCTGACTCACCAAATGAAGTAGGGCGATACAGCTAAACTAACATGAGCTATAGATCTGCGACTTCCAAGACAAGAAATTGATGGATCAAAATATACGAAGTAGGATGCTGTTTACAACCTGAAGACCGAGGTACTAACTACATAGCACTTGAAAAAAATGAAGCAGGGTGTAAACCTCACAGAACTGGCTAGATGATGAGAAAATATGAGGTAGGGAGAAACCAGTCTGACTGAAGTACGATGGAGGATGTAACTAAAATCAGATGAAGCAAAATCAGACTCTTGAGTGCAACTGGATAATGTCAACAACAACAAGGTAATGATGAAAAACTATAGACTATGAAGTAGGGTGTTAAATACTGCAAAAAGGAGGCAAAAGATAGGCTTAAACTTGTAGATTAACAGCTAGAAAAACTCACCAATAATATGAAGAAGGGTGAAACTAGTTGAAGAAAAAGGCCAAGTTGACTGAAGTTAGGATGCTTACTCGCAAAATGTCGAAGTAGAATGCGACAAACGAAGTAGGAAGAAGCAGGCACTAACAAGCAGGCAAGTAAACAGTAAGCAAAGGTGAAGAGAGTGTGAAGAAAGGGTGCTTTTCCGGGTAGGACGACGGAACACCGCTGCTACCAGTGTAAACTGATTAAATGTTTTCTCTCTTGATTTCTCAGGCTCTCACATCTCTCAATTTCTCTCTAGAATACTGCTCTTGTGCTCAGTCAAATAACTCTTGCTCTCCACAATAAACCCACAAGTCTAGGTAGGCAAATCAAATAAATTAGCTGTTGACCAGATCAGATCCTGAGTTGCACTGATTTTACTCATGGAAATTCAAGTTTAACAGAACAGAACATAAGTGACATCATCAATCAATATCCAATCAAAAACATAGAAAATAGTACAGCCAAGAAAATAGAAGAACCCATAGAGAAGGGAGAACCAATAGAGAACATGGAAGGATGAACATGAGGTGGCCTGAATATAAATGAGAACTAAACAATAGGATCATGTGAAGAGCAAGTGGAAGTGGAAGTGAAATGAATAGGAGCATGTGCCCATGTGAGGTGAAAATGGAATGGAAGAAAACAGGTGTGGCAATGGAAGGGTGACTTGTGAAGATGGGGAGAGGGATGAATACTAATGAGCTGAACTGAAAATGAGATGCACGAAACTGTAAATGAGATGCATGAAAGTGATAATGAGATGTTAGAAACTGCAAATTATAGAATATGGAAAGCAACATGTAAAACTAGAAAATCAAATACAAATGACAAAATATAACTGTTACAATAGTTTGAATGTGGGGCTGATTCCCCCACGAAGTATTAAGCCTACAGATCGTTCAATAGTTGATCGATCATGAAACTCATTTTTACATTTTCACATTTTCACATTTTTAACATTACTTGATTGACAACTCCCTAATATATACTCGTGTTTACGGCCCCACCAAACGGGATTATGAATTGATTATCACGGCAGTGGGGCTGATGGGCATCAGCCCCGCTGCTGTGTTAATCACGTTTGGATCCCATTTGGTGGGGCCGTAAACACGAGTATATATACTGTGCTCATCAGCCCCGATGCTGTATTAATAATATTTGAATCGCATTTGGTGGGGCCGTTAACACGAGTATATATAAGAGAGTTTTAAAAGAAGATGATTAAACGTGAAGATCGATTAACACATTTTTTTTTTAAATGTGAAAGTCCGTCGTCTTCTATTTCTGTATTTCTGTCCTAGTTAGCTGTTGTGGTCTAAGTTAGATCAGAAGAGATAGATCTAATCGATCATCTGATCATGATGTATGTGGGCATCAGCCCCACTCACCATGCATAAATTGAGTGGGGCCTGAAACACGATTATGCCGAAGTAGAACCAAGACGGATAATGGTATTTTATTGGCTTAATCATGTATGATAAAATCATTGTATGGATGGCCAATCTCGCACCACCCAAAGCCGCAGCTACGACTACCCCTCCTAGTCCTAGGCCCGCGGCCACGGGCCGGGCGGCAGGCAGGCGGTGAATTGACTAGATCTATTCAATCATCTGAATGACGCGATGGGCACCTTCTAATTCTAAGTTATTCCGTTACTTACTGAGGAGGTTCCGGCTGGGGAATGTGACTGTAAATCATCCGGATGTATGAAATGTAGACTAAAATCCCAACAAATGGGAGGATGAATGAAGCCAAGAGAAGTAAACAAGCAAGAAATATCAAGTTTCCCTCCATTTCAGTATGTTCATGTGCATTTCCTTAATCGAGCTCCAGTACAGTGCATGCAGCGCTAGCGCTAGCTAGCTAGCGCGCGCGCTGCAGACTAGACGTACGTAAACCATGACGTAAACGTACAACTCGCCCGGCCGCGCGCGCTCTCGCATCGGACAGCAGCCAAAGATTAGCGAAAAACACCTCCATGCACTAGTGAAAATTGTAGAGCATGACCCCCTGCATCATAAATGACCAATGCCAGACATAGTAGGTGGTACATGGGTTGTGCCCACAAGAAGCCCGTAAATATCAAAACGCCCATTTCTTTGTGTACAACGGGAAAATAATAATTTAAGACAATGAGCTACATTAGAAAAACAAATTAACCCATTGAAACTTGGTGGAAATTGTTATACAAGATCCCTTATGTCATGAATGACCCCGCCAGACATTTTCAGTCACGGTGGGTTGTGCCCGCTAGACGCCCCGCAAATATAAGTCAAAATGCTTCATCGTTACCGCTCAATAAGACATTGTGAACAATGAACTATAATCGCAAAACAAGTTACCCCATGAAACCTAGTGGTTATTGTCGAACATGTTCCCCTGCATAGTGAATGTCCCCTGCCAGACATTGTCAGCGGTGGGTTGTGTCCGCCAGACGCCCCCCCCCCCAAAAAAAAAAAAGGGGGGGAAACGCCCATTCATCAGTGCACGGATAAAGATGATAACTTTGAGACAATAAGATAAATTATCTAAACAAGTTACCCATGAAACCTGGTGGAAATTGTGAAACATGTGCCCCTGCATAGTGGATGACCCCTGCCAGAAATTGTCAACGGTGGGTTCGGTCCGCCAGACGCCCCCAAAACAAGGGGGAAACGCCCATTCATCAGTGCATGGATAAAAATGACAACTTTGAGACAATAAGCTAAATTATCTCAACAAGTTACCCCATGAAACCTGGTGGAAATTGTCAAACATGTCCCCCTGCATAGGGGATGACCCCTGCCAGACATTGTCAGCGGTGGATTGTGTGCGGCAGACTCCCCAAACAATGTGCCAAAATAATCTCAAAACGTCCATTTCGTTAGACTAGTGCACAATACATGTGCCATGTGTAAGAGGAATATAACTTTGAAACAGTAAACTAAACACAAAACAAAAGAATATGTTCCCCCTAAAACATATCTCTGTATTTTTCGATCAGGAACCATCAAATCTGAATACAGACTCATATAGCTACACTTCTCAGCTACATTTCCTGGAAGATTCAGGACAAACTCTTCAGCCACGCTTCAGTGAACACGACCTAAATGCAAAATGTCATTTTTTTTAAGTTCACAAGCCTCGCGCCATGACTATGATGCAGTGAAATCGGAACATAATTTAAGTTTTTTGCGTTCGAAGACATGCAACATAAATTTTATTCGTCACCAAACATGCCAAATGAGTTGTGCACCAAATTTCATGCTTGAGTGAGCAAAATTGAAAATGGAAAAAAAAACTGCAGTTTTGACATCTTTTGCGCGGTGAATTTGATCTAATACGGAGGAATTCATGCATGGACATGATGAATGTCGATTTGTGTTCGCGGTTGAAGGGGGGGGGGGGGGGTGACTGATGCGAATATCCTCGACCGCGGGCGAAGCAACCGATTGGGGAAAGGGTGTGCCCGGGGGGGTCACTCTCCACATGACCTGCTACCCACCCGTGTCCGACAACCTCAGAAATGCACCCTAAACGGCGTAACCTATTAATCAAATTTGCAACCCTAAATGGCGCAACACATGAGAAAAGCCACCCTAAGTGGCGTGAACAGGGAAATCCCATAATTTGATACCCTAAGTGGCGTAAACATTGAAATCGATTAATTTGATACCTAAAGGCCTATCTCACCAACGTATAGAGTCGGGTGTAAGAGACTAGCTAGGATAAGGGGACTGTACGGGGGTCCACTCTCATAAGTGCTGGCCGCGCCGGCGTGTGTGAGCATTATTTTGTATCCCTTAATCAGGCCCTTCATGGTGTCAATGGCGTAGGCCTGCTCAAATTTGCCCAAATTTGCACCCCTAAATGGCGTAATCTGCATAACCAAATTAGCAACCCTAAATGGCGTGAAGAGTGAGAAAAGGCTACCCTAAGAGGCGATTTACCAGCGAATGGTGCTGAAAAGCAACCCTTTTTGCCAAAGACGTCGACGACGCCTGAGTGCCTGAAACGAGACCCTTTTCGACGCTTTTTCTGGACGCGGGTGCGTAGCAGGCCATGTGGAGAGTGACCCCCCCCCCCGGGAGGGTGTGTAGGTTCCAGAGATGCCAAGTTCCCCCAATTTTATGAGTGAGATTTTCATGACTGGGCGTCTGGGCGAGGGAGCGAAGCGACCGAGCGGGGGGAGGGTGTGGGAGGGGGGACACCCCCCCTCCCACGGTAGGGAGCTTTTTCAATTTTTAACTCTTAATGGTGCGATCTGGTGCATACTTAAGTGACTATTTTTTACTTATTTTGAAAGACAAAAGGTAAAAATACCTTCAATTGCAACTATCACTTAATCTTTTGAGCTATGCTCCTTATTATAGGGTAGACGGCGTGCGAAGGCGGTCGGCCAGTGCGTATAATCTAGCGAATAATGCTACTTTTTTTTCTTTTTTTTTCTGTCGGGTCCCGATGCGTGAGAAAAATGGGTGCCATGCGTGAGATCGTGAGACGGACCCTGAATGCGTGAGTCTCACGCACAATGCGTGAGACTTGGTAGCTTTGAGGTTCAAACATGAAGGATAGACTTAGTATGCGGGGGGGGGGGGGGGGGTAGGACCTGTTTTTCCTGCCCATATCAGATTCTCTGAATTATTAGTCTAATCTAAAGTTGTTTTCAAACAATATCGCAGAGGAGCATCCTCATTACTTGAATGAGAAGTGTAGGGGACTTGAACTTTTACTTAGGGTATATGAACCATCCCGTTTTTTATTTTGCGAGCGGGCGAAACGAGCGAGCCGAAAATTCCACTTTCTAGCTATAAAAGAAATGTTATTGTCCTCAAAGTACACTCCAGCATATAAAAAGTTTGACTAATAAGCACCTTGCTGGTCCAATCGTTACTTTCCTGAACCACCCTATTTCAAATATTACAAGCGAGGGAGGCGAGATAGGGGAAAACACACTATTTTAGTGATGAAGTGTTATTTTGTTATAAAAATCCACTATAGGTCAGTAGTATAAGGTTGTCTTGGACGTCATGACGTCATAACCTATATTTAGACATGACGTCATACTGTCTTGAACGTCATGACGTCATACCCCTAACCCTAACCCTACCCTAACCCTTACCCTAAATGATGACGTCAGTTGACGTCATGCATCCATGACCAGGGGCGTAACAGGTACCTGTTATCAGGGGGGGGCAGAGCACAAAATTTCCCGGTAACTAGTCTATGCCTAGAACCTGTGTCGTAGTTACGACTGCATTTTAGGAGGACGGTAGTGCTCCACCGGCGTAAATCCAATTTGAGGAGTAGGGGATGAAAAACTTTTTTAACGATTTTTTCCCCTCTCACACACATTTTGATATCTATTTTGCGAGCGAGCGAAGCGAGCGAGCAGAAAATAACCACTTTTCCGGTTTTGAATCGCATTTTCGAATAAGAATTCTAAAATATGATGAAAGAGCGAAGCTAGCGAGCCAAACATAACCACTTTTCTCGATTTTAATCGCATTTTCGGATGGAAATCCTAAGATTTTGACGAGCGAGCGAAGCGAGCGAGCCGAAAATAAACACTTTTTTGTTTTCAGTAGCATTTTCAAATAGAAATTCTAAAATATGATGGTTGTTTATGATAGATATTCAGAATTTTTACTAACTGATTAATTAAAATATATTTTCTTCCTTAAAAAGTGTGTCTGCATGGGGAGAAATTTGTACACACCATCCCCCCTCTTCCCCAAGTGGGGGTGATAGATCCCCAACCCCCGGAATTTACGCCAATGTAGTGCTCCCTAGAGGGGAGGGTGCAGGGAGGGGGTAGTTTCCCCCCCTCCCGCGCAAAGCGCGGAAGCTCCGACGTTTCTTTGAATTGTTAGTTGTCGGTAATTAAATCTATCTTCTGCGACGTAACTAGGATTTCATTTTAGGGAGATGGTAGTGCTCCCCAGGGGGGGGGGGGGAGAGCCGAAAATTTCCCGGTATCTAAGTCTAGAAATAGAATATGCGGAGGTGAGCCTGCACCGCGACTTGCTTGTTGCGAAGCCCTTAGCGGGCGGGGCCCAGGGTTCTGGCTTAGGGCCCCTGATGGGGGTCTACAGGGAAAGCCACTGCGGGGGTCCAGGGAGTGGAGCACACGGAAACTCCAGGGTTTGGGTACTAAATTTTCCCTCATTTCTTTTGTTTCCCTTTGCTTTTTTCTTTTTCCCCCTTTCCCTCTTTTCCCTCTCTCTCTTCTTCTTTCTCCCCTTTTCCTTTTTTCTTTCCCGTTCTCCTTCTTCCTTTCCCTTTCTCCTTCTTTCTTTCCCTTTCTCCTTCTTTCTTTTCATTTCTTCTTCTTTCTTTTCCTTTCTTCTTCTTCCTTTCCCTTTCTCCCTTCCTTTTTCTTCCTTTCCCTCCCTTTCATTTTTTCCCGGTGGTTTGGTGGATTTTCCCGCTGAAATCCTTCAGGGGGGGGCACTCTGCCCCCCCCCCCCCTGCCCCCCGGCTGTTACGCCACTGTCCATGACGTCAACTCATTTGCATACATGACATCATAGTAGAAAACTGAAACATGACGTGATAAGATTGTGAAATAGCCAAGGAGGATGGTGAAAGAGGGGTGTGTGCATGTATGGACAGGCGATGGACATGATGGAACATGAAGAAAAGTAGGGGAAAAACAACAGGGGGAAACGTTATAAAGGGGGGAAGAGTAGCCCCGTGTTTCATCAGAACATCGTCGGCACAGGATATACACGGAGAAGAATTAACACGAAGTCAAGGGAGAAAAGAAATCATGGCGGGATATTACAAGTACAACGACTCGGCTTTATCATCGTACGAAGACAAAAGGATAGAAGAGCGCCATGAGTCAGACATGATATATTCTGAAAACCCTTTGTTGATTGCCTATGACCAGCTGTACATGGAAAAACAGTCCATAAATAGCATTCATTTGATCATAATACTTTGTTTGCGACATAAGGGGCTTATTAAAAATATCAAAGTTTGTATCTCCTACAACGATTAAATGAGAATTAAAGTTATTCATGAATATCAGTAATTTTTCATACGATAATAACGTCTCAAGCTTTGAATTTGGTGGTCTATACCAGTTTAAAAATAGGATGGGTTGAGAATTCTTTATATTTATTCTAACAAGGATCGCTTCTAATTCAAGTAGGGAATGATTATCAAGAACTTTACAATCAGTATTATTTTGTATGTAAATGGCCACTCCACCGCCATTACGATTACGATCCTTACGTATAACCATCTATTGAGACTTCATTATCACCAATTCCTACATCAAGTCTAGTTTCATTTAAAGCACATTATATCATTTCGGATTAAAATAGACCTGAGTTCATCGAAATGTCTCAACAAATTAACAATAATTAATTGCACACATCTAAGTCCCTTTTCACGTAAAACATCAAATTTTCCATCAACGTGAAATTCACGTGGCACAGTGTGACCAAAGCTAACCGATGTATTTCTATCCAGGTCATTAACACTATGATCATAAAATGGCAACTGTTTCAAAAGACACTTTGGACCTTTCCAATCAAAAAAATGTTCAGAGATATCATTATACAATTCTACAGGGACACTTGCACAACTAATATGAATCCAGTGTTTGCAACAAGTACGTAATAGACCCTTTTGATTGCTCTTAACACATTTAGAACATAAACCACAAGGATACTGCTTAACCATTGAGAGGGGGAAGGGGTAGGGCAAGAGAACAGTGCACTATAATTCCTCACACTATTCCTTAGAAAGAAACTATAGACCGTCAATAAACAACAGAACTGAAGGTAAAGGACCAGAACATGTATTGTGACGCTGCGTAGCGTACAATCCTTTTGTCAGAAATTCTATTGTACACACAGCAGATATAAAGAAAGTGACGTGATAAAAGATTTGACCAATTAAAGCTGCTTTGGAAGCCAATAATGGGCGTGGGCATAAGAAGCAACAAAATGTGTACCAAGAAGAGCTCAAATGGCAGAACAAGAGATGTACTTAAAAATACTACCTCATTCGTACAAAGAATATCACTGAAAAGAGTTAAAGTTGGCAGCACAGTTACAATAGTAGCATATATAGATTCCAGAGACTTAGGAAGATGGTTTAATCCGCTTTAGGTGATCTCTGTTAGTGAGTGTTATACGCCTATCGTCGACGGTTAAAACCTTAATGCGGCCATCTTGAGTCCAAACATGCTTGATGTCACTTTTCATTTTGGTTTTGATTTCCCAGAATAAATCCATTCTGAGCTTCGTGAGGCTTTCCTGAATGTAAATCGATGGTCCTTCTTGATCACGCAAAGCCTTCCTACTTTGGTAGACATGATTGCGAGTGTTGTAGTTCGTGAACTTGACTATTATCCCACGGGGTTTTGGTTTGGTTTCCATGTCATTCTCCCCACTGGGTTTGGGTTGGGTTTCCATGTCATTCTTCCTAGGTTGACCAAGACGATGCGAATACAATCAATTGCAAATGTTGCAAACACCCTTCCAAAACATGAATTCCTCCGCATTAGATCAAATTCACCGCGTAAAAGATGTCAAAACTGCGGTTTTTGCCGTTTTCAGGGCTGGTGAACTTCAAAAAATGACATTTTGCATTTAGATCGTGTTCACTGAAGCGTGACTGAAGGGTTTGCCCTGAATTTTCCAGGAAATGTAGCTGAGAAGTGTAGCCACATGAGTCTGTATTCAGATTTCATCAAAGGTTCCTGATCGAAAATATACAGGGATATGTTTTTTTTTTTTTTTTTTTTTTTTGGGGGGGGGGGACTTATTTTTTGTTTTGTGTTTAAATTATCAAATCAAATTACCCCCATTAAATTCTCAAACATTTCTCCCTGCACAGTAGATGACCCCTGCCAAACATTGTCAGCGGTGGGTTGTGTCCTGCAGACGCCCCCAAAATAAGGGAGAAAAGCCCTACTCAATAAATGATTGCTTTAGATTTTCGTGTACTGATGAATAGGCGTTTTTCCCCCTTGTTTTATGGGCATCTGCCGGACACAACCCACCGCTGAAAAAGTATGGCGGGGGTCATTCATGATACAAGGAGACGTACTTCAAAAATTTCACCAGGTTTCAGGGGCTTTCTTATTTTGGCTAATCTCTAATGTATTGTCTCAAGTCATCACTATATTTTAACAATGTCTGGCAGGGGACATTCACTATAAAGGGGAACATGTTTGACAATTTCCACAAGGTTTCATAGGGGTAATTTGTTTTGCCAATCTAGTTTACTGTTTCAAAGTTATATTCCTCTTACACATGACACGTGTATTGTGCACTAGTCTAACAAAATGGACGTTTTGGGATTATTTTGGAACAAAGTTTGGGGGCGTCTGCCGCACACAACCCACCGTTGACAATGTCTGGCAGGGGTCATCCCCTATGCAGGGGGACATGTTTGACAATTTCCACTAAAGGTTTCATGAGGGTAACTTGTTAAGATAATTTAGCTTATTTTCTCAAAGTTATCATTTTTGTCCGTGCACTGATGAATGGGCGTTTTTTCCCCTTGTTTGGGGGCGTCTAGGGGACACAACCCACCGCTGACAATGTCTGGCAGGGGACATCTACTATGCAGGGTGACATGTTTGACAATTTCCAATAGGTTTCATGGGGGTAATTTGTTTAGATAATTTAGTTCATTGTCTCAAAGTTATTATTTTTGTCAGTGCACTGATGAATGGGCGTTTTTTTCCCCTTGTTTGGGGGCGTCTAGGGGACACAACCCACCGCTGACAATGTCTGGCAGGGGTCATCCACTATGCAGGGGAACATGTTTGACAATTTCCACTAGGTTTCATGGGGGTAATTTGTTTTGCTAATCTAGTTTACTGTTTCAAAGTTATATTCCTCTTACAGATGATACTTGTATTGTGCACTAGTCTAACTAAATGGACGTTTTGGGATTATTTTGGCACAATGGGCGTCTGCCGCACACAACCCACAGCTGACAATGTCTGGCAGGGGTCATCTACTATGCAGGGGAACATGTTTGACAATTTCCTCTAGGTTTCATGGGGGTAACTTTTTTCAATTATAGTTCATTGTCTTAAAGTTCACAATGTTTTATTGAGCT
>CM057153.1:37875661-37885811 GCA_029962745.1 Echinometra lucunter
TATTGGTATTTCTTTTACAGGAAACCAACACCTTCAAATCAAGTAGGTTTAAAATCAAAGCCAAGACGGAATTAAACAGATCAGGAAAATATCAGTGAAATCGAACACGGAATAAGGAAAGTTATGGGTATATTGAATTTTCTATTTGACATTTTTTGACACTTCCATATCTATCGAGTATTGATCTATTTTTGGACAACTCTCTGTATGTTTTGTACACATATAATAAACATTTTCATTTGCTTGAGATTTGCAGATTTTCTTAGGCCAACCTCAAGATTATAATGTAGAAGTGTTTATTCAACAACATATTTGGGGATAAGGGCGATGAAAACATGCGTTCTTCAAAATATGTGAAATTGATCTGTGTACAAACATATTGAGAGTTGTCCACAAATTGACAATTGAATCACCAATTGATATGGTAGTGTAAAAACAGAAAGAAAAAAATCAAATTTTCGCAGATCTGTTTAATTCTGTCTTAGATTTGATTGAAAAACTACTTGACTTAAGGGTTTGGGTTTCCTTCAGTAATCAAATGTTGATTCTCGGTTGTCTGAATACAGAATATCAGACTGTCAATAAGAATTGTTCTGCTTTCACTCTGCCATTAATGTAATTCATAATTATGTGATAATTTATTCAATCTGGATTCATATGATTAAATAAGTAGAATAAGGGGATTTTTTTTAGTTTATTGATCTCACTTTCCTGAAAAATAAGGAAGATAAACTCTAAATGAATAGGAACAATTTTTATACTGATTTTAAGAAATAATTTTTCACTCAGGAATAATGCATTTCTCTTTTGTTAGAAAATGAAAAGAGTCTGCCTTTTCATGTTTTTTTTTAGGGGGGTCAGAAATAGCCATCATTGTTATATTTATTATTGTCATTACTGTCATATTATTCCTTTCTGTTATTATTATTATTGTTGTTGTTGTTATTATAATCATCATCATTATTATTATTATCATCATCCTCATCATCATTATTCTAATTACTTATACTATCAATATAAATTGTTATATTTTATTATTCAGACAAGCCAATCTCTGAGTGTTTCACTGCATGCATGAACTATCCCCTCCTCCATTTTTTGAAAGTCATGACTTGTTAAGTCTAGATTTACTTTTTGTATACTGTATAGGGCCTGTATCCTATTCAAACCAGCATTGTTCTCCTTTTGTTCAGCCTTTGTGATGTTTGTCATCGATATTCAGTAAATCAAGAGTTCATTTTTTGTCAAGTTCAGTACAAATTTGAATGCCCTTTTCCCCCATGTTACTTCGCTGGAAAAGATTACTATGACTTGTCATATATGTTTTATATCATGCACTACCAGCTTCTTATTATTGCTAATTATTACCTTCTTTCCTTCGTAATCTTATTCAGTTCAAGATCCTGAGAATTGAATTCCTATCCTTTTCTCTCTTGCTCTCTCTCATTCTCACTCCCTCTTTCTTCATTTCCCTTAATTCTAGGCATATTCTTTGCATGTCCTGGGGGCGTTTCATGAAAGTTGTCAGCACTGACTAGTTGTCAGTCACTGACAATTTCAGTAAAATCCTTGCGGGTTTTGATTGGCTGAGAAGCACTGATCACTGACTGTTACTATGGTAACTGTCAGTGACTGACATCTTGTCAGTGCTGAAAACTTTCATGAAACGGTGCCCTGATATCAAATTCAAAGCCTGAATTATTCCTCTACTCTCTCTTTATGATAGTAAATTCCTCAAAAATTTGTCTGAATATTATATGCTAAATGTGAAATTTACTTTTAGGCAAATGAATGACTGCTACTTCAGTTGAGTAAAATATTAATAAAAAAATATCTTTAACTTTGACTTAACTAGTGTGGCTTAATTTAAAATTGATTTAAACTTTTAACTTACATTTGCCACTCAGCATGGACGTAATATCTTTAAAGGGATGATTGCAAAATACACTATGTTGTGTTTCTTTTTGGGGGGAGTGAAAAGAGCACTCCTAATCATTATATATATTATAACAAAAATTTCCTGAACCATGAATTATATATTTCCTTGGAAAGTTCATACGTTAGCATGAATATAATATTAATCCCTTTAGACATCTAGTTCTGAGATCCTCGTGCTCTCCTGTTTCAACAGGAACCCTCACTCTGAGATGTGTGTGTGTGTGTGTGGGGGGGGGGGGGGGGGCTTTAGAACTCCTGGACCTTCCATTCACTTTGTACGTTTAAGTCGACATGTACCATTGGTCCCAGGTGTAACTTTATAGGCCTATACTGTTCAGATGAATTCTTTCTTTTAACCATTGGCATTGGAATAGTTGATATGCATTATTTTTCAGCGAGTTGAAAAGCAGTATCATTCTGCTGTTCTCACGGTGCTTTTTATGTAACAGGCAAGTTACGTTTGGCCTGTTCATATATTGTCTTATATTTTCATAAAACGTAACTGATATTATTATCGTGTGAATGGCTCGAATTCCATTAGTGTTGACTACATGTATGTATATTCAAGCCTTTTTTTTTGTTTGTAAGGAAATTAAATCTTCTTTTCAAGAGGTAAAACGGCCTCGTGAAATGGCCGTCCTAAATTGGTATGGGTTGCATATACGGTTTTCAGAAAATGGTAAGCACACACAAGGTAAAACCTCACATGTATTTTTCTTTTCAACTTTATGGTTGAAGAATTACTGACTGGTATAGTGCCATCCTTTGTATATTTATTGGAAACTGTGTAGTTGTGTTGCTTGGCAATTTCCTGCATAGGCCTATTTATGGGAGATTGTATAGGTGCCTTTCCAGGCAATTTCCTACCATTAGTTGTTTCGATAGATTAAAGCATTTTCCTGGCACAAGAACATTTTAAGTTCAAGGTTTAATGAACTGACACAAACGTACACAAATACACATAGGGTCTACAGCAGTACAGTAACTTCTGCATGCATTTTTTTTTTTTTTTTTTTTACAGTGAATGTTCTTACAGTCTGGTTTAGCATATAAATCAGACCCTGAAAAATACAACAGTATTTAACTTTGGATACATTAATTGCAGATAATGTATAATATAAACTCGCATGAAGGAATAAAGCTTAATAAGATTTTATAAATAGTTGTCGTGTACATAGTGTAAATATGTTTCAGTTATGTTATCGTCTCATATTCATATTGCTAAAAATATAAATGTTTCAGAGTTAGTTTCTTTTGAAAAAAGGTCTCTGACGATAATTTTTTCTCTTTTTTTCAGGGCAATTGATGATACAAATGGTAAGTTCTAAGGATTAGGTCCTTTTCTGTAAATATTGTAAATTCTAATAATCAGTTTGAATTTTGAATTGTAATATGTTTCGCCGGAACTTTTGCTTATCAGCATTATGCTATTTCTTTCTTTTTAGCAATACTGTGTTGTTGTTTGTTGTATTCTTGCGAAATTTGGTAATCAATGATCAATAACAAAACCGGCAGTTTCCTTTCTTTCCTTTTCTTTTTACTACAGGTGGAAAGTTTGCACATGGTTAGGAAGCCTGGAATTTGTTTTTGGAACTCAACGAGTGCCTTGACGCACAGCCCAGGGTATTATACCATTTGGTTTTATACAGAGAAAATGTCTGCAAGTATTAAGTCGCATTTGCATGATTATTCTTAATTGTAAAATGCCATTCCCTGCTTTTCCTTTACGAGGAACTAACCTCGATTAGCCTATTCTATTTTCTTAATTCCTTTTACCATCGTATTCATGTGAAATTAATAATCAATGACCACTATAACAATACCTGCAGTTTCCTTTCTTTATGACTACAGGTGGCAAGTTGGGTACCCGGGAATTTGTTTTTTTTTTTAACTCAACAAGTACCTTAACTGACAACCTAGGATATTTGCTATTTTGTTTTACACAGAGAAATGTCTGCAAGTGTCACTTTGCATTTGCATAATTATTTTTAATTGTACTAAGCCATTTTTACTTTTCCTTTTCTAGGAGGGACTATCCTCGATTAGCCTATTCTAGTTTCTTAATTCCTTTTACCATTGTATGAAATTTAATTATCAATGATCACTTTAGCAATACCTCCAGCCTCCTTATTTTTCTGCTATACAGAAGGCAAGTTGGGTACCCTGGAATTTTTTTTTTAAAAACTCGACAAGTACCTTAACTGACAACCTAGGGTATTTCACCATTTTCATTTACACAGAGAAATGTCTGCAAGTGTCAATTTGCATTTGCATGATTATTTTTGATAGTATTATGCCATTTCCTGCTTTTGCTTTTCTAGAAGGGACTAACCTCAACTAGCAATACCCTGTTATGTTATTTCAGTCAATACTGTATTGCTATTTCTTGTATGCAGAAAGACCTTGAGTACACCTCGTGTTTCTTCGTAGATTAGACCTGAGATCCTCTTGACGCCACCCCTTCTTGAAAGTCGACGAATGGCTGGCTTGGTGATGCCTTGGATGTTGTCACGGAGAACATTTGTAATCATTGATCAATAACAATACCTGCAGTTTCCTTTTTTACTACAGGTGGAAAGTTGGGTACCCTGGATTTTATTTTTTTAACTCAACAAGTGCCTGACAACCTAGGGTATATTTTGTATTACACAGAGAAAATGTTTTTGATTGTCAATTTGCATTTGAATGATTATTCTAAACTTTAAAATGCCATTTCCTTCTTTTCCTTTTCTAGAAGAAAAAAAAAACATATTTAAGATGGAAAGGCAGAGACTTGGTAAGCAAAGATTCAGGCTCCGGCTTCCACTTAAACTTGACTTCAGGGATAAGAGGAGGACAGAAATAGAGAATACTCCCACCCTGTTCCAATGGAGTAGGTGCAAAGAGATGTGATAAGCTTACAGACATCAAACTGTAATAATTAACTGCTCCTCGTGCTGTCTGTTGTTAGGTAAAGAGGAGGGTTTTGTGGGGGGGGGGGGGGTGTGCGTGCGTGTTTTTTTGTTTTGTTTTTTGTTTTTGTTTTTGTTTTTGTATTTGTTTTTAGGAGCAGTACTACATATGCCCCCTAACTCTTATCGCCATACAAATGCATGGGAATACATACATGCGAGGGGCCCAATATTGAAGATAAAGTATTCTCCTGCCTGATCATCGGTCCATATCAATGTTCATATCGTAGTATAATATTGATGATTAAAATTTCATTGAGCGTAATGATGTACACTCCGTGTTATGCACTGAGATTCATGATGTTTGTAACATTATGTTTGTAAACACTTGCTCTAAAATGATTTGGAATTGTACACGTGGATAGACAAAATACTTCATATAATAAACATATGTACTGATGTGATTTAATAAAAATAAAAACAATGAATACATATGTAACCTACACATTCCATTTTAAATTTTATGAAAAAGTTTGAATTGTTAGTCACCAATAGTGATGTACATGTGCTTGTTTTACAAAATTGTTAGTGGAAGCTTGGATTATTTATTGTACGATGTTGTTGTCTTCAATAAAATGAGCCTCTCCAACATGGTTTGTGTCATTATTTTGGAATGTAGGTGTGCTTGTGTAAGTTTGTATATCTGTCCTACACCTTAGCTTTATTTCTCCTACCTTCCATCCCCTTCTTCAATTCTTCTGCTGCCATCCATCCCCTTCTTTAATTTTTCTACCATCCATCATCTATTTCAATTCTTCTACCATCCATCCTCTATTCAATTCTTGTGCTACCATCCATCCCCTTCTTCAATTTTTCTGCTACCATCCATCATCTACTTCAATTATTCTACCATCCATCCTCTACTTCAATTCTACTGCTACCATCCATCATCTACTTCAATTCTTCTGCTACCATCCATCCTCTACTTCCATTCTTCTGCTACCATCCATCTTCTATTTCAATTCTACTGCTACCATCCATCTATCTACTTCAATTCTACTGCTACCATCCATCCTCTACTTCAATTCTTCTGCAACCATCCACCATCTATTTCCATTCTTCTGCTACCATCCATCCTCTACTTCTATTCTACTGCTACCATCCATCTTCTATTTCAATTCTACTGCTACCATCCATCCATCTACTTCAATTCTACTGCTACCATCCATCCTCTACTTTCATTCTACTGCTACCATCCATCCTCTACTTCAATTCTACTGCTACCATCCATCTTCTATTTCAATTCTACTGCTACCATCTATCCTCTACTTCAATTCTACAGCTTCCATCCATCTTCTATTTCAATTCTACTGCTACCATCCATCCTCTACTTCAATTCTACTGCTACCATCCATCATCTACTTCAATTCTTCTGCTACCATCCATCCTCTACTTCAATTATTCTACTACCATCCATCCTCTACTTCAATTCCACTGCTACCACCCACCATCTACTTCCATTCTACTGCTACCATCCATCCTCTACTTTAATTCTTCTGCTACCATCCATCCTCTACTTCAATTCTACTGCTACCATCCGTCCGTCTATTTCAATTCTACAGCTACCATCCATCCTCTACTTCAATTCTACTGCTACCATCCATCATCTACTTCAATTCTTCTGCTACCATCCATCCTCTACTTCCATTCTTCTGCAACCATCCACCATCTACTTCAATTCTACTGCTACCATCCATCCTCTACTTCCATTCTACTGCTACCATCCATCTTCTATTTCAATTCTACTGCAACCATCCATCCTCTACTTCCATTCTACTGCTACCATCCATCTTCTATTTCAATTCTACTGCTACCATCCATCCTCTACTTCCATTCTACTGCTACCATTCACCATCTACTTCCATTCTTCTACTGCGCTTTTACCTCTTCTACTCTCCCATATACCTCTATTATTTCCTACCTCTGCTACCCTCCTATATGACTCTACTACCCCCCCCCCCCCCCACCTCTGCTATCTCTACTACCTACTATACACTTCTACTACCCTCTTGCCTCTTTTACTCTCCTATATACCTCTACACGTACTTTACTCCTACCTCTGCTACTCTACTCCCCTCCTATATGATACTACCCTCTCCTATATACCTCTACACTACTGTACTCCTACCTCAACTACTCTCCAACCTCTACCACTATACTATACCTTCCTGTCTCTACTACCATCCTATCTCTTCTACTCTCCTACATACATATACCCATACCTCTACTACTCTACTATACCTTCCCGCCTCTACTACGATCCTATCTTCTACTCTCCTACCCATACCTCTACTACTCTACTATACCTTCCTGCCTCTACTACCATCCTATCTCTTCTACTCTCCTACATACATATACCCATACCTCTACTACTCTACTATACCTTCCTGCCTCTACTACCATTCTATCTCTTCTACTCTCCTACATACATATACCCATACCTCTACTACTCTACTATACCTTCCCGCCTCTACTACCATCCTATCTCTTCTACTCTCCTACCCATACCTCTACTACTCTGCTATACCTTCCTGCCTCTACTACCATCCTATCTTCTACTCACCTACATACATATACCCATACCTCTACTATTCTATTATACCTTCCTGCCTCTACTACCATCCTATATTCTACTCTCCTACACATACCTCTACTACTCTACTATACCTTCCTGCCTCTACTACCATCCTATCTTCTACTCTCCTACCCATACCTCTACTACTCTACTATACCTTCCTGCCTCTACTACCATCCTATCTTCTACTCTCCTACATACATACACCCATACCTCTACTACTCTTCTATACCTTCCTGGCTCTACTACCATCCTATCTCTTCTACTCTCCTACATACATATACCCATACCTCTACTACTCTACTATACCTTCCCGCCTCTACTACCATCCTATCTTCTACTCTCCTACCCATACCTCTACTACTCTACTATACCTTCCTGCCTCTACTACCATCCTATCTCTTCTACTCTCCTACATACATATACCCATACCTCTACTACTCTACTATACCTTCCCGCCTCTACTACCATCCTATCTCTTCTACTCTCCTACCCATACCTCTACTACTCTGCTATACCTTCCTGCCTCTACTACCATCCTATCTTCTACTCACCTACATACATATACCCATACCTCTACTATTCTATTATACCTTCCTGCCTCTACTACCATCCTATATTCTACTCTCCTACACATACCTCTACTACTCTACTATACCTTCCTGCCTCTACTACCCTCCTATACTTCTACTACCCTCTCACCTCTTCTACTCTCCCATATGCCTTTACCCTACTCGTCCTGCTGCTCCTCTACTATCCTTACACTTGTCCTACCCTCCTACCTCTTCTAATCTACATAACTCTACAACCCTCCTACCTCTACTACCCTTCCACCTGTCCTACCCCTAGTCCCCTACCTCTTTTAATCTTCTATACACGTCTACTACTCCCCTATCTCTACTACCGCCCTTTACTACAATACTATCTCTACTACACTCTCAAATGCTTTACTCTACTACATACCTCCACTAAACTCCTACCTCTGCTACTCTACTACCCTCCTACCTCTACTACCGTCCTTTACTATAATACTAGCTCTACTACACTCTCACCTCCTTTTCTCTCCTACATACCTGCACTAAACTCCTACCTCTGCTACTCTACTACCCTCCTACCTCTACTACCCCTTATCTTTTCTACCCTCCTATATACCACCATTACTACCATGACTACCCTCCTACTCTACTACCGCCCCTTACTACAATACTAGCTATATACCACCATTACTACCCTCCTACCTCTACTACCCCCTATCTTTTCTACTCTCCTATATACCACCATTACTGCCCTCCTACCTCTACTACCCCCATCTCTTCTACTCTCCTATATACCACCATTACTACCCTCCTACCTCTACTACCCCCTATCTTTCTACTCTCCTATATACCACCATTACTACCCTCCTACCTCTACTACCCCCATCTCTTCTACTCTCCTATATACCACCATTACTACCCTCCTACCTCTACTACCCCCTATCTCTTCTACTCTCCTATATACCACCATTACTACCCTCCTACCTCTACTACCCTCTATCTCTTCTACTCTCTGTTATACCTCTACTATACTCTTACCTCTGCTACTCTACTATCCCCCACCTGTCATGCCTGTCCTACCCTCTTACCTCTGCTACCCTTCCACCTTTCCAACTCTTCTATACACCTCTACTACCACCCTCCTACCTCTATACCACCCCTTATCTACTATAAAACTACCTTCACACCTCTCATTCCAGTCCGGTTCCAGGCCCGCTCCTACCGCTACTACTCTCCTATATAAATGTATACCACACTACCCTCCTACCTCTACTACACTACTACCCTCCTATCCCTAGGCCTACTACCCTACCTACCGGACTTTGAATCATAAGGTCCGGGGATCGAATCCCTGCCGCAGCACTAATGTCTACATTTGCCATGTCTTTCGGATGTAGGTAGGTGGCAATTCTGTTGCCACCTACCTCTGCTACCATTTTACCTCTACTACCATCCTACCTCTACTACCACCCTACCTCTACCATCCTACCTCTACTATTCATCCTACCTCTACTACCATCCTACCTCTACTATCACCCTACCTCTACCATCCTACCTCTACTACCATCCTACCTCTATCATCCTACCTCCACTACTCTCCTACCTCTACTACCATCCTACCTCTACTACCATCCTACCTCTACTACCATCCTACCTCTTCTACCGTCCTACCTCTACTACCATCCTACCTCTACTACCATCCAGCTCTCCTACCATCCTACATCTACTACCATCCTACCTCTACTACCATCTTACCTCTACTACATGCACCACCATATGCTTCTACTACCATCGCACATCTATCTCCACTAATCTGTCTCTTCCGCCACCCTGCCTCTACTACCATACTACACTTAAGCTCGTGTTCTTTCCTAATCTGTCTCTCCTGCCTCTACTAATATCTTGCATTTACTGCCATGGAACTTTTACTCTCATTCCGCTTTTCTGTTATCCTCCACTCCTCCCTTCCATCCTACTATTTGATCAATCTATCACCATCTTAACTACAAATTCTATTACTGAATAGGCCTACCACCACCATCACCATTCGTACTTATACCACCACCACCTAGTAGTAGTAGTGCTACTTCTAATTATTACACTACTACCGGGAATCTCCCATCTCCCTGCTACTACTACTACTACTACTA
>CM057153.1:37886311-38002636 GCA_029962745.1 Echinometra lucunter
TGGGAGGAATTTATCATTTGTAAACAAATTTTCGGCATTACTGCCAGTGTTAGAGATCGTAGCACGTATAATGTCATGAGGAAGATATAGCAGTCACATGTAAGAATATTGTTTCTGCCTAGATAGGCCTCTTTAATGCTCTGTAAATTTTACAATTAATGCCTTTAAAGGGGGTACCCAATGCTGAAACAATGTTAGTTCATTTAAAAGAGCATGATTTTATTAGCAGAAAATCATCTGTCTAAGGTTTTTTTAAAAGTCCTGTTGCCAAGGAAACCCCCAAATGTGGTAAGATTTCAGGATATTTTTTACCCCTCAGCTGCGACCCAGTTTCAACTGGGTACCCACTTTGACGTCAAAATGACGTCAAAGTGGGTACCTTGTCGCGCACTTCTAGCAAAATGCGCACAAGGTATAATACATGTTGTACAGTCTAGCGCGTAGCACAACTGCAATGCGCGAAGCTGGGTACCCACTTTTACGTCATACCTCATACTCAATTTTTTTTTTTTTTTTTTGGTCAGCTCATAACTTTTCATGAGAAAATTAGCCAAAATGCATTGATTTTGATTGAAAATCATCATATTTTTAATGTCATTCTTCTTAGAATTCTTTTCTCGATCATATATCAAAATTTTGTTTACCATTGTGTAATCACTTTAAGAAACGAAGAGCTAAGTGGAATCATTGAAACACATTTTACATAGTACAATTTCAAATGGAGTACAAGCATTGTTATTAATATTTAAATTTTACTTTCGTGATGATAAATTAACCATTTTTGTCATAGACATATTTTGTGAAGACAATATGAATATACTAATCGAGGCAGGGCAGATAACGTCAGCCTATGCCAGCTCGGCTCCATGAACATCTTCCAAACAAAATTCTTGGGTACGGCTAACATGATCTCGACATCGCCCTCTTCTTCTGTGATCTTGCTTCGTTTCCCAAAGAGTAAGGGGGTTGGCAGAAAGTTCGGAGTGTCGCCTGCAATGACCAGCTAATTCTACCCCCCCCCCCCCACACCCCCCTCTAACGACGCCTCTGGCACCGCCTTTAAAAATGAAAATATATGTTTTTTTTTTTGTTTTTTTTTAAAATATATGTAAATTGAATTTTTGGATGCCACCTTTAATTTCACCTAGAATTAACAGCCACTTTTTCCTTTTAACATCTTTATTATGTTTTAGTATGTCATGCATGGGGATCCTGAGAACGTAAGTTTCGAGGAGTCGGGGCGGGGGGGGGGGGGTGTATGGTGACACCACCCCCCCCCCCCCCACACACACACACATACTGTAGGTCCTACTTAGTTATTTCGACTTGTATGTAGTTATTTCGACTGCATAGCATAGGGGCCTTCGGGGCCTTCAACTCCTGGCGCACGTGAGAAATATGACGTGACGGCTTTAGTTTAGTTTAGTTTAGTTTATTAACTCAACCACCCCCCTGGGGTATGTGAGTAAAAACAAACACAATATAAACTGGCAAGAATAACAATGTAAATGTAATACAAAAACATGAGATGGACATTATATACAGGTGATGAAACTACAGAATACAGAAAATAACTATCTACAGCAGGCACTGTGCCTGGGTTATGTGTAAATACTGTAAACATAATAAAACATAAATAAATCAATTAGGTCTGAGTTTGCAGACTACATGTACAGGAAGACGAAACGATGGGGAATTTTGAGTGGCCATGGCAGTATGAATTTCCACCATTTTTCTCGTAAGATTTATGTTTTTTTTCGTTGATGTATTTGTAATTTTATAATGTTACTTTTGAATGGCTTTAAGGTTTTGTGCAGTTTTTAGAACGAATGGTGTGGTAGTTTAATGAATTTAATTGGAAAGCCTTGCAATAATATTGGGGCAGAAAGTTTTGAACAGTCCCATGTATTTAGTTTAGTGCTGTAGACTCTATGTGGAATTTTGTGGATTTTTTTTTTTTTTTTCAAAGAGTGTGCCCTTCGGTGTAACCTGGAGGCTCTTGGAGAGAGAGAGAGAGAGAGGAAAAAAAACCACCCTACCATTTTCTCGTGTACATGCACGCACCCGGCCGTAAGTTAAAACGGCATTTTGGATAGCGAAACTAATTGCCGATGCGAATGTGAAAATCTTCTAAAATAGAGAAGAAAAGTTTTGATTTTACTTACCAGCAATGTTCCTGAGGCTCAGTTTTCCCCTTTCTGCTTCATAGTTGATGAATGAACTGAAAATGGTGAATTTTAAGAAGGAAACCGATGCTTATCAGACTTCTAGGTTGACATCAGACAGCATGCTGTCGAGTAACCAGTAGAACAGCATGCTATGTAGTTTTGGTACAGAATTGTCACTTTTGCAGGACGAGGTCAATTCATTAACCGAGTACACAGGATGAGTGCATGCATGGACAAGTGACAGATGTATGCCTCAATCTGGACCTCTAGGAAGAACAGAGCCATTTGAATAATGGCTCTGAATAGAGCTTCCACTCCTTCCAGCCATTTGATATATTGATTTGCATGTATTTTTTCTTTGTATTGCTTTTTATATGGAAAATAAAACCAAACAAACAACCAACCAATCTGAAAACGGGTATGGGTGTAGACTATAATGTGGTGGTAGGGTATTCTGCAATTGTTAAAAAAAAAACGCTAACGCTCCTTACTCTCCACGGAGCCTGGCATTTCGCTTACGTAGTAGCCATTTCGATTTTCGCCACTTCAAAACAACCCCTGGAAAATCACTTTTCCAGTGCCATGCCCCGGGCCATGGATCAATGACACTACCAGCTACCAGCCTTGTAACTATTGGCTGTGGCAATAACAAACCCGACTGACACTTGGGACTAAAAATTTGATATCTGAAAAAGAAAATTTAGACAAAAATTAGGGAAGCTGGTAAAAGCTTACCGCTGTTTACGTTTCCCTGCTGTCCATTGTAATGCAGGGGCCCGTTTCTGGAAACCAACAACAAAACAGTCATATCTTATCCGCCAACCACGGAGTTATCCCCAATCTTCCTAAACCCATTTCACGAAGAGTTTCCTAGCTAGACAATTAGTGATATCGATATTATTGGAGAAGGTGATCTACTAGTGATAGCCTTTGTCATGGTTTCCCTGATATTTAGAAACTAGATTTTAATACAAATTTCAATATTACGAAAAAATATGTGATAAAAGCAATAAAAAATTGTCCTAGTGCTCGAAACATTGAATAAAAGTTATAAAGCGTGTGTTAAACGGCAAGTTGTTACTTATTACATATTAAAAGTTGTTGATCACGAAATTGATAAAACCACGTTAGGACTCAAGATGGGTACCATGAACGCTCTAATGCGATAGTTTTATGAAACAGACTCTAAAAATTATGCCAGGTGAAAATGGTGCTAGATTGACTTTTTTTTCCAACATTTTCTGTTCACTGAAAAATAAAGAATTAATCGGTAATGTATTTGAAAATTTTCAAATATCTGTTTAAAACCACTTATTGAAAAAAATATTTTGAGACAAAAAATCTTACCACTGACGTAGTCCCTACGGGCCTTTAAACACAGAATGTTCAAGTTTCTATGGTAGACTTATAATGCCTATAATGTGTGCAGCACATTATTTCTTGATTGGATATAAAATGGCTTGATCACAACAACCATTTAACAACTTTCATACAAGAACAAAATACCGAGTTTGTCACATATAGACTAACATTCAAAGTCTATGTTGAATTCCCTATAAATTGAAAAGAATTGAAAAAAAAAATGTGAATTTCACAAAATTTTTTTCATTGACTTTGAAACTAAAATGGCAGATATAAGGCAAAAAAAAAAAAATTGTATTTGAGTAACGGGTCACTGGAAAATAGGGTAGGTAGCGCGTTTTTGTTTTGTTTCTTAATAATTTTTTCCCCCCCTTCCAATCTGCATATATGATACCACTATACACACACACACACACACACACACACACCCAATACGCACACCCTTACATGTACATGCATACATACAAACATACAACCTACTGAAGACGGGTTCATTTTGCTATATTAACTGGTTTCCCATAGACTCCAGCCTGAGATATCTCGTGCACCGACTCCAACAGGTTACACAACAGACCAAGATGCCAGTTAAATATAGCTTTTCGGGGCTGTTCACAAATAATACCAACATTTTCACAAGTAAATAGTGACATACACTTCTTTATTTTTAGAAAAATATTTCAAGGTGAATGTACATTCACTATTGTCGGCTATTTCTTGCAATATTTCACCTATTGAAGCATTTATGTCAAACTTTCGGAGAACACCAAACATAGTTTTAGGCCCAAGTTTACCAGTGACGTGACTGCACAGCGTACGATGCCATGTTGAGGTACACAGCTAGCGCTATGTTGAGCGAGATACACAGCAATACGGGCGAGGATATCGCCCAAACAAGCGGCATTGGGCGTGCTCATGAAGAAAACGAGGTTTACTCTCGCTGAAGCCGCTCGAAACACATATTTTACGATGGGAAAATAGCTGTTCTGTCCACAACACTTCCAGGTTTTCTACACAGCAAATTTGATCGCCAAGGCAGCACGATCATACGTGATATCGATAGCAATAAATAAAAAAAACAACAACCTAGACTAGAGTCGGGGATATTTTTAGGGTCAGGCGGGTTATGCCAATACAATTTTTTGGGGGGCCTAATTATCATACAAGTTTATATTGTACTCATATGTTCTATCATATCGTTTTGCTATTACTAGGATTATTATCATTACTATTATTGTTATCATCATCATTATTATTATATTATTATTATTATTATCATTATTATTAGTGTTGTTATCATCAGAATTATCATTTTTTATTATGACCATATTATCATTAGTAGTAGTAGCACTAGAAGTTTTATTATTATCATTATTATTATTGTTGTTGTCGTTGGTGTTGCTGGGTAGGGTGTTGTTGGTGGTGTCGTTACTCAGCCATTCCTGTTCTTTCCCACTTCTATCATACATTGCTCACTGTCACTCTTTCCTCTGCCCATAAACTTTCTGTAATAGACTCTCTTCCACACGCACTCACCATGACCCACATTGTACACACACACATACATATACACAATGCATCAATTTCTTTTATTATCTCCCATTTTCTCCCCTCATTCTGCCTTTCTGTCTCTCCTCTTGCTCTCTCTGACCACTCTCTCCCTATCTCCCCCTCTCTCGTTCTTTCTCTTTCTCTCTCTGCCTCCCCTCTCTCTCTTTCTCCCTCTCTTATTTTCCCTCTCTTCTACATTTCACATTCTTTATCTTTTCTCATCTCTCAGATTCTACATTGACACAAATTACATGAAGAGAGTTTTTCTTTCAGTCTTCCAATATTTTATTTTTTCTTTTGCTTTTTAAGTTCAAGCATTTTTTTTGCTATTTGCAGTCTTTCTTCCTCCATGTACCTTCTCCCCATTTCTTCTGCAAGTCTCTCTTTCTACCTTGAACAGAAAATGATATTGATAAGAACTAAGATGTTCAAATTGTGGTGGCAGACAGTCTTGTACTACATTCAAGCATTAAGCCTAAAACCTTTAAAACTTTAACTGTCTTCGATTTCCTTGATCAAAATTTCATGCATGATAACTGAAAAAACATGAGTGAATAAATTTAATTCATTAAGAAGACAATAAGTAACAAACTGCATATTGCATCAAGTATGCCAATAACAATTCAAAATGAAATATAAACTTGTTAATTTCTTACATCCAGTAGCTGTCGCAGCAGGTCCAATTTTGCTTTCTCCACTCTTAATAGTTGCTTGGAGAAACTATCCTCCTTATGCTTTGTGCACCCTTTTGTGGCTTGGCTGGTGGACTGCTTTGTCTGGTTTGTGATGGCACTGGAAGTGGATGCGAAAGATTCCACTGCAGACGCAGCTGCTACAGATGTTGGCTTTTCACCACTGCTACATCTATCCCACCTTCAATACCTTCCGTAAAAATTAAAAAAAAAAACAGTATAGGGGGCCTACCGGTATTGTGATATATGTACTGGACCCGTTGCCTTTTCAAAGTAACAGTTAAGTTAGACTAAAATGAGTAAAATTGATTACAATCATATCAAGTTAAATTGACGCTGTGGGCGTTCTTCAAAGGGTACCAAAAGTTATGACAGTGTCGGAGGTGTCATAACTTTTTAGTCAGCTTGTTGTCCTCGATCTTGGCAAAAAAGGGCTTCATGAAATGGTTAGTGGACAAGTAGCTCACTATCTCCAATGTAGTCAAGAAGTTAGACTTATGACGGTTTCAAGAAACGGGCCCCAGATGAGATAGAAAATGGTGACTATCATGTGCATACGCATTGATGTGCATATAGATGCAAGCGATCTTGCAGATCTTTTCATGAAATTTACATTGAGACTTGCCGTAAATCTTTAGTTGCATTTTCTGTATTGAGGATTTGGTGCCAGTTTGGTAGTCAAATGCAGATTATGAGTGAATATTAGTGACTTTGTGCAGTGGTGTTGGTAAGTGTTGCCATGTTTTATGTGCATTACTATACATGAAGTGCAGAAATGGTGCTATAAGTGACCAGTGAGACTACACACCTACCACTTACACGAATGCAAGGTTATTAGATAGCCTTGCATCCCTCTATAAAATACAGAAAATTCAATTCATGTTGGAAAATATGATTCCAAAAATGAAATACGTAAGTTACCTTGAATTCTGCCGGAGCAAGGCTGCGTACAGGATTTGTATACATTTTTTTTATTGGCGAGATACAAAATAACTTGATTAGGGCATGGAGGGATCACTTCTTTGTGCGATCATTTTGATTGAAATGGTAACCTCAAGAAAACAATTGGTATGAAGATTGTCATGCGGATGTGTGTGGTACCAAAAGAACTCATTCTGACAATTTTTATTCCTGACTTTACTGTACTTCGTGAAGTTTGTGTACAAGAACACACATAATTATGCAGAGCAACACTTACATGTACCAACACCACTGCACAAAAATCAACAATATTCACCAAAAACCGGTATTTGATTAATACTGACACCAAAATATCTATGAAATACAAAAAAATCACAGATGATGGAAAAAATGATTCCAAAAATAAAATTGGTAATTTACTGCCAATTCTGTTGGCAAAAGGCATCAAAGAGGGTTTGTGTACACTTCTTGCTTGGCATGATATGAGATATTCAATTAGAGCATAGAGGGCTTACTTTAAAAAATTCTGCTTGTGCAATCATTTTGATTGCAGTGGTAAGCTTACTACAAACTATTTGTGTAAAAATTGTCACACAGATGTGTGTGGTACCAAACAAACTCATGATACAACTACAAAACAGTCAACCTTGAAGTGATAACTTAGAAAAGTGGGGACAAATCAATGTTTACATAAGTTTAAAAACTTTCCTTTACATTTTGCCAGTGTTATTTGGACTTTCTTGTTGAATAAAGTGTTTGGAAGTCATGTATGTATCTGTGTAATATGTAAATTGGGAGGGTAGAAATAGCACTGTAGTGTGCTAGTGGTTACCAGTCTTTCCAGTGTGTCTGTCACTCAGCACTATAACTTTACTATACTTTGTGTGTAGTAACTGACAAAGTCATACATGTACCCCTCAAACCTCTTTCTTTTTTTTTTTTCTGAGTGTATTTAATACCTCGCATTGAGCTTTGTCAATATATTCTTTGCATGTGATCATGATTTTTTTGTTTTTTGTTTTTTTTGTTGTTTTCAGATTACAACCGAATTTGGAGACAAGGAAAAAGCAGCTGCAAGCTTGGTGTGATCTGTTCCTAGCATTTCACAAACACCATAAAATATATACATTAGACCTGAAAGAAGCATCAAGCAGTGAATTGTTCAACAACACAAAGCTCAACAGTATCCTCCTTTATTCTTATCAATGTTTTGGAAAGGAGTTATATAAATTTGACTTATTCACTAAAAAGTTTATGCAGCTGTGTTTTTTTAAGTGCCTTAATGATTTTCCTTAATGAGTGCATATCTAACCATTGAGGGGGGGGGGGTATTCTGAAAGCTCACTTAAGTCCCCTTTTCAGCTGGCAAGAGATGCATTGTGCATGTGCAATAATGCATGCCTTACTGTGCGCCTGTCTTGTGCATGCAGTAGTTAATTGAGGACTTAAAAGTGTTTGGGTTTTCTGGAAATTATGTTACCAGTCAACATCAAAAAGATAAAAGTCTTGAAAGGTCCTCTTTTTTCAATGACACAATACTCTTTTATTTTATTTCTCATGAAATATAATGGCCATTAAATTGCGGGATGCCATGTTTCATTAAATGAGAGTTCCTGTATACATTTTGATATGAAGGAGCAGTATCAGTGTAAGTTTCAAACATTTAGGGGATGTTTGAAATCATGAAAGCCTAATTATTGCAAGGCCTTTTGTTTTCTTTTCACAGTGGTTCTCGAAGGCATTGGCTTACTACACATTTTGCTATGTTGAAGTTAGAGTGCATATACACTATTTTTCTTCATTATCTCACATCTGATTTAGTGAAAATGGATTAAAAGGGGGAGGAACTTATTTTGATGATGCATAATTTAATTCCCCCTGGCAAATACACTGTATGATATTCATCACTAGGGGGCGATATTTCTCACACACAGCGTAGATAAAGGCACTTCCGGTTAACATGCAAACATAATGGGTCGAGTCTTAACAAGTCCCATAAAAGTTATAGTTTTTGAGCATAGAAAATGCAAGCAACAAATTCTGATGCTACCTACATATATCAAATAAAATTATCAGGAGAGTTATATGAAACCTGAACAATACTTTCACCAAATGGGGGATTTGTTAACCTGGCTGTACATTTTCTTTGAAAGCCGGAAGAAATCTTGTCAAATCGACGGTACTGTTTTTGTATCTGCACACGTGTTGACTTTTTTTTTTGAATAATATTTTATTCTTCGTCTTGAGATATACATTTCAAGGAATAATCACATATGATACATACAAATGTATATGAAATATATCACATACATGTAATAGTTTACAAACAAGGAAACTTAGTGAAATGCATTAATATCAATATAAAAATAAACGTTCTCTGAAATTACCCTTGACTGCATAGCAAGATTAATTTTTCAAAAAAAAAAAGGAAAAAAAGAAATACAATGCAATGCATCATTTGATGGACATTGAAAAAGTACAAATTTTACATACATGACTATTTCTTTCATACAATATTTTTAAAATTAAAACAAAAAGAATTGATATAGCATTCTCAGAGGAAGGCATACATAGCCCCAACCTAAAACACCCTTACCCCTTAATCTCGGCCCCCCGTACTCCCCCACCCCTCGTCTCTTGCAGTCCTACACTCACACACCCTCAAACACCCTCCAGTCATACACAACACACATGCACACACACACACACACACACACACACACACACACCCTGACAACCCCTTCCCCCTCCCCACATACACACATACATACAACGCACATGCACACATCCAGCTCCGGTTCGTCAGTCTGTAAAAAGAAAATGAAAAAAAAAAAAAATCAAAAAAAATCAGAGAAATGCATCAATCTGTTCCCACTTCCTTAAGTGCACCCCCGATTTCCCCTTCATGTTGGCTATTTTGTGTTCTTCGTATCTGTAGTTTTTTATCATGGCGACTATTTTCTGTGCAGATGGTAGCTCGCCTTGTTTTCTGGAAGAAAAAATGATGTATTTTACAAGAAAGATTATACAGTTTATTACATATATTCATACAGTTTTACATGATATTCCGATAAAAATAGATTTCCAATCATTTATGTTAATTTCCCTTAGATGTAGCCTTTTGATTATTTCCTGCCATAATTGTTTAACTTTAGGACAATCTAAAAACAAATGTTGGTATGTTTCTACCTGTTGTTTACAAATGGAACACAGATTATCTGACTCGAAACCAAATTGAAAGAGTCTCTCTTTCGTATATATAGCTCCGTGTAAAAGTTTATATTGAAACTCTCCTTGTTTGTTACACGTAAATTCATTTTTCGGTCGGAATATTTCTTTCACCATCCCGATTCCAAAATCATATTGACAAATTCCATCTGTAATCTTTAATGTATAATCCTTTTGAAATTGTTCAATAAAGTGATTGTATAACCGTGTAGATTTTAAACGCTAAATTTTTATAAAAAACCAGAGATCTTAAGATCTATTTGAAAAAATTCAGTATCCACATTTATGAAATCACTTTGTATCCACTCCTGTTTAATAACAGAAAATATTTTTTGAATCGTGATCAGGCTGTCTGTGGTAAATCCTAAATTATAAAGATATGATACTGGTCTTAAATTACCTCCAACAGCTATATTTGATGCTTGAAATAATCCTTTCTGAAAAAGTTCAGCATCAAAGATCATTTTATTTCAGAGATATATACTTTTATTGTTAGAAATGACAGGATTGACCTTGCTTTCTTTGAAGTGTCTACATTCATCTATTTCTTGCCAGGCTTTTAACATGTCTATATAAAACAAGGGTATACCATTCAAATTCATTTTTTTCACATCGTAATTACAAAGAAATATACTTCGGCCTCCCAGTGATCTAAAAAAGTAATCAAATGTTACTTTCCACCATGAATATTTTTCACTATACAACAGCCGTTGGATCCACATTATTCTTTGAGTCGTGATGAAAACTGTGGAGTCCACCTCCACAGTAATCTTGATTTTTCTTTTTATTCTGTCTTTCCCACCCCAAATGAAATTTTAAAAACTTTTTCAATTTCTTCAAGGATACTGTGTGGAACAGACATGAGAGAAGAAACATAATTTAATTTTGAATATACATACATTTTCAATAATTTGATTTCGCCGAACATTGTCAGATCTCATTGCCTCCAGCAACCTGTTAATCTTTTTATTTTACTTAATATCTCCTTATACCCTACATCCCAAAAGAGGTAAACCAAGCATATCAATCTCTTCCCCCAGCCACATAAAATTTGTCTTATCCATATTTATTTTTAATCCACTTAATTTCTCAAATTAACTTTTTTTTGTTTTGAATAATATTTTATTCTTCCTCATGAGATATATACATTTCAAGAAATAATCACATATAATATATATAAATGTATATAACATATATCACATAATAGTTTACAAACAAGGAAACTTAATGAAATGCATTGATATCAATATAAACATAAACATTCTCTGAAATTATCCATGACTGCATAACAAGATTAATTTTTCCAAAAAAAAAAAAAATACAATGCATCATTTGATGGACATCGAAAAAGTACAAATTTTACATACATGACTATTTCTTTCATACGATATTTTAAAAATTAAAACAAAAAGAATTGACCTGTGCAGTATGTGGGAAATGTTGAATCTCATATTTGTGGTAGGGAGAAGGGAGAAATGAGCACTAAGTGAGCTTTCAGAATACCAATTTGGAGTACTATTAGTGCTCCATGAACTTTGGGACTTACAAGAAAAGCTAAAAGGAAGATTGTTCCCACATGAAATATCCCCTTGGTCTCATGCCCAGCTGTTAGCTAAATTTTAGCATCTCTGTTTATAATACCTGTAGTACATTATGAGGTATAACCGAGTATTGGTGTAGTTTTCTCTTCCTTACCTGTTTACCTTCAGGGAAATTATCTGGAGAAGGAATATTGTTAGTCTTGGAAGAGTTGAGGCAAAAGGGTAAGTACAGAAAGAAAAGAAGAACCCTCTTAAAGCCTGCTTGGAGTTGGAGGCAGTAATTAAAGAATAAAAGATCTTGCAGTGAAATAAGAGAATTTAAAGCATACAGAACTATTAACCATTCAGAGAGCCTATTAGTGGTATACTCATTGCTCACCACATGTATTTATTATCATTGGGGTTGTGTCCCATTTAATTCATCCTTTTGTGTTCTTTGTATATTTCTTCTTCTTCTTACTATTCTGCTTCATCATCATTGAAATCTTCATCCTCATCATCATCATCATCATCACCATCACCATTATTATGTTGATATCTTTCTTCTTTCCTCCTGTTTAATCTGCAGGAAACATTGAATGGACAGATAAAGCAAAGACAAGATGTCTTGTAATGTGGAGGACACCTGAAGAATGGGGAAACCTCATCTACAAATGGGTTAGTAGTCTGTCTTTTTATCAGAATCAAAGGAAAAATAAATACTTTAGTATCAAACTGAACAATGCATAAGCCATTCTTGAATTACAAGAATAAAAGAAGCTTTTCTTATTAAAGGATGATTGGACAGTAACTTTTAGCAATGAAAATGATGTTACATAAGGGCAAGATCCACATCCATTTCTGTGAATGTCTTTTGATTTGAAAGTGAGTCCCATACATAATTGTCCTATTGTATTTTTTTTTCAGGCATGCAATAGCGGTATGAACAACTCTGTCTGTACACTGTTTGAAATAGCTAATGGAGATGACACCACAAATGAAGGTTAGTATGACCATAAACAAAGAATGAGATGGTAACTGAATCATTATATTTCATATCAATTAGTTTGGCCCCTTTAGGTTTTTCTGCATTCTATTCTTTTATGATTGCATTCTTTCATATTTGGTTTGTTTTTACATGTATTTATCTTTTTAAACATGGTATTTATTATGCCAGTGTAAGCATGTAAACATGAATGATCCATCCTGAGCTGCTTTCTGTTATAAAGTCATATGTACCAGGATACACACCAGATTTCTTATTGAAATGAAATAAATCATTCATGGAATTACATTGTATGATATTTAATTGCCTGTATGATATGATATGTATGATATTTAAATACCTGTGAATAACTATCTTGCAAGTACAAGTATCCCCCAAAAGTGGGAGACAAATGATAATACATGGGTGAATGTAAACTGAAATTTGATTATCTGCAACCAATTACAGAACACTTATTCTGTATATATGTGTGGACCCTTCCTGCAAGAAGGGAAATTATTCAAACAAGTTATGAAACCAGTTCACTTGTTGACCATTAAAGTGATTACACAATGGTAAATTTTTACCATATATGATCGAAAATAGAACAGAATTCTAAAAGGAATAACATTAAAAGTTTGATGATTTTCAATTGAAATCAATACATTTTGGCTAATTTTCTCATGAAAAGTCAAGAGCTGACCCAAAAATATGAGTATGAGGTATGACGTAAAAGTGGGTACCCAGCTTCGCGCATTGCAGTTGTGCTGCGTGCTAGACTGTACAATATGTATTATACCTTGCGCGCATTTTGTTAGAATTGCGCGACAAGGTACCCACTTTGACGTCATTTTGACGTCAAAGTGGGTACCCAGTTGAAATTGGGTCACAGCTGAGGTGTCAAAAATATCCTGAAATCTTACCACATTTGGGGGTTTCCTTGGCAACACGACTTTTTAAAAAACTTTAGGCAGATGATTTTCTGCTAATAAAATCATGCTCTTTTAAATGAACTAACATTGTTCAGCACTGGGTACCCCCTTTAATAATATCACCAATGTTTAAAGCAAATCACCTCCCCTTGACTGATATTCTCACATTCTCACTACAGTGTATCTGCTAAGTTTGCTTAATTGCTGGTACAGTCCACTCTGCCTAAGTCGAATTTCTTGGGACTGAAGAAAATGCTTCAACTTAGAGAAAATTTGACTTATGAGAGGTCAAAAACAGTAGAAAATAAAGGAATGGGACCCAGTACAGACCTTCGACTTAGGCGATTGATTATTCGAAATATGCGACTTCGACTTATGCAGAGTTGACTGTATTTTGATAGTGATAATATCTAGTTTTTCATAATCTGTGAATAAAATTCATGTTTCTCCCTGGTTTTTGTGTCTTACAGAGTTCCATGGACTAGAAGACTGGTTACTGAAGAGATCACTGAAATGTTTGGAGAGGCAGAGGAAAGCAGAAGTTATAGCCTTTGATGGGAATGAAGGAGTTAAATTCTTTTGAGCTTTGCTTTTGGTAACCATTCAAGCAAATATGAAATCAACCATGTAGAGCCAGAGAGTAGTAACTCCCTGTAAATGAGTCAGTAGCCCCATTCATTTTACCCACCTATTTGTCAGATAGGCACAAATATTACGCCTATTTTATGGATATGTTACAGCAACTGGTAAAAGAATGGCCTCTACCAAATAATGCAGTATTTTGCTTCATCCTGTTCTTTTGCGCCTGTTTGATGCTTCGAGACCTAGTAATATTACAGTAATATTGCAGATATCTGGTAGATGTGAACAGCATCCGCAAATAGCTGCGACAATTATGCCTTGTGCAATGGAGCATTACTGTAGCGTCTCGTCGACAATTTTGACCCTTTCCCAAATGTGCATTCACTATGAACATGGCGGACAAAGAAAGCGGACAAAATAAACAACCTCTCATTCTACCCTTCACAATGGTTCTGGTAGTCAAAAGAACATCCCTTCACAGCTATTATGTTTAATCATGCAGTTCCAGGTGAATATGCATGTGACACCTGTTCCACATATTTTAGACAATAGCAGTGAAGGGATGTTCTTTTGACTATCAGAATCATTGTGAAGGGTAGAATGAGGGGTTGTTTATTTTGTCCGCTTTCTTTGTCTGTCATGTTCATAGTGATTGTATGCTGGGTAACCAGGATGCAATGCTGGACTTGCCGTTAGAATTGAATACCGTACTATGGTTGATGCGAATATGAACTGGATGAAAGGGAGAATACTGCAATATTATGGTAATATATTACTGTATTTTGCCTGCAGTATAAATATTGTCCATGGGAAATCACTTACCAATTTGCATCGGCAATATTGCGGTATTGGATAATTTGAATGGGGCTAGTGTTCTTCTGCCTGTTAGCTGACAAACATCCTCTTGATGGGCATTCATTAGCTGGACAAGTGACTTGTTTTAGTTCATTGAATACATATAATTTAATTTGGCCAATAACTCTTCCATAGACCCCAGCTGAAGTTGTTCCAAGATGAGTATGAAATGGGTTATGCAAAGTCTGAACTATTGTAATACACTACCTTTTTTGAGGGGGGGGGGGGG
This sequence comes from Echinometra lucunter, assembly GCA_029962745.1. Classification (NCBI taxonomy): domain Eukaryota; kingdom Metazoa; phylum Echinodermata; class Echinoidea; order Camarodonta; family Echinometridae; genus Echinometra; species Echinometra lucunter. The sequence goes on from CM057153.1 coordinate 37,901,334, forward strand.
GAGCAGGGAGGTGGTGTTATATTGCAGTTTGGTCACAACCACTAGGTCTTATGCAGATCTTTTTTTTAATCCCATTTTGTTGAGAACCAGGTTGAATATCGTATTTCTGTTGTTTAATTTTCATCTTGTCTCATCCTAATATTAAATATTTACACAGATTTTAGTCAGTGTTTATACTCAGAGAAATTTAAACCATTTAACAATTTAATACCGTGTAGTATTAAATGAGAATTTGAATAATGATGATATTAGCTATGGCAAATTTCTAAGTACATGAATCAGTTTAAAGTGCATATCAGTGTATTAATACTCTAGTCATGAAAAGGTGTATCCTATAGAACCATTCCAGCCTATTTCTTGCAAATGTGCAATGTGCACAAAATCTAATATTAAAGTGGTTCAAAATTACATGTATTTTGCCATCTTGGGTTTTTTCAACACAAAATTTTTTACAAATATTTTTTGGGAAAAGTCAGATGTATCTGCTTCTGTGTGTGGATCAGAGCCAATTATTGGAAGAGTTTGGCCAATTTGACTTCAGTGAGGTAACCCCATGCCAATGGCTCATATTACACATGCTTGCCTAGTGTAGCAATATGCACTCTTGTTGGTTTAGTTTGTCAAACTTTGTGTATGAATGGCTTTGGTTTAGATATTGAAGCAGTGCCATCTGTTGTCCATTTGGCAGATATTGTTCCTTTGAGGAGGAAAGATGGAAAATAGGTTTAACACCCCAATTACAACTTATCTTGGGGGGGGGGGGGGGGGGAGGAGAAATGGGATGAACCAGGCACCAGATGATAAGATAATGTATGCCATTTTATGGAAACTGCTGTGTGAACCTTTTCCTTTACTTCCTGCATTTTTTTTTCTTCTTTCTTTACCTGTACTTGTAATGTTTATTTACAAACCTTGAAATAGCAGTTGTTATTATTTGGGAGGTCATCTTTTGAATATGTTTAATTATTTTATGTAATATATTTGAATAAATGTATATATTCTTTTAGTATGACTGAACATTGGCTGAATGTCGCAACAGTTGTATGAATTATACGTGAAGACCTTATTATGCCTGTTGTAATGCTACTTGCATGTCATTTGATCCTGGAAATCTTCCAAAGTCCTTTAGAAGCGCATAGAGACATTAGACAATAATGTGATATGTGCTATACAAGAACAATATATTATCATTATTATCATTATTTAACTTGGGAGTCTGGGGGCTAACACTACAGTTCTATCTGTAACTTTATCTCAAAGGCAAAATTAAAATCTAATGTTAAGGCCAAATCCAACTCTTATCTTTGAGAAAAGATAACCAGAGTGAAAGTTGCTGGAGCAATAATCTTATCACCACAACTCGATAGAACATTGGAACTTTGCTCTCATCCCATTAAGATTAATTCAATGGATTTTTCCTTGATTCTCCTGTTGTAAGCAAGAGACACTCATACCGCATACATCAGTTACCTGAAAAAAATGAGAGGAAATGGAGTCAGAGAGATGGGTAAATAGAGAGATATGGGATGGAGATAGAGGCAGTGGGAGAGGAGAGATGGCGATAGCAGGAGACAGAGATGGGAGGAAAAGGGAAAGAGAGAGACAGAAAGAGAGAGACTAAAAAAAAAATGGATGAGAGTTAAGATCTAGCTGGTTAAGAGGTCAGAACAGAGAAGAGCATTGATGAAATGCTAGACAGATTTTGAGAAAGGTAAAGAAATCATAGATCTCCGTTTATCAAAGCCTCAAAAGAGTAAATCCATCTAGCCATTAAATGAACAATATATATATGTATATATATATATATATATTTATATATATTGGTGCTATTTAAGACTGAGTATGAGGTTAATAAATATGAGAAAAATAAATCAAAGCAAAGCGAAGCCAATAAACAAACAAACAAACAAACAAACAAAAAAGCAAAAGAACAACAACGGCACATGACAAACGCCCCCCCCCCCCCCCCCCGAACACACCTTTTAACTTTTCGCATGAAGGATACCATGCACGATAACCATTCCTGCGGGCGATGGTGATCGCGCTGACATGACACTGTTGTAGTCATTTCTATTTGTACCGTATTTGAAACTTTAAAGCTTGCATTTGGACATTCAATTTTCTTGAAAGTTTCCTGAGCAATTTGTCATAATATAGCGTATAATCTGAGGAGAAGGATTACGAATATTCATGCTGGAAGTATAAACAGAGGTCATCGACGCGGCGTTGGAGCTAAAGTATACGACGATGCCGGCTGGGTGTGCGCCCTGAGCTTCTGCGTGAGGAATTTGCAGGGATACGTACGTCCCGATCATCCTGATATTGATAATCAGATTCGAGCGTCGCTGTCAGCTTTGTTTATCTCAAGTTGGAGTGTGAATTGAACATTACATTGTCATGATTGTCTTGGTGACTGACCTTGTCTTTCTTAAAAAATCCTTCTTCCTAACTTGTTATTGTTAATTTACAACTTAACTGTCTCGATCTCGTGAACTAGTATTGCCATTGGAGACTCTCAGAAAAAAATCAGATTATATCCCTCGTTTCATCTTGCCACAAGATCACCAGTTGAGCAACATGGATAGAGAGTAAGTAGAATTGAACATTACATTGTCATGATTGTCTTGGTGACTGACCTTGTCTTTCTTACAAAATCCTTCTTCCTAACTTGTTATTGTTAATTTACAACTTAACTGTTAACATTAACTATTGTTAGACCGGGCTATTAGACTAACAGCAGTTAGACTAACAGTTACTTTCTTTTTAGGCAGTGTATACAGCCACACGAGTGTGTCTTTACCTTATGCCATATGGCCACACGCGTGTGGTTGTATCCACAGCATCGACATGAGGATACAGCCACACTCAACTGAATTCCCACTTAAACTCTGTGACGCGACAGCTATCGCTAGTGTGTATGTTGCCAAACCCCAAAAATTGGATCGTCATGGAGGTTTTATCTCTTGAAATTTGCTGAAATACTGCTTGCTGACCAGGTGAGAATGAAGTGAAAATATTGTTTGTATAATAAGTGAAATCGAGAGATAAAACCTTCGGTATGATCCAAGTTTTGCAAGTCGCAACACATACCATCACATGAGTCTTGGAATAATTAGCCAGCATCCCTTGTCACAGTTTCCAGTACCGAAACCTTTAAAGTGATTACACAATGGTAAACAAAATTTTGATATATGATCGAGAATAGAATTCTAAGAAGAATGACATTAAAAATATGAGGATTTTCAATCGAAATCAATGAGTTTTGGCTAATTTTCTCATAAAAAGTCAACAGTTGACCAAAAAAATTGAGTATGAGGTATGACGTAAAAATGGGTGCCCAGCTGCGCGCATTGCAGTTGTGCTGCGCGCTAGACTGTACAATATGTATTATACCTTGCGCGCAATTTGCTAGAATTGCGCGACAAGGTACCCACTTTGACGTCATTTTGACGTCAAAGTGGGTACCCGGTTGAAACTGGGTCACAGCTGAGGGGTCAAAAATATCCTGAAATCTTACCACATTTAAGTGTTTCCTTGGCAACAGGACTTTTAAAAAAACTTTAGGCAGATGATTTTCTGCTAATAAAATCATCATCATCATCATCATATGATGATGAATACACATCGCTTGTGCAATGTGCAGTGCATGCAGTGCACACTAGCGATAGCTGTCGCGGCACAGCTAGACTTCAAGTGGAAATTCAGATGAGTGTGGCTGTATCCTCATGTCGATGCTGGGATACAACCACACGTGCGTGGCTGTAAGGTAAAGACACAAACGCGTGTGGCTGTATACACTGCCTTCTTTTTAAATGATGAAATCTTCAAGTTCACATGAAGAAGAAGAAGAAGACGAAGAAGGAAAAAGGTTACTATTATTATTAATAATATTTCTCTTGTTATCTACAAAAAAGGAAGGAAGAAAAAAAACAAAACTAGATAGGGCCTATATAAAACAAATTCAAATACTCCACCAAATGGAAATATTTCTGCATTAGGCTCCGCCTCTTTCAGATCATTTGAAGGGGCCTCTAAGCACCCGTTATTGCCATGATATCGATAACACTGTTGCTTTATTCGTATCTATTGCGCGTATCATTCTTATTGTGACACTTTGATTTAATGCGCATTTGTTTTGCATTTATTGTGCATTACATGTAACTGCGCATGCGGTAAGCTGATGCATGTTACAGTACATGTATGTTTCATAATGCGTACAAACAAATGGTACTAGTTGGAAGCATCTCCCAAAATGCATTATTCATTTTCGATCATGAATATTGATGATGGGTGCTTACAGGTCCAGATTTAATGGATCTGGACAAAATAGCGGAGCTTTAGTGGCCTGGTCCGGACGCTCAAAAAAATGAAGCCTTCTCTTTTGTCTATGGATTCAACAAAAACTATTCATTAAGTACATTGTAGCATTAACCATTAATCATCTCTCTCTCTCTAATTTTGGTCCCTCCGCTGTTCGGAAATTTGAAGAATGATCCGCAATATATGTCTTGATCTGTGATATTGTCTAACACAAGTGTTAGCAAATTTCAGAATATGTATGTAAGTGAATGGCCAGATATGAGTGAAAAAAAATGGAGTGGGACACCTTTTCTATGAAAATTTAGAGGGTAGAGCAGTCAGTTTGCTGTATGATATCTATTTCCTTGGTGTTGTGGATGATTGTAAATGATCAATAATATCTTTCTATTTGAACATGTATGAGATGAAAATAAAGTAAAATAAAACAGAAAATTTCCCACAAATGCTTCCATCTCCCAGACGTTTAGATGAATTGGATGAAGCATAAAAGAGGGAAGCTGGCTGGGGGATGTGGCTGGTTAATAGAGGAGTCTAGATAAATAAAGGCTGGATAAGGGAGGTCAGACTGTATGTACTTTACTGAAACAACTGCTGGATGAGATGTAGTCCCTCAGGAGACAGCTTTAAGTAGCTCTCTTTAAATAATGATGTGTCTTTTCAAAAGGAGCTGCATCATCTTCAAATGAGCAAGTCCATGCTATTTTGCCTCACATGTTGCTGACTATGTACAATGTACTATTTCATTCCTGATCATTGTTTGAAGAAAGTAGCTTGGATTGTAGTTAACAGAATGTGGAGTGAATGATTAATGTCAGGTTGTTCATAAGTCATAACTCTATTTTACTTGGTCAAGTACAAATGTGTGGCACATCAAAATAACCAAATACCTTGGACATTGCAATTACACACATCCATGCTTGGCCTTTTGTCAAGTGTCAACTTAACATTTGATTTATACAGTGTTCTTCAAATCTTTGTGCAAGGGCATCAGTCTGTTTTATATCTTGGGAGGGACAAAATTATCCGAAAAAAATTGGGGCAACATGACAATTGTTTTAGGAGGACATACACATAGTCACACATGCAAAAAAGGTCCTCAGCTGACAAGCAAAAAAATAAAAAAATAAAAATAAATAAATAAATAAATAGGGGTCTTAGCTTAAAAATTTGTTTAAAAAAAAGAAGAAAGAAAACAAGAGAGAAACACCACCAACAGCGTATACAGTGTACAGGTATCCATGATGTAAAAGTAGCTCTAATGCAAACCAGGAGAAAGGAACATATACTTCAAATCAATTTGAAAGTTTTGTGTTTAAAAGGTATAAGGTGGCGTCCTCCTTGCGCACATATGGTACATGTGCATTGAATGCCAACTGGTGAAGGCAAGTACATGTCTTTTGTGGGCTTATCATGTAATGAAATGAAAACTGTTCATCCAGTTATTTAGTAAAATTTATTTTGAGAAACATATAAGTACATATGTTTTTAATAATGGGGGTCATCAAATTTTAAATTCCATCTGCACATGTAAATGCTTGAAGATATCAGGCAGATATACATACTTGTACATGTGTATGTAGCACTGTACCTACACTGCATGTACTGGTACTTGTCTTGTGTTTTACATTACCGGTATGTTGAGAGGTACTGTACTTGTTCATGTATGGCCATGATGATGTTGCTTGGAGAAGAAATGATGACTGATTATGCAATTATTTTGCAAGGAATATTTTTGGAAACTTTTTTTTACAGAAATTTCAGATATACATGTATTCTACACATCTTTAAGATACAATATTTACATGTATGAAAGCTGTTTGTATGTCATTACAAAACCAAGGTCTAAAATTTTTTTCAAGTACCCAGCCAAATTGACCAAGAGTATGTGTGGACATGGACATGTGTATGCTGGATTTTTAAAAATGAGAATGTGCCTCCACAATATATACCGGATTTAGACCTGTCTTTAAAGTGAATACACAATGGTAAAATATTTTTTGATATGTGATCGAGAATAGAATTCTAAGAAGAATAACATTAAAATTTTGATGATTTTCAATCGAAATCAATGCATTTTGGCTAATTTTCTCATGAAAAATCAAGAGTTGACCCAAAAATTTGAGTATGAGGTATGACGTCAAAGTGGGTACCCAGCTTCGCGCATTGCAGTTGTGCTGCGCGCTAGACTGTACAATATGTATTATACCTTGCGCGCATTTTGCTAGAATTACGCGACAAGGTACCCACTTTGACGTCATTTTGACGTCAAAGTGGGTACCCAGTTGAAATTGGGTCACAGCTGAGGGGTCAAAAATATCCCGAAATCATGCCACATTTGGGGGTTTCCTTGGCAACACGACTTTTAAAAAAACTTTAGGCAGATGATTTTCTGCTGATAAAATCATGCTCTTTTAAATGAACTAACATTGTTTCGGCATTGGGTACCCCCTTTAAGTCATGATGAGTCATGGATAGACATGGATTGTGAGCAAACTTTCTAATTGCGTTGTTCATAATTGAACATCAGTCTACAGGTTTATTAAAGACTTCCTGACATTTAGTTCATATTATGCTACATGAATGTCACTATTCTAAATAGTGTCAGATGGCCGGAAATGTAATGACATTTTAACATGTTGGGGTTTACCCCTTCTCGCTTGGTTGTGGTTTTTTGATACACGCGTGTTGTGCTAACATGTGTGGTTTGTGACTTTTGCGTCCTACCCCCCTTTGTTCACAATTTGAATTTCAAGTGCCATGAAGGTCACACACCCTGCCCCCTCCCACCTCATTCGTACATGTACATGTACATGTATAAGAGGTTCCTAAAATTTATGAATAATCTGGGGGTAGACAACATTTTCATGTGCTCATAAGATGAGAAAAATTTGTTATATATTTTTTTAAAATGGCTGCCCCCCCCTTTTGAAACTGAGGACCTTGTTCTTCTTTTGCTTATCAGCGAGTTTTCCCATTTACATGTAAGATAACTCGTTGTGAGTTTTTTACATTTTACATTTTACATTGATGGAATACATGTACATGTATTACTGTCTACTCCAGATGTAGACTTACAATAATTTGTGTGTATTTCATTTTACACAATTTAAATAACAAAATGGATGTGCTTTATACTTTGTTGTATCATTCATAATTACTGTGAAAGGTTTACAAACATTACATGATAAATACATGTATACTCCCTGTCTGATATTCTCCATTCACCCCAGACATACTGTACGGTGTGTACCCTACTTGCATTGATGATGGTGCAGAGCATGTTGTATGTTCATGAGTGTAGACTGAAGAGTGGTTGTGCTCCATATGGAAGATGGGTGTGGGCAGGTTCACAGCTTTCATTGAGCAATACTGTACAAGAGAGTGTGCAGGTCTACACACACTCACCAAGACTTAATTCACACCTCTCTTCATGTCTGTGTGCCATCTGTACTTGCATTAATTTGTTATATGAATTCCAGAAGGGTGTTGATAGTGCTTTAGATGGGGTAGAGCCCACCTGCTCTCAGCAATATGAATTCATGAAATTTCATAAGTGGATGATAACCTCATACAAAATTGAGTGATGAAATGATATGGCATACATGCATGATGTATGACTGAAGAATACCGAATGATCCCCTAAATTTATTTGTCTGCTTACTGGTGTGGACATGATCACATGAGTTGAGGACATGATTAGACGTTGATTTAATGTTTTGGAGTACTGTGGAGTGTGGAGAATAAATCTTATGAGAAATCCATATGTACATCTTGGTTATTTTCACAAATTTTATGCAAGAGATACGCACCCAATGTGGTAAATAACTTTGGGCCTTGAATGAAAATCGATTCCTCGGTATTAACAAATTGAAGTATTAACAAATTGAAATGCTAAAAATAGCATGAGCTGTGATGACACCACAATTCTCACATGCTCATTGTAATTTGTATATGTACACGTATTGGTAAAATGCACAGGTCTGACAGGTGTACGTGTGAGCTCCTGGTCTGAATATATGAGTACATGAAATATAATCTCCCCAGAATAAAGAGCCCCCATATCCATGGTAATATGACAGTGTCCTTCCACGAGTAGAAGATGACGTGCTGTAGTATGACTCACTTTCCATCTTGGTGTACTGTTCAGATGCTAGCATGAACTCAGTTGCATGATGTCACCCCCATCTTGACACATTAGTTGTACTTGGCTAGCCAGTAATGCATAATTCTGAATAGTTACTCAGTAATGGTGTTAGTACGGGTCATTTCTTGTTACATTTGGTCACACTATGTTGAATGCAGTATTCTATCTCTACAGTACGTACAGTGCACTAATAGTATATACATTATATATGCATAAGAAGGTGATACAGGAAGGTAAAGACACTGGTGAATTTTGTGAAGTAATCATCTTACAGAAAAAAATCAAAGATTTGGGATTTCATTATTTTCATGCAAGTTCAGTAATCAAAACAGACAGTTCAAACCAACCAAAATTGTTTTGAATCACCTTTTTTCACCATTGTTATTTATCATCAAATTTGATACAAAAGGCCTTGTTTATCATTGTCATTATGTGAGTGTCATTACAAGATTAGGATTACTGTGAACAACATATGAGGAAAAAAAAAGTATATCATTGAAAATTATACTGAAAATATATACATGTATCTCCGTGACAAAATCAACCAACTTTCAGTTTACATGTAGGTATAACCCTCCTCCCTCTTTTTTTGTTCTGTCATGAGTGCTATAATAATTTAAAGGAATGTGACAGGTTTTTATTACAAAAAGCCCTTTGTCTTTTTTGTACATAAGTATTTGTTTTCTTTTGAGATGAACAATGGTAATGGAATTTCATTTTTTTTTCTTCTTAGTTAGACAGTTAAACACCTTATTTCGTTATGAATCAATAGCATTCCAGTGATTCCACACAAACAGTGGCATGTGGTGATGCTTGTGAAATGAAATCAATAACATAAATCCATATTTATTGTACTGTAAGGATAATGAGAAAGTAGTGTTCACAGCAGTCATTATTTACAAATATTTCTCTTTTTACTCTGTGATTACAAATGTATCAATTGAAAATACATTTTCATGTATCAGTTGAAAATGCATTTCTCCCGTGAAATGTATAACAGTCCCGTCAATTGATGGGAATTTGTTGAATGAAAGCTTTCAGGAGAAAGATTGACAGAATTTGAAAGGGAAATTTCTCTATTTCGTAAGTATGTATGGTGTTTTTTGAGGAAATGATTGATTTCATGGCTTTTTTTTTTTATTATACAAGTGTAAACATCAAATTATGTTAATGAATGGTTTATATGAAAGTTATAACATTCTTGTTTTCTAACATTCTCATTTTGGTTGTTTTTGCAGGGAGAAAGATGAGCAAGATAGGCCAGAGAAAGCCTTGCAGGGTATTCCATACATGTGGAAGGGTTTCCTTAGCAACACCACACCTTTTACCCATGATATCTTCAAGACGAAGAACATCATCAAGATCTCACTTGGGAGCAAGCATTGTGCATTCTTGACTGATCAGAGATCGGTGTACACCTATGGTTGTGGTGAGTTTGGTCAGCTTGGTCACAAGAAGTTCACAGATGTTACCAAACAACCTCTCCTTGTGCAGGAGCTGAAGAGTGAGAATATTGCTGATGTTGTCTGTGGCAACAACCACACAGGAGTGGTTTGTGAAGATGGCATTGTCTTCTGCTGGGGGGATTCTACCAATGGACAATGCGGGATCGGCATCTCAGATAAGGTCAATGTTCCGACCCAAGTTCACATTAGTGATGCGGACTGTGATCCAGTGATCACGCAGCTGTCATGTGGGGACTCCCACACACTGGCAATGTCTACACAAGGTGAGGTCTGGGCTTGGGGTACTGGCCCACAGCTAGGACTCTCCACTGGTTCTACCCCAGTGTTATCCCCAAAGAAAGTCAGTGCCCTCATGGGCCGGAAAGTATTGCAGATTGCTTGTGGAGGCACCATGAGTTTTGTGCTCATGCAAAGACTGAAATCAATGCGTTCACCTGGCAACAAGTCCAATGAGCCTGAGGAAGAAGGGTCAGGATCAAGTTTAACCTGCCAGGATACTGTCTACACAATGCATGATGAAGGCGACACTGTCATCATATCGGACAATTCCTTGTTGTGCCCGGATTCGGGGAACACCACTTCAAGGAGTATATCACCAGATAGCATCGATGTGGCCGCTATACAGGCACAGCAGGCGGAGTGGGCAGCAGCAGCGGAGACAGTGGAAAAGAAGCGAAGAGACAGAGGATCAACCTCTTCACAAGGTAGTAGCGAAGGTATGCATGACCCCTCCCCCATCTTTACTAACCCACTAACTCCCCATAGAACAACAACAGCTTGTGCTGTACTAGAAGTTAGACCTGTACGTGTAGTTGTGACCCCATCATTGCTGAAATCTGTCATGATTAGATTACATGTATATCAGTTGATAAACTAAAGAGAATGAAAACTAAGTATGATACAAATATTGTGGGTTCATATTTTTCAGTACATTGTCTTAATAGCTCAGTGAACTTGGAAAATACTGAGAAAATAAGAAACGATAATACATGTACATATCCTTTTGAAGGAAAAATGTACATGTAATGTTGGTTGCTTGCACTTTAATTATAACTGATGACTTTTACATTGTTCATATACTGTGTATGTTGTAATCTAGTCTTCATGTGTAGGCCTTCTGTACTGGTTACATTCAGGGTTCTCACTAGAAAAAAATCCACACACGGTTCCCACTCTGCACAAAGCTTGGAAGTTTCGGAAGTTTTACGGAATAACATCTAAAGTTAGGTGTGGCGGCAGTACATGCTAAAGTAAAAGGATGAAAAATACTTCTTGGTAAGCAGGAGTTGTCTACTAATGGCATAAAAGTAAAAATACATTGCCAAAAAGCAAAACAGTCTGTGACAATTATCATTATTGTTAGGAATATATACTCCAATATGTTTTTTACCCTTGTTGCCACGCATGGTGCAGCAATTTCACACATGGTTCTTCCTTGTCTGAAACCCTTTACGCATGGTATTGGAACCATGGGTGTTATGTACTGGCGAGAACCATGGTTACATTCTAGTATTTAAAATCTCAGACATCCCCAACTACCACCTGTGTGGCAGCCCTTGTAACAACTTAATTTTAATGGAACTTAAAATGTTTTGCCAAGTGAATTTAAAGTGAATTTAGTGAAATTTCTAGTTTTATACACAAGATGTATATTTTCTCTGGCTTAGGCTAAGTATAGAAAAAGAGATGCAGATTGAGTCAGCTACATGTAAGGATACATTTTGCTTGGTTGAAAATAACACCAGTGAGAATGTGAATGCATGGTTTGTGCATTTGATTATCTTTTTATTTGTTGCATGAATACATGTAAGGTAGTTTATAGTAAATGACCAAAATGATATTCTACTATTAAATAAGAACTCATGAAATAGATGTTTGATCTGAAAAGGCTGAAGAGAAACAAATATGGATTAGCCTGATACACAAAAACAAAATCCTACAACAAATGTTGACCACAATATGTTCACAGCATGTTTGGTCAAGAGAGCAAGAAAGCTTGTATGGCATGCTAAGTGAGCATGATCGTAGCATGCTGTTTGCATTAGTGGATTGCTACCATGTACAGGTGTACATGTATAGTGGAAAACTAAATGACTGAAACATGTAGAAGACTCACACACTGAGAGAGACATGCAGAGACACAAACATTAGGTACATGTCGCATGATTGAATGATGCTTGTTGTTTGAAATAAAATTTAATATGTACTATTGATTGAAGCTACTCTAACAACAACAACAACAACAACAACAAATCTATGATAGTGATACATATTCAATAGTAGCTTCCTACAACCTTACCAGTAATATAAGTTACAGAAAAGAAATCTCTAGATTGCTGTCTGGTAACTGTAAAATCGGGTGAATAAGTCTTTGAAAGAATAAAGGGCTTTTGTCATTGTTAGCTTTGACAGGGATGAATAATCCCCTTCAATTTTGAATCAAATGTTCACTTAAAACTAATATGTGAATCCTCACTTACCAGTATTAGTTTCATGCACAGAGTTGAATATTATAACCAACAAAAACTCCAAATGGTCAAAAGAATAGTGATTAGTTTTGCCTTTTCACCGCAAGTGCCTGGTATATTTGGTTCAGTTCTTTTTTGCTTGCAGGCACCTATACGTTGGAAGATTCCAGTGGTAACCTAAAAAGAATAAAAGAAGAAGCTGGTGAGCGTAGTAGCAACCATACTAATGGCACTGCCAGGAATGGCATTGATGGAGGATGCCCTGAAGAAGATGAAGATGATGTCTTTGCAACCACCAAGGGAACAAAAGAATATCTTACAGAGCAGTTGAAGCCCCTCAACATACGAAGCAGCCCTGTGCAAAGCGTTACCCCTCAGCAGAGGCCTGGTCCTAGTACCCGCATCCTGGCTTCGCTGCCACAGTCTGTGGCTCTCCGACTTGAAAAGATTATGATGCCCAAGACTAGCCTAACGGAGACTGTCTCCAGGGCCAGTAGTGACAACTCCATATGTGAGACAGAGCTGATCATTAGGGACAAGGTAATTAACAGTGCAATTGTTTTTACACCTAGAATCTTCTCACACAAATAGATTTTTAATCTATATAAGTATTCATCTGACATATTTTTAAAAATCCATTCTGTATTTTCATGAAATGAGTTTTCTTGCAGTATTTGTAATGATTTCTTTAAGTGAGTTTGAATTCTCTGACATGATAAAATGTTCCATTACTCTATTATATGTATATGTTTATTGATGAATGAAGCTTGAACAATTTCACTATTTTTAATTATAATAATAATTGTTATAATAATTATAATAATTATAAAAAAAAAATCAATTTTGGATTACAAAAGTTGATACTGTGTATTAAAAATACTTTAATTTTTCAAGGATGCCCAAGTGCTGGATTCTAGCTGCAACCTGCCTGATCGGAAGCTGAGGACCATGTCCCCATCAGTGGGTGGACTGGATGATCTGGTCTATCAGACGGAGGTCTGGAGCTTTGGCAAAGGCACCATGGGACAACTTGGTCAAGGAGATACATTGGACAGGTAAGATGTGACCCTCGTGCTTAGTTGGGATCAAAATGGCAAAATTTTGATTGAAAGTCAAGTTATAAACAACTATACTATAGCACAAATCATTAGAGAAAGATAGAGAAAGAGATAGAGAAACAAAGGGAGAGAGACATAGTTAGGAGAAAGATTGAGGTGGAAGAGTGAAGGAGAAGAGCAAATGAACTATTTGCTGAATTATAGATTCTGTAAAGAAGAGACAATTTTTAGAACATGCACATACATATAGAAGTACATAATACAGAAATGAAACGTGGAAATCAATTCTTTATTTCCATTCTCAATAAAAACATAAATATGAAATACAAATACAACAAGACATTGGTACAAAACATAGTATTATACTACAACAAAACAGATTTACGAGATTTACAGATTTACGAAATCTGTTAGAGATAGTGAATCATTGAAAGCAATTACGCATTAGTGGTGCACTGTACCAGAGTAATGTGAAATGTACTCCGTACTTATTAACGGAATTGAAGTTGATGTTTGTGCCATTTTAAATGTAAGTGCTTCTCCTAAAAATACAAATGACATTCATATTCCCGAGAGTCCACTTCACCTTCCTTTTTGCAACTCAAGGTAAAAAAAAAAGGGTGTACCTTGTTGTCCTAGAGTATGTATACCTCTAAACATTTTTTTGTGCGGGGGGTTTAGCAATGTTCTGCTTGACTAATATTGCACAGTGTCTCCTGAGAGCATAATGGGTATGAAAAGTGTTGAATTTCAGACAATGCAGTTCATAAATGTGTATGTATTGTATGCACAGTAGAATGTATATGATGCATTGAACAATATGTGCCAAACTGCCAGTGATATTGTGAATTTAACTGTGAATGAGCATGAATTATACGATGTTCACAAGTCAGTGGATTACATGTAACTATACAACTACTTGATAGATGTACAGGTTTTAGAAATAAATTTTGTAATTGTACATGTCTGAGAAATATTCAGAGAGGAGATCTACCTAAGATGTAGAACAATCGTCCAAAAGCATGGTTGGAAATGTATTTTATTATTATTGTTGGAAAGTATCATTTTCAGGTTGTGGTGTAGCACATGTACATATACTGTAATTAAAGCAAGATTCAGTCCATATTCCTGAATAAGGGGAGAAGAATAATCCCCCTTTTTAAACAATTTCTCTTGCTTTTATTGTTTTACACACAGATACATGTACACCAAAAGTATGTGCATGTATTCTCTTCATGTGCTGACATATGGTGGGCTGATGAGTCTCTTTGAACATGTTAATCCATAGGCAGAGTAGTGGGCAGTATATTGAGTGTACAGACAGGCAGGTTGGCAATGCGTATGATGTAAAGGTTAGAGCAAGTCTGCTCACCAATTCATGCTAAATTGGGGCATGCCCCTAGGGAGCTTGCACCATTTTGTCTAGCCTTCGTATAAACATGGAGAAGAAAGGTATTTGATATGTTTTCATGCTAGTGCCATATAAACATAAAAGTAGTACGCATCAAACAAGTCATCCTTGTCTTCATTATACACATTACTTTTCAAAATGGGTTGAATTAATTACTTTTTTTAAATTATTATACATGTCAAGCAAAGGAGTTGTTCACATGGAGAAAGAAGCTGTTTACAATTTACATGTACATAGAGGTGTATTACACATGAACTGTGAACTGAATTATTCTTGCTTTCCTACTTCATTTCCTTTTTTGTCTCCAAATCTTAACCTGCTAAAACACTTAAATCGTAGTGCTTGAATTGAAACACAGAATTTACAGAACTGCATAAGCTATTGAAAAGCTCAAATCTAAGGTAGAAAACCATTTAGTTTAATGTAATATTCATTTTTGTTGAGCCCATGTAGTATAATGTCCTAATTTATGTACAATTTAGGTTACATGCATTTTCATAAGCTTATTAACACAAGTGGCATTTTAAAGATTGATCATTGAAGATTCTTATGTGATCACAGCAGTGTACATGGTTCATACATGTATTTTAGTTGGCATGTTGTTGATTAAACTTTATTATCACATACAGTAGTATGTATTTCTATACCAGATTAAAGGCTCATTTAGATATACATCATTAAACCACTTCAAAGACATCATGGCAGGTGTTTTACATGTACGTATTAAATGAATGGTAAGTGAGTGAGTAATGCATCAGATGACCATATTCCTTGCCTGTGTGTGTTATGAATGTAAAGTGCAGTACACTTAAAGAGAAGCTTCAGTTCTGGGAACGGTGAAAAATAATTTGTGAGCTTTGTCATTCTTTCCATGTCATTTAGGAAGAATATCATAGTAAGATTGTCCCCGAGAAAGGATTGCTCTACAAATGCCCTCATATTGGAAAATATGACAAGAAAAAGCTGAACAGTTTGGGGGGGGGGGTAACATCATGCCAGATTTGTGTGTGGTCCCATACTCGTTTCTTTCTGCAGTGCAGGTACCTTTTGGCGAAAGTAAGTGAATTTCTTGTCAATTTGATAATCTCCAAATCTCCCCCTTGACACCTGTGTTTTTATACTAATCTAACTCTCCCAGTTGCTTTGGAACAGTTTCTTTCACATTATGATTGCATGACCAGAACTCTATTTTATCTTTAAAAACCCCTTCATTTTTCATTCCTTTTAAACCGTTTTACTACTGCACATGTGAACCAACTTTTAGCGAATCAATAATAGTTAATGAAGATTGAAGATTGGTCACTTTCATTGTGAAGTACAGGTATTATGGAATTTCACTGCTGTAGGGGTCAAAAATTCACACCTTACAGGAAGAGTTTAATCACATCAATGTGGCAAGCATTTGGAGTTTAAGAAAAAAAATAGTAACTAAAATACTGAACTGTGTTGACTGCATTTTCCCAGGCCTAGGCTTGTTAAAGGAACCATCTGATTCCCATAAGCAATTACCTAGTCATATTCAAATTCAGCTGTCTCATCATTTGAAGCATATGTTTTCATCTTCTTGTACCAGCTCCCCATGTACGTGTATGTGTATTTTGATTACAGTCTGTGAGATATTATCTGAAAACCTAATAAGCACCCCCCTCCATTGCTAACAGTAAATTTGTTGATATTTTCTTGTACCGGGGGGGGGGGGGGGGGGGGGAGGGGGAGGGGGGCTTTAAGGCTACATTGTATGTTAATGGCCCTTTTTGATTCTCTCTCTCTCTCTCTCTCTCCCTCTCAAACACACAGACATACATGCCTTTATCTTTCCTTTTTTTTTTTCTTCCTCATCCTCATTTTTTTTTTAATTTTAAAACAAGGAATCCCCCTGTAGGCAAAGATGCATTTTGTATGCATTTAATGCAGGCAAATTACTAGACAGATGTCCACCCAACAAACATTACTCATTCAGCACTCCAGTATGTAAACACATGGGAATGCATGCAGAGATGGGTTTTCATTACAGATACAGTTTCTGAGGAGTCTGTCTAGAAATGTTTATTAGGGGAACATAAATAATGAGCTACTTAAAGGGAATACTCAAGAACAATACTCAGAAAATAAAAGTTACATGTACATGTGGATGTCATCTTTTGTGTTTTTAATGATGCATGTACATTTGAAAATACATGTATATTGAATATGCCATGTACAGTTCACATCATTTTGCATTTGTAATTGATATCACTACTGTGCTAGTGCACTCTCTAAAAGGGATCTTGTATCAGTAGGCCTACTTTATTTCTTAATCAGTTGAAAAACCTTTCATCTGTAGATGTTTACATGAAGTGTAGTCAACTGAAATGTTATCAGAGCTCTGCCACACAGACTCATATCAATCAAAGATATAATCCGATGCATATCAAATAAACTGCATTTATCATGTTTGACATACAGGAAGTATGCAAGGATCTCTAGTAATTGAATCGATTGGTCATATTTATCAAATTACTGCTGATACATTTGTTGTATGAGGTATTTTATGTTGATTTCTTCTTTTATAAAACTAATGGAAATAGATATTGTCTCATTTGGAAATTTTCAACTTAAAACGAAGCATACATTCAGGTAAGAAAGCAACCAAGAGTGAAAGAAGACATACAAAATGGATGAAAGAAGGAAAAGAGAGTGAAAAGATCTTCAGATATGGTTGGTTATGTTTAGTATGAAGAAAATGTAAACACATATTAAATTGAAGAGAAAGAGAAGGGTGAATTAAAAGAGAGACGGGAGAGGTGATGAAAATGTATAGAACTACGAACAGTCAAGTCAGTACATCATTAATTGATGGATTCATTTTATCTGTAAAATGTGACATAAAATCCCTATGTCTATGCATATTTAAAGGCATGAAAGAAATTCACAGATTTTTTTGTATGCTTTGATTGCATAAATGAAATAGACTTTGTATGAATGCAAGTTCTTTTTCTTGAAAGAGAATCCCCTGGATATAGTGCTAGGAATTGGCTTTCTAGAAAATCTTCTGCTTAAAGGTAATGGAAAACTTAAGCCTTAGTGAAAATCTTGTAATTTCCACCTATGCTACAAGTAATGCCTTATATTAAAAGAAGATTGCCTAATGCCAAAAGCAGTCATAAGGCATGTTGCCAATAAAGCCTGCAAATTTGTTAATGTAATGCAGGCTAAATTGGTTGGATTGCCCGTGGGTAGGTATGACCTGAATATAGCCCTTTCCAATTGAGTCACAATTCCTTAATGCCATCTGGCCAACCCTCATCGTCGGCCGTTGTCCGTAGTGAGTAATGAGTTCCTTCAGGAGCTAAACGTCAAGGGTACCTGTACGCAGTGACTTGACGGAAAAGCCTGATTTCCTATGCCTTAGAGCCAGGCATTGCTGTAACCTTGGAGGTGTATTTCTAGATATGTCGCTTGATCTGATATTGACCTGGATGAACAATTTCAAATATTTCCATTGCCAAAAATTCATCAAGGACTTGTTGAAAGGAAAGCATTACTATCTGTTTGAAGTAATGGCGGTCCATGAACAAAACAATATTCTTACAGGAAGATTTGTCAGTTGTCTACTTTTAGGAAGTTATTTCCTGCAGGAAAGAATGAAGTGAAGATGTTGACCATGAAAAAGATTATTGTTGTGAGCCTAGCTTTCAATACCCTTCTCAATCAGGCCCTGTCACAGTCATACCATGCTTCATGAAGTGTACTTATAAAGCATACATGTATTTTTGTTCAATTCAAATGTACCAAGGTCATTCAGTTAATATGATTGATAAATATTAAAATCAGGAAAATTATGATTAAGAGTGTTGAGCCTGTTGTTAACCTGCAACTTCAGTTTATAGTCAGCCAACCATAATATGCAGATGTTATCAGCAAGTATTGTGTGTTTAAGCTTGTTTAATCATTAGTCAAATTCATGTTGTATTGTAACATTTGTTTCTGTTTTCATACCTCCACGTATTTAACTTTTGTCCTGAAAAACATACTTTTTAAATTATTCTACAACCTGAAAGCATAAACATACATGTAAATTTAGATTTTTTTGTAACTTTTATAAAGAGTGAAAAAATACTGTAAAGATTATTGAAAGAAGTCATTATTTACTGCTATTTAATTTGATCCTTTCAATTTCAGACACACGCCTAATACAATCAAGCAACTGAGCAGTAAGAACATCATCCGTATTGTGGCCGGAGCATCTCATTGTGTGGCTATCTCTAGCAATGGTCAAGTCTATACCTGGGGTTGTAACTCTGATGGTCAGCTAGGACACACCGGTCAACTGGTTCCAAAGAGAATAAAGGTAATATAAAGAAGGTAAATGATGTGAGAAGGAAGGGAAGAGTTGAGAAAAGAGGAGAAAGATGAAGAAGAAGAGATGATGGAGGGGAATGAAGAGGAGAGAGAGAGAGAGAGAGAGAGAGAGAGAGGAAGAGCAAGGGAGTGAATAGAGAGAGGAAGAGAAAGGAGGAAGGGTACATGTAAGGGGAAGGGGAAGGGGATAAGGGGGCAGGACAGAAGGGGTGGGGGAGGGGGAAGAGGGCAAGATAAATGGAAAAAGGAGGGAGAGGATAAAGATCATAGAAGAAACCAGTGTTGTATGCCTCGAGGCGTACCTCGTCCTTGAGGCCGGTCTTAAGGCCGAAAATTGCGTCCTCAGCCTCGGCCTTGGCCTTGGAGCCTGATGTCTCGGCCTCGGCCCCTGAGGCTAATGTCTCGATGTCTCGGCTTGAGGCCTGAGCGAGGCAGTAACAAATCTCTCGTTCTCTGTTTGTTTTTTTTTGCTCATTCTGCCAGCCCAAATATCATTTAGGAACTCTCGGGGATCGGGGAGAAACCGCCGTTCAATTTCATTGCTCCAGTCATAAAAAAAGTCACACGACTGTGTGAGCATATAATAAATTCATATGTAACTCTATGGTGCTCTCCGTACCCAGTAGTTCGCTCCCTCCAGAGCATTTACTTTCACAGTTGAGTAAATGGGCTGGCACAGTAAATTGGGTGGTTGCTCAAGTTGTATTTTACATGAATGGCGGTGTATGGTGTATTTGTTAGTATTGTGTACTTTGTAACCCTTCTGCTTGGGTCTAGCATGAATTATGCCAACATGAATGATTCTGCCTGGAGCTGGTTTAGTTGCTTCAATACCTTGTTAACTTACTTAATTAGTCTGTTGATGACCTGATGTCTTGACTTACGATTGTTTTTGCTAATTTGCTAGCCTTAGTAATTCTTATTCAAAGGATTCAGTTTTCCACAAGAAAAAAAAAAAAAAAAATCAGGGGGAGATTCCAGAAATATACATGACTCAAATACTTTAGTGAACAATTAAAAGGTCTAGATAAAGACCCCAAAGTGGTCAAAGCAAATTGAACAGGTGAAATTTAAACACTTGCAAAAAAAGGAACATTTTTTGAGTGGTCTCGGTCTTGGTCTCGGTCTCGGATAGCCATGTCTCGCTCTCAGCTGAGCCGGCCTCGGATACAACACTGGAAGAAACACCCCTCTCATTTTGAAAGGGAAAGATAGGTGATAAAACATGTGAAATCACCCCCTCCCCCTCCCCCCCCCCCCCCCAAAAAAAAGGGTAATTGAAAGAGGAGGCATATTCAACACTTCTCTGCTAAGTATCTGATAAAAATATGAAAATGAAGTACGTTAAGCCTTGTATGATTCACCATTAAAATGGTAGTAGTGGTAGCGGCAATACATAGAGACTAATTATATTTATTGGCAACATAGAGATTTGAGGAACTCCCTGTGTGTCATCTTCTTTGCTGTTGCTGTGATAAATTACTTACAGGTTTAATGCTCAAGTGAGTCTCAGACTTTGTGTGTTTATTGGCATGATCACATTGAGTTTCAGAATACACATGTCTTAGCTTTTTAAAAAAATTTTTAAATGAAGATGATATGTATTTGGCAAGATAGATACGCTGTTATTACTCTGTACCAAACTTAGATTTATAGAATATTATTTCATTTTTCGTTTCATTTCATTTATTTCGAATTTTCAGTAAAATACATATACGATGGCAGAAACAACAAATTAAAAATTACAAGGACAAAATTGTAGTATAAAATTCATTTTTGATGTAAAAAATATTAGACATATAAAAACATACAAAGACATACAAAGATGGAATTTGCAGGTTGATGCAAAAAAAAATGTATGTGGAAGAGCAGTTGCATTTTGTAAATGCTGCTGAAATGGGCTCTCATCCATTATCACAAATTTTCATTGATTGTCATGTATTTATTGTTTTTTTATCTTGATATGGAAATAAAAACAAACAGACAAACAAACAGTTTTGTCGAGGCATCTACCTTTTGTAAGAATTTAACAGGAGAAAAAAAAACAGGGTATCACATAACAATCAAAAAACAAACAAAACAAAAGAAAACAAAAATATGTTAAAAGAATTTACTTATTTAACCCATTCGTGACAGGAATTATTTAAAGCCTAATCTGATCAGCTTTTATTCTTCAAATTGGCAACACCAACATTTTTATTTTATTGCTACATTTTATTTATAAAACGTCATGTATCAGAAATGAATATAAATTGACAGAAATTATGATAAGTCAAAAAGTTGCCAATTTGCAGGGGAAAATGGTGATTTTAAACCTTCTATCACATTGCCAATTTAAGGATTTTAATGCTTATTTTCCTTTAAAATTTTTTCAGCTTCAAACAATGAATATTGATGCAACCAAAATGGGCACATTTTGTGTAGAATTTTTTGCTCTTTCTGCTCTTGTATTTGGTATGACTTTTAGGGCTTTGCATTAAAAGATATTAGGCCAAACCACAAAATGTGGACCTCTGTCACGAATTGATAGAAACATTTAAAGATTTTATTGGTTTAGATTTAGGGTATTTGCATTAGAAATATCAATGTATTAATTCCTTCCATTCTGTTTACCTTACTTGCAATTCGACTGTGGCATAGAATGTACATGTATTTTCATTACTTAGTCGATACCAAAGCATGTAAAAAAAAAAAAAAAAAAAAAGAAGGGAACTACAATACTGTCAAACCAGAAACTCTCAGGACATGCAACTTCCTGAATTGAAAAGATGTTTGTTTTTTAAATTTTTTTTAAAGAAAGTGCCTGTCAAGAATTGCTAAATTTCAGTGTTGTAACTACACAGAAAACTTTCCCAAATGCAGAGAACTTGTGAAATTCAGGAAATTCAGGTACAGACGGCAGTTGGGGTTTTCCAATAGCTTAAAAATAAATCAAGAAGGTTCCACGCCCCATGTACATGCACATTTCCATGCACACATTAGATAGGCCACAATGTATTTGCTTGTGAGAACTAAGGGTATTCCCTGTCAGGTTCCTCCCAGGAAGCCATAATTACACTTCAACTTTCAACAATTACCCTAAAGGGACAACCAGTCCTGTCTATGTTTGCTATTACACATATGCCTGTTGCCATGGAAATACATGAATAAGGTCTTTCAGGAAGTCAAGCACTTCCTGATATGATTTTATAAATCAGTTGCTAGAATGAAAAGCAAAACTTTTTTTTTTTTTTCTTCCACTGAGCCAGGATAGAATAAAACACTTGCTTGTAAAATACTTCTTTAGGTTTCCCAAAGTTTGCCTACATGCAATTAATAAGAAAAAGGGATTTTGGCTTTCATTAGGATGTTATTTATAGGTCTTCAGTTATTCATGTCTTATGTTCTGCTAATTTTATTAATTTTCTTGTTAAACTTTGGTTTTCTCCTTTTAAATCTCACTTTACTTATTCCTACAATTGTTTTCCTTGAATTAAATGTACAAATCATACTATGCTACATACATGCAAGGGCCTTTATGAAATGCTGAGAATATGACAATTAGTGGTGTATGAATTGATATGAATGTATATTTTATTGGGTTTTTAAAAAAAATCTGATTGTACATGTATTACATGTATATGTGAGAGTTTGTTACAAAACTTCACCATCTTGTATGTTTTTGTCTGTTTTTTTTAAATTTTTTATTTCCACAATTCAAAAGACCAACTGCTTTTTATGACTTTAGCTGTTGCACATGCAGCTCTGCTGGTTAAAAAAAAATCAACTGAAACAAATTTAAGCCTGAGATGAATATCCTTCAACTGGGAATATCAAACCTTATTGCATCGTTTGAAATGAATATGTTTTCTTTCCATTCCTCTGCAAGATGCCGAACAATACTCCTGTATGGGATGCAGCAGTAGGAGGTACCCATACACTTCTCTTAGCAGACGGAACCAACTGTATGCCAGATGTGTATTACTTAGGAAAACAACCAAGGTATGAGACCTCATACTCATGGGGTTTATACAATTGTGATCATAAAGGGGAAAGTCTTAGAATGTATTTCATCAATTAATTGAGAATGTTTTATTAACCCATTCGTGACAGGAATTATTTAAAGCCTAAATTGATCAGCTATTATTCTTCAAATTGGCAACACCAACATTTTTATTTCAGTGCTACATTTTTCTTATAAAACGTCATGTATCTGAAATGAATATAAATTGACCGAAATTATGATGAGAAGTCAAAAAGTTGCCAATTTGCAGGGAAAAACGGTGATTTTAAACTTTCTATCACATTGCCAATTTAAGGATTTTAATGCTTATTTTCCTTTAAAACATTTTCAGCATCAAACAACGAATATTGACGCAACCAAAATGGGCACAGTTTGTGTAGAATTTTTTGCTCTTTCTGCTCGTGTATTTGGTATAATTTTTAGGGCTCTGCGTCAAAAGTTATTAGGTCAAACCACAAAATGTGGACCTCTGTCACGAATGGGTGTAGGTTTTGGATTTTAAGCACATGCTGAATGCTACCTCACTTGCTCTCTCTCTCTCTCTCTCTCTCTCTCCCTTTAAAATAGAGCTACATGTACATCTAGAAAAGCAAACTCACTCTATGTTGAAATTCTCATCGGGCTTTTAAAGCTGAATTTAAAGAAACAGAATTTTTCATGAAGGAAATGAGAAAAACTGTAGAAGGTCCCCTCATTTTTTAGTTCTACGTGCATATTCCTTTGTATTTTGGACATTATTACATGCTCATTGTTTGGGTTTTCGATACAATCTTACTATTCTTTCAAAGTTGTCTGAAGTTCAATAAATCATAAATTCATTGTGAATTATTTGAAAACTATATATTAGTGAACTTTTTTATTCTGTATTTTTGTTGCATAGTTGCATTCATATTTAGACAGATGTAGATCATCACTAAGAATGCTTCCTAATGCAGTTTCTCTATTATCTGTTTGTCTTAGCCTTCAAGAATTGCGGAACTCCAACAGTACTCCAACCCCAGAGAGCCCTCTACGGGATGGAAGTGATAAATCCAAGAAGAGACCAATGTCTGCCTCAATCTCCAAGTCACCCACCGTCAAGTATGCAGCCAGAGCCAAGCAACCTGAGAAACTCACATTCCTCAAGAAGGTAGGTAGTTAAACTATGCTTTACCCCTACTTTGCTACTACGTTAATAAATGATATCTAGCATTTCGCTTTCTAGAGTCAAATTATAATACATGTAGTTGGTTCTTGTGTAGCACTAATGTCCGTCAGAATTGACACTCCTTGCACTCCTCTTTTATTATCCCCACTTAAGGAAGGCGGCCATTAAGGCACTCTTGCATTTCAAGGAAATTCTTCTTTCCGGGTACCCATTTACTACACCTAGGTTGAGAGTGGCAGTTTTAGATTAATGTCTTGCCAAAAGACATTGGTACCACGGCAGGACTCAAACTACCAACCTTCTGATGTACACTCTGACGACATATTCACTAGACCAAGACACCTCTACAAATTATGAGTTTTCATTAGAAGTTATTCCTAAAGTAGACATCAACCTCAGCAGTAGGAAATAACTTTACAATTGCGTACAATTTTTGTTATTATTATTTTTGTTTTATATGGAAAATTTGGGGTACCCCATTTTATCAAAGTTGAGGTTAAGATTATTTTCAGCTTTCAGTCAAGACTCATTAAAGTGCATGGTAGTAGATGATCATACATTGTAGATTGATTCAAATGAATTCAAATTCTTTTGAAGGATAAGCCTAGGTTTTATCCTATGAAAATAGATTTCGAATCCTTCGTTCATGATTTCCTAATCTCTCTTTCATGTAGAATGGCTGGTTACAGGCTGTAGCTGCTTCTGTTGACCAGTGTGCCTGTATAGCCGATCGAAGCAGTAGTGGTTTTGTAGCGATCACTCATGAATTCTCAGCCACAGAGAGGCTCCTCTACAGTCAGCTTGCATCCATCAAATCCTCGATCATTAAGACTCTGCAAAGCTCAGGTAAGATCCTGGTCTTCTGATCTCTTTTATTAGCTTAGTCCATGCCAAAGAGGGCAGTGAAAAATATAAGTAGGTTCATGGAAAAGGCAGTTTAAATTTGACATGCAGCACATCACATGCCAACTGTTTAGTCTGTATTTTGGGCACTTAAGAAAACATTAAGGACTCATAGACCCCTATGGTTCTTATCACAACTTGCATTTAGAGCCACCTAAAGGCATTAATGCAACAATTTATGTCATGGTCTAAGAAATGTTTTGTCTTTTTTTTCATGATCTACTTACAGATGTTCAGAAGGCTGTTGAAGGAACTATCTACAGCGGTCCTCTGAGACTCATCCTAGACCTGTATGGGTCAATCTGTGGCCTTGTAGCACAGAACTGTCTGCACCTGACAGGTCTTGTTCAGCGCAACAAGGACCTTTGGGATGTGATGATGCTGAAGGAGATTGGTCGATACATCCAGCTCTTCCAAGAATACGCCAACGCTGTTTGTGATTTCATCACTATCACAGGATTCACCCACCTAGGAAAAATTGCCAAGTGAGCCCTAAATCAGTATCATCAAGGGGAATTATTGATAAACCATTCAACAGCTCGTATGGCCATGTCAAAATGTTAGATTGTACCTGCAAAGAGGTCAAAGTTCTCACCCAAATGATAGTGTTAAAGAGGCATGCAGTTCCCCCCAAACCATAAATAATGAAAAGAAAAACAATGATATGCTATATTGGCCCATCCAGAAGATTATGCGGAACAAGCTTTTGTATACTATCTCAATTTTCCTCCTTTGTTCATTACTCTGCTATTATACAGGTTCTACAAAAAAGAATTGGGCAGATATGTATTAATTATATAAACATCAGTGTAAAAATTCTTTTGATTGTGTATGTGTATTTACTCATTGTGTTCATAGCTTAAAGGGATGTTCAGATATGAGGCGACGTTATGGCGCCTCAAAATTTTTAGTGTTCAGATATGGCGCGACATTGTGGCACCTCTTATGTTAATGAACGCACATTAAAGCGTCAGCTCTTAAATAAAAGAGAACTTTGTCAAAACTTGCGCAGACAATCTCATGACAACATATTTTGCACTACTAACCTTTTAGGAATTTGATTGATGCGCATTTTTTTGCAGCCAGGCAGCAAAATAAATGTGTCCTGCCTCGGCGACATTTTTTTGTCGCCTCATACCATGTTGACTCGTACACCAAAATGTTGCGGGGATTTTGTGGTGCCACAATGTAGCCTCATATCTAAACGCCCCTTAAGATTAGAGTCTATGGTTATTATCTTTGTTATTTGAAGTGATGCCTTGGCCAAGCATGATGCTGTGTTTGCTGAAGTATTAAATGAGGAGAAACCAACAGTGTACGGAGCCCCTCTCAGGATGGCTATGAAGTTACCATTGGATAGAATCAAAACCTACTCATACCTACTTACCAAACTCAGAGACTATTATGCTGAGGTAATATATATGAAGAGTTTGATCTTGAAAAGTGATATATCCATGCTTGTAATTTTGAGAAATTTGCAGTTTGACATTGCTGAAGTATAAGGAAATATTTGATATTTTAGATCATGTTTTCAAACTTTTACTTGATATATAATGAGTGAGGTAACAAATGGAAGGCATTTTTTTTGGTTTCATACAATAGCGATGTTACTTTCAAAATGTAAAAAAAAAATTCTTTTATCAGTATTATTCATTCAAACTCATTTGTATTCATTATATATATTCCATACATTTCAGAGTTTCAAGGAATATGTAACAGAAGAGATTTTGACAATATTGATTTTTCGTTAATGTGTGGTCTAATCCAAGCTATAATGAAGTCATTCATTTGATGCAGTCATCAGATGTACCTAATAAAATCTTTGTAATCAGGAAGGTGTAGGGAAAAGGTTTTCATTCAATTTGCCCTATATCAAACAGATTGACTTAAGGTTCAGTTTAACAATTTTCATATATTATATGTTGATGTGTTGGACAGATTTGTCTTATGGAAATTTAGTTCACTGTACATAGTGATTGTGCATTCCTAGCTCAGTGATTTACATGTATAAGATAAGAGTTTTGAGGGAGGTGGGGAGAAATCATTCTTCTAAATTCAAACAGTTTTGTTATCTTGCAGAATTATATCATTATTATATTTTGTTCTGCATTCGCATTAGGACTCTGGTGAATACAGTCTGTTGAGTGAGTGTAGTGCATCATGGGAAGAGCTGAAGAAGACCGTTGAGAAGAAGCAATCAGATGCAGATGACACAAGAACATTCTGGGAGTCTTGTCCTGCTAAATTGGCTGTAAGTTAAGATGCATCACGATTGAGCTCTCAGTCAAAAGAAATTTGTGAGAGAGATTGTACTAGATTCATTTGAGTGGATACTGATAATAATAACATAATAATATTGGATATTTATATAGCGCACGTATCCACCAAACAAGGTGCTCAAGGCGCTCCCAATATTACCCCGGCTAAGCTAGGCTTCCAATTTCAGTGCCCACAGTTTTCAAGGAATTCCTTCCTGCCGGTACCCATTTACACCTGGGTCGAGTGCGGCAAATGTAGATTAGTGTCTTACCAAAGGACATTAGTGCTGCGGCAGGGATTCGAACCCCGTACCTTGTGGTTCAAAGCCCGGAGACTTATCCACTGGACCACAACACCTCTACATTCACTTAAAGGGGGTACCCAATGCTGAAACAATGTTAGTTCATTTAAAAGAACATGATTACATTAGCAGAAAATCATCTGCCTCAAGTTTTTTAAAAAGTCGTGTTGCCAAGGAAACCCCCAAATGTGGTAAGATTTCAGAATATTTTTGACCCCTCAGCTGTGACCCAGTTTCAACTGGGTACCCACTTTGACGTCAAAATGACGTCAAAGTGGGTACCTTGTCGCGCAATTCTAGCAAAATGCGCGCAAGGTATAATACATGTTGTACAGTCTAGCGCGCACCACAACTGCAATGCGCGAAGCTGGGTACCCACTTTTACGTCATACCTCATACGCAAATTTTTTGGTCAACTCTTGACTTTTTATGAGAAAATTAGCCAAAATGCATCGATTTCGATGAAAAATCATCAAATTTGTAATGTTATTCTTCTTAGAATTCTATTCCCGATCATATATAAAAAAAAAATTTACCATTGTGTAATCACTTTAAAATGATAGCAATTTTGGTAGAAGAATTAGATTTTGAGCTGGTGTAAACACTTTCATGTCAATTTCTTCTTTTTTTTTGTGCTGAAAACTCAATAAACTGATGGGAAGTTGTGCTACACATAGAATGCACAGATTGATGGTGGTGGTGTTTTCATAGTGGTATACAATTAGCATGTCATATTATGTAAATTTTGTTCTATGTCACAATTAGATGGCAATAATGCACATGAGAGTGAGAAATACAGTAACTAGAAAATGATGAATAGTAAGGAACAAACAAACTCATTGATGAGAAGAAAATAGTGTCAAATTTTAGGCAGGATCAGGACTTTAGGATGATTCTCCTGGCTGAGAATGTTAATGAGAATTATTTGTAAGTTTAGCTTTAAGGTTTACTTTAAAGAAGCATTTAGATTGCATTGACCTACATGTATACATGACAGAGGACCAACCTTGTGTGGTTTGGCTCAATAACTTGTTAGGCATAGCCCTGAAATAGCATATCAAAAGAGTGGAAAGATAAAAAAATGTTCGAGACATACTGTGCCCATTTTGGTTTTGTCAGTATGTTTGGTTTAATGCTGAAATTTTGAAAAGAAAAATGGCAATAAATCCCTAAATTGGCAAAGTTCAAAATCACTGTTTTCCATGCAAATTGGCAGGTTTTTCATTTCTCAACTTACTGGTACTTTCTGTCAGGTTATATTCATTTGAGATACATGTTTTTTATAAGAAAAATGCAGCAATAAAAGAAACTATTTGTGTTGCCAATTTGAAAAAGAAAAGCTGATCAAATAAGACGTCAAATAATTCCTGTCATGAATGGCTTATTACTTGATCGATGCTTGATAATGCTTGTACTCTCAGGAGTCCATCAAGTCTCCAGACAGACGTCTGATCCGTGATAGTCGTACCAAACCCCTGCAGCTAGCCAACGCCAAACGACTCTCAACCCATTGGTTTCTTCTCTTCAATGATATCCTAGTTCATGCCTATGTAAGTACACACACAAAATGTAGTTCTTCTGCCCTTGTTGGTCTCTGTACATGGGTTTGCAGTGATGAACAGTTAGACAATGAAATAAGATAATGCTTTTCACATATACAGTTAGCTTTCTCTTTCTGTTTAGCTTCAGTTATATTTATTTGATGGACATTCATTTACACACGTAGGCTTGATCAGAGTTTAGGTGTTTTGGTCACCTAATGAATTCTCTTTGTTATTTGTATGACTTTTTCATGTTGAGGCTTTGAACTAATATTTTCTGATTGTGGATTCAGTTGACTTAAGTCTTCAGGTAATAAGTGAGCTATTTATTTAGTGTAATCCTTGCAAGGAAGGAATCTTTAGTCCTTGCAAACTTGTTCCCACTTGCTATCAACTAACTTTCATTCTACTGTGGAACAAGTGCACAAAAATGATACTCTTAAATCTGTGCCCTGTAACATAAAAAGTGCATTCAATCATACGATTGATTTCAATCGTAAGTCTGTGGCAAACCATGTACAGTGAAGTCTGTATATGAAGATCACCCAAGGGAGACAAGAAAAATGGTCTTTATGAGCAGGTGGTCTTTATGGACAGGTCCCTTTAATACACGTTTCAATGGGGAAAATGATTCAAGGGGAAAAAAATTGTGTTTATGGACAGGTAGCCTTTCTATACAGGTGGTCACTAAAGCAGGTTTGACTGTGAAAGAGTTATAATTGAATGTAAGATTGATTGTATCTCTTTATTTTACAGGCACCTGTAGTGATAATTCATGTCATGAAGCAAGTGATGAAGGCATACATATTTTGTATGAAGAATTATGACTTAAATTGTTTTTTTCTTCATAGAGATATGGTATTTGGCAGCATATGATATATATATACAAGTATATGTATTACAATAGCATTTTGAATATAATCTGCTCTTTTTGTCACTGTTATTGAATTATTTGACATGAAAGGAGGATTCTAAAGTAGCTCTGCCTTCATTTCAAAAAGTACCCGAGCCAGAAAAGGTAGAAAGCTATTTTCAATAGGCGTATCATTGTGTAAATGAATCTTTATTGTTTTATAGTGGTTTGATTTAGTGTGTTCTCTTCACCCATTATTCTTGATTCCAATGATGTTGTCTTTTGTGTAACTGTCGTAGCTAAAGACACCTCGTACCACTTGCATGAGGTTAATACTTTAGATGTTTCCATTTTCTCAAGACCTGTTTACAGGATACATGTAGATAATTGGTTATTCCAGTATGAAGTATTACTTCACAATACCACCCTTGTAAAAAAAAATTACCATGGGTACCATACTATTTTCACGAAATTGCTATCAAAACCATGAAAGTACTGTAGTGATCCAGAATTTCTGGAAAAGAGAGAGAGAGAGAGAGAGAGAGAGAGAGAGAGAGAGAGAGAGAGAGAGAGAATTAATTGCTTGATGTCAAGGGTGAAGTGCGATTCTTGCATTCTTTTATTTCATTTCAATGAAGCATTTGGCTTAGGGAGGAGCCAGGTTATTTCTCCTCGAAAGGTTCATTCATTGTAGAAGGGAAGTTTGAGACAGGAGAATGTTTTTCCTTTGTTACATGCAAGTACCATCAAATTACCATGATTTGATCGTAATTTCGTCAAATTACCGTGGTACCCATGGTACTTTTTTTACAAGGGCAGTTTCAGAATGATGCAGCTGATGTCATAATGCATTAAAACCAAACTGTAGTAATGTAAGCCATTCACAGCCCCCCCCCCCCCCTTAGCTTATTCCAGCTAGGCTTTTGTCCAGCTCTGCCACTTTTGACTAAATAGCATTTGATTTGAGTTTTGTTGAATGCCTCAAAACCCAATTTTGTAAAGTTTATATTAGTTCTACAAAGTAGAGTGCATTAGGATATTTTCCACCTTTATTCAAAACAAAGTACAAGTGTATTTAGGGCTGTAATCATTAAAAAAAATAGATTGTAACACGTGTACTCAGACACTTTAGGCTATTTCTCAAGTGCTTTGCCCCAAAATCAATTTTTATACAAAAAATCATTTTCTAATTGGTTCTTAGTATATGAACCATTTGGGATACAAATGTCTGAAATGTGAAATAGTTGGCAAAGGATTCTAAATCATTCAAATTCTCTCCCCAAATTTCAAATGCACTCAGGGTTTTGGAGTGGTAATGCTTCATTTCTTGATTTCCTGTGCAAATGATATGCTCTTTATTTATCATTTATGTTTTGTTTTGATTTTTAAAAGGGGAATTACCGTGTCTGGTCTATTGCATGAAACTGATGAAAGACTTACAGTGATAAGAGAAAAGGCATTTCTGCAAGCCTTTGCAAAATATTTTTATACTGATTTTCTGATGGAAATAGTAATCCTCATACATTTCAAAAGTATTCTTTACCACCAATATTACCTTGATTCAAAGTCATCCAATTCATGATTAAAAGAAAGAAAGAAATTTTATGTTTGGTGTATATATCACATAAGGATGTTCCAGTTCACAGTATTTGCAGAATTGATAATCAAAATGGGAATCAAGTTCCAAAGGCAGTGCAAAATGCAGTGATAAAATATCAGTTAACATCAGATTCATGCTAAGTCTTGAGCTTCACTGCTATGATTCTGGACAATCCTCATAACATGTGTAACAAGTGTAAGCATGAGTTTGTAGCCTTCTGTCTCAGTAATCCTTTGTGTGCATGATATCAGTAAGTGTGAAGTCGTTATTTATATTGGTTGGTATTGCCCTATATGTTTATGTTTATTGTGTTGCACTTCCTGACAGATTAATGATAATGTGTGGATGTGGGCACAAGGATAAATTGGGCAGTGCAAAATGGCATAAACAGCATAAATTGGGCAGTGCAAAATCTAATGGTTGTTAAACAGTGCTTTATGTCCATCTAAAAATAATTGTACTTCATAAAATGACAAATCATTGAGATCAACTTCATTACACATATTGGAAAATATTTCATTTTATTTCTAATTGACATACATGAGACAATTACCTAGAAATGTTTAACTTCTAAAATCAATAACCTGTCTCCTGTGTTGACCAAATGTTGTTCGAAATGTTGGAAAGTCATGGATATGTTCAGGAATTCATTTGAGTGTTTGTTATGGAGTATTTTAGTATGTTTGTTCTATGGCCTGTATCAAATCATGGTTACTGTTGTTTAATTTGAATGCACACTCTGATCTGCAAGAGAGAGATTACAAAATTGCATATCATATTGACTAAAATGAGTACTATTTTATAGGAGGACAGGGACCTGTTATCATTTATACAAATATAAATACTAACTAGTATACATGTAACTGTTGGTTGTTCTGGTTCTCACTGCCATTTTAGTATACAAAGTTGTTACTTATCTATAAAACTTTTTGTAGATTTGAATTATCTTTATATAATTGTTGATGGGTATGTGGTCACAAGAGCTTTATGTTTGTATCCAATGTCTTTCCTCTTTACAGTTTTCTAATCACCAAATCTTCAGTTTGGCTTTAGTATGGGCTGAACCTATCCCTGACACAGACCAAGTCACGTAAGTACCCTTGTCTCTTTCCCTCTTTCTGTAATACCCTTTCACTTTCTCTCTCTCTCTTTTTCTTGCCATCAGCTTTTCTCTTTTCTTAGTTATAAGAATTAAAGGTTGATTAATGTAGTCTTTTTGTCTTGTGGGGCATAGAACTCAATATGTCCCTGTTTCTTATATGGAGCCTCAGAGAAATGAGTGCCCCGAGTGCCCCGAATGCCCGCAGAAAGAGCAGTAATAATACTGATGTGGCTACCTGGGCTGAATAAAATCCATTCATTTTTTTTTCCGAATGCAAATGATAATAGATGTAGAATGAAAGAGTTCTCGTGAAGTCTTTTTTTCAACAATATCTGGTATTATAAGAGCTTTTCACTGCAATGAGTATATTTTCATTCACATAATATGTATCATATAGCAGGTGCTATGATTTTTGTATGTCTTCATCTTATACCAGAAATGCAATACAGCTGAATATGCCTGAGGAATCGTTGGTACTACAGGCGCCCTCCCCAGCTGAGAAAGCAGAGTGGTTGTGGTCCATTAACCAAGCCATTGATTCCATCCTTACTGCTGGTCAAAAGAGCCCTAGTCCTGACATCACACAGAAAGATGGAGCCTTCCAGAAGGTAAGCAGGGTGATAATATTACTGAGGAAGGATAAGCAAGACGAGGAGGAAGAGGAGGATAGGGAAGATAGGATGATGATGATAGTAATGATGATAATGGTGATAGTGAAAGTGTTGTTGATACTAGATGAATTGGGTTTGGGATTTGATTGATGCACATATTTTATCATGTACATGTTTATGTACGATTTTTTATTACTTTATCACAGAGTGCATAGACTTATATATTTGTTTTTACAAAATACAAGCATATACCTGTCTGCTTTGTGATTACTGGTCGAAGGAATTCAGATGACCTTCTTGTACTTGGTATTTAGGTCCCACCGAAGCGAACAAGACAAGGGCGACATGCATTCAGTTCAACAGGGGTGCACAAAGATGCAGTCTATGAAGGGACTTGGTTGAATGGAAAATGCAATGGCAAGTAAGTTACTAAAATCAAATATCAAATTTTGAAAAAAGAGAGAGGTTGTTGTGAATTTTGTCACAGATGCAAGAATGTTCAGATGTCAAGTTAAGTAATACATTCATTTACAGCTAAATTAAATTGATATTATTTATTTTGGCAAGTACACTATCCTTTTAAAGGGTATTGTTTAATTAAGGAACACAATGTTTATACGACAGTTTCCTTTCATTCGATTTCTAAGATACATGTATACCCTCACATCATTCCCAATGATCACCATAGATCCAACAGTATACCTCACCCCGATTGTATCCTTTATCTTCATCTAAAGCTCTATCCAAACACACATCACCCCATTGTATAGATAAAGTTTTCCTTCTCTAATTTTAAAGAATGAACAAATTATTTCTGTTGTGTTTCGAACAAATTATGAAAGGAAAACATTCATTTTTTTTAGTTTAGAAAATTTTTAGATGACCATGATGTAAATTTTGATTATTTCCTTGTTGTTTGTATTGCAGGGGAACATTGAGATGGCCAGATGGAAAGAAATACACTGGACATTTTATTCAAGGAGTACAGCATGGGTGAGTAGTACATTATCATTCTCTGTCATGTGTACTGTATTAAGTCTCTTTCAGTTTCCACAAGTAATTTGATCCCTTCTGTTTCACATAAGATCTTTTATCCCTGATGATAATGCTCTAGTGAAGTTTTCAGTCAGTACATTTACTTGCATTCTATTCATAGATCAACACAGATAGGATGTATCAAATGTACTATGACTGCAAAATGCATTTTAAAGATATACTCACAGGCCAAGAACAGAAAAAAAAAGAATCACTTGTTTCATTACATTTCTGTAGTCTCATGACCATTAAAATCTTTCAGAATCTTGTTTTCTCCTTCTAAATTTGATGTGAAAAGCAGTTCTGTGCTTATTTGGTTTTGTGAATGTGATTTATTTCTTCCATTTTAGATTTTTGTCTCGCCCACCGGAGGTGAAGGCGAGACTAAGGGATCCAAATGTCGTCCGTCCGTCGTCCGTCCGTCGTCCGTCCGTCGTCCGTCCGTCGTCCGTCCGTCGTCCGTCCGTCGTCCGTCCGTCCGTCCGTCCGTCACAAACGTTATGAAAGATAACTTGGCAACCGTGACTCACTTTTCAACCAAACTTGGGTTGTAGATGCACTAAGGGGACCTGCATGTTATGGTCCAGTCAGAGGTCACATGGTAAGGTCAAAGGTCATTTCAGGTCAAACGTTAAAGTTTACGTGCAAGACTCTCTTATGACACAAAACTCTGCAACCGTGACTCACTTTTCAACCAAACTTGGGTTGTAGATGCCCTAAGCGGACCTGCATGTTATGCTCTAGTCAGAGGTCACATGGTAAGGTCAAAGGTCATTTTAGGTCAAACGTTAAAATTTACGTGCAAGACTCTCTTATGACACAAAACTCTGCAACTGTGTGACACTGTTCAATCAAACTTCGGTTGTAGATGCACTAAGGGGACCTGCATCTTATTGTCCAGTCAGAGGTCACATGGTAAGGTCAAAGGTCATTTCAGGTCAAATGTTAAAGTTGACGTGCAAGACTCTCTTATCACACATAACTTTGCAACCGTGACTCACTTTTCAACCAAACTTGGGTTGTAGATGCACTGAGGGGACCTGCATGTTATGGTCCAGTCAGAGGTCACATGGTAAGGTCAAAGGTCATTTCAGGTCAAACGTTGAAGTTTACGTGCAAGACTCTCTTATGACTCAAAACTCTGCAACCGTGTGACACTTATCTATCAAACTTGGGTTGTCGATGCACTAAGGGGACCTGCATGTTATGGTCCAGTCATAGGTCACATGGTAAGGTCAAAGGTCATTTCAGGTCAAACATTAAAGTTTACGTGCAAGACTCTCTTATGACACAAAACTCTGCAACCGTGTGACACTTATCTATCAAACTTGGGTTGTAGATGCACTAAGGGGACCTGCATGTTATGGTCCAGTCAGAGGTCACATGGTCAGGTCAAAGGTCATTACAGGTCAAACGTTGAACGGTTAAAGTTTACGTGCAAGACTCTCTTATGACACAAAACTTTGCAACCGTGTCACACTTTTCAGTCAAACTTGGGTTGCAGATCACTAAGGGGAAGTGCATGTTATCATTCTGTTGGACTTCACATGATAAGGTGAAAGGTCATTGGAGGTCATATGTTACAGATGTTTTCAAATTCTTGAATTTGCTTTTCCTCTGTCATTTCTTGTTTTCTTAATTCTTGAAACTCATGTAGCCAGGGAGGCAATGCGGGGTGGTCACCCCCCCAAAAAAAGACAAGAAGAGAAAAAGCTAAGAGGACGCAAGAAGAGGAGCAGACAAGGAACAGTGACAAAGAAATGTCAAACTTCCACACTTTGTATGGGAGGGGGGGGGGGGACTCTCCCTTCCTGCACCCTCCCCTCTCTTGACAACTGTTGGTCCAATGGCAACCAAACTTGGGTAATAGCTGCACTAGCGATAACATGTTGCGGTGCTGTCGGCGGTCACATGGTGAGGTCAAAGCTCATTTCATGTCAAATGTTAAGAGTTTACCTGCAAGACTCTCTTATGACAAAAAATACTTTGCAACTGTTGCTCTCTTTTCAACTAAACTTGGGTGATAGATGTACATGTACTTGGGGGACCTTCATGTTATAGTGTTATTGGAGGTCACATGGTATGGTCAAAGGTCATTTTATTTCAAAGGTTAAGGTTTACCTGCAAGACTCTCTTGTGACACATAACTTGACACGTGTTGCTCCGATAGCAACCCAAATTGATAGATGCACTAGGGGTACATTCATGCTATTGTGCCGTCAGGTCACATGGTAAGGTTAAAGGTCAGTTTAGGTCAGTCATTAAAGTTTACCTGCAAGACTTTGTGACATCAAACTTGGTCCGGGATGTACTTGGGGAAACTTTCGTGTTATTGAATCACGGGTGGGCGAGACACAATCTTGCTATTGGCTTGTTAACAAAATAAATACAAAGCCCAAATTGACCCATGTCATAGTGTTTAGACAGAGGTTTTATAACTACCAAATTCAAATGGTATTTAATCAGTTAACAATTATTTCAATGTCTTCTTTTTGGGGGGGGAGGGGGGGGGGTTGTTGTTGGGTTTTTGTATTTTTGTTCTTGGTTACGTTTTGGGTTTTTTTTTCCCCTGTCTTTCTTTTAACCAAAGTCAGTTGGTATTTAAGCAGTAAAACACTTTTGTCATTGTCTCTTTGTATATCAGACATGGAATACTTACAGTGCCTGGACCAGATCCAACCAAACAACAGATGTTTGAAGGTCAATGGCTTGAAGGCAAGATGCATGGAGTTGGAATTCTCAGGTAAAGTCTGCCATACATTTCTCCACTAAAAGCCTTCAGTGAGTTGTAGCAGTGGATCTATCTGCCTTAAATATAAGTTCAATCCTAGTATTGGAATTAATTTCTAAATTACCTTTTTTACTGTGCATTACTTTGATATAATTATATATTTTAAGGTATTGACATTTTGAAAAAATTTTTTTAATTGAATAAATCTTGATGAAAATCACAAACATTAAAAAGCTTTTTGCTTACTTGTACCGATAGGTGCATTGTTTTTGAAGATCATTTGGCATCATGATTTTGTCTCATATTGTGAACTTTGTTCTTATTTCTGAAGTAGTGAAAAAAAATCTTTTCTGCCAATAATATGTTTTGTCTACATTACTTTCATTAAGCCTGCATCTAGAAGTTATTGATGACGATGCTATCTTTATGTTACATAGATATCACAATGGAGATGTCTATGAAGGTGAATTCCAAGACGGTGTTAAGCACGGACATGGAACACTCCAAATTGGCAACGGGGCAGTCCAAGACATCTACATCGGTAACTGGCGGCATGGGAAACGCCACGGCTACGGAGTGATCGATGACAACTCTAGAGGAGAGAAATACATGGGCATGTGGCAGGATGATCATCGTCATGGCAACGGACTAGTGATTACGCTGAGTGGACTCTATTATGAGGCCGTCTTTGCTCATAACAAAGTCAGTGTGAGTGTTTTTCCTTTCTACATATGCATAAGAAATTGGTCTGGCAGGTTAATCATGATGTTCCTAGTTTTACTTTGTAGATGACAATTATACAGGGAGTCTGAACCAAGCGAATGATTGTATCCTTCTTCATGTGCTTTATTTTCAATTGACAGGGTTCTGGTGTACTAGTTACTGAAGATGGAACATGTTATGAGGGAGAGTTAGCCACAGGACCTACACTCAATGGAAAGGTAAAGTGTAATTATTAACAAATTTCAAATGCAACATTGATATCTAGAAACAAAATATTAAACATCTTATCAAGAGCAATGGCAAGCAATATGATTTTAGTACAAAATACAATACTCATTTAATCTTGCTGTCATAATACTGGAACAATCAATTCAATTCTTTTACTGGTAGTTTGAATTCTTAGTAGATAATGAATTATGAATTATTTTATATCCACTGTCTTGTAGGTGTTGAAAATTTTGTGATTAACAAGATGTATAACCGAAAAGAAAGCTTGTCTTCTACACAGTGGAAGAAGTCCCAAAACCTTCTAGGGTATAGGCTTGACAATTGCATGACTATTCATGATGAATTCATCACCCAGTGTTTCTGTATGTCGACGGAGATGCAGCTGTTGATGGTCAATGAATTCAGTTTTGTTTGTTTTTATTTCTATTTGATTTTCAAGGGTACCTTAACCCTGCCTAATGGAGACGTGTTAGAAGGAACCTTCAATGGCATCTGGGGAGATGGGGTCAAGATTAATGGTACCTTCAGCAAGGGCATGTTGGATCAACAGGTTAAAAGGCCATGGTAAGAATGGCACTCTATGGTCACATTGGCCCCAATTAACAAATAATAATGCTTACAAAGGAGGTCTACTTTAAGCCATGGTCTAAATCATGATTTATGTAAATAAAATAAGTGTAAATAAGAGTAAATAAGCGTAGATAAGCGTAAGTGCATTACTGCCCTCCCATTGGACAAGAGGACCTATATGTTTTATGCTTTTGGAAGTTTAAACCATGACTTATATTTAAACCATGGTTTGAATATAAACCTCTTTGTGAATTTGGGCCAGTAGATGTTTCTAAACCGGTATTTACAGATAGGATTAGTTGGGTATAGTTGTGTATCCAGAACTTGATCTCGTAAAACTTTATCTGAACTTTATTGGTGATCGACATTCATAAGCACAAAAGCCACTTTGTAAGGGTTATATATATATTTTTTTTTTTGGGGGGGGGGGGGGGGAAGGGGGGATGTTAGGGGGCGATGTCACCAAAACAGGATAATGTTTTAATGTATATTCTAACTTTCTAAATGTAGCCTTGTTATCATCTCATGGTGACCACTTTTTGTCACTGTAAGATTGTAAACAGCCTTGCAAAAAAATCACAATATGTAAATGAAATGCCTAACCCATTGCGTACCGGAATAGGGTGTCTCATGTGCTAATTCTGTTTGAAATAAAAAATTCAGTAGTCAACGGGTTAACTGTTTTCTTCCCATTCCTTCTTATTCTTCAGTGCAATAGGGAAGCACACAGTACCACCAGACCAGAAGTGGGAAGACATCTTTGGTCAGTGTAGGTCACTGCTAGGGTTTGTTGAAGACACCCATCCTGATTCTCACAAAGCTTGGGAGGCAGTCGCTGTAGCACTATCCAGTGGACACAGGCAACAAGATAGCAAGGATGGGTAAACAAACAGATTTATTTTTTGTATGATTATATTTCATTTTTATTATCATTATTCTGATTTTAGATATTTTTGTGCTTGGAATGGGAAAAGTGGTGGTGATGGTGGTGAATTGGGTTTTTACAGACGTGTATCAATCAATTCTAATTTTTTACGTCTGGGTCCGACCTTTAACGTCACCATCCGAAAGACGTGGAAAATGTAGATTCATGTCTTGCCAAATGACATTAGTGCTGCTGCAGGGATTCGAACCACGGACCTTGGGGTTCAAAGTCCGGAAACTTATCCACTGAGCCACAGCACTTCTCGAAAAGCAATGATTTCATAACTTAATCACTATGACTCGTAAGTTTTCTTTCCAGCAGTTCTGTTTGTTTACTGAGAATTAGTTTTTGTTTAAATGTCATTCTTCTTGTTTGTGATAAGTGACATGTCTGATATTGAGATTAGGCATGTAAAGCATAAAATTTTCCCAATACTTTGGGCTGCAAGTTCAAATAACAATATTTTGTTTTAAGAAAATAAGAATTTCTGATATTCAAAGCAAATTGTGAGCTGCTGGCATTTTGAAGGTTTTATTGAAGTCAGGTACATGCCAGAGATTTCCAAGTCCAACTCTTTGCTACTTACATTTCTCTTTCTGAAGCTTGGACAGGAGGATATCCCTAGATGGTTTGGAGAGGATCCCTACCCACAACAGAGGGAAGATCACTCAAGAAGATTACGCATCCATACAAGAGTACCTAGACAAGGTGAGAATGTCTAGGAATTGCAAGATGAAGTTGAAATCAGGGCCCCGTTGCACAAAACTTACCATTAATGGTAACTTTGCCATCAATGGTAACTTCTTTGGAAACCTTGAATTTGATTGGCTGTTGAGCAATGTTACCATGGTAGTTACCATTGGTGGCAGAGTTACCATTAATGGTAAGTTTTATGCAACAGGGCTTCATGAATGCATTCTTATTTTGGTGGACATCAATGAAAACAGTCATGTCAAAAAGGAATTTACGCTCTGTATAGATTTTGCATGAATTTTGAATATGTGAATTATAGTTTTGACATTGTGACTGTCTTTCAGAAGGTTTGTTTGACCCAGTTACACATCATATCACCACATATTGCCCCGTGTATGATATAACTACTCGCTAAAAACATACATACATTCATGACACAGCTCATATGTACACATGTGAAGGTACGGGAAAAACGGTGGTATGTATGCCTTGGTCATCAAACACAATTTCTCTCACTGAAGATAAATATGCATTTGATTACTATCTCCAAGTCCTTGAGAGATTTATGGATTTCCTTGGCATATATATTTAGAATTTGTAACAATAGAAGCTTTGTATGATTACCAACATGTTCTGTTCTTTCCCTGACATTTGACAGGCATTTGATCACCCTCTGCATCCCCTAGGGAGACTGGTGGATAACCTTGTCAATGTTTACCGAGCCACCTACATTGGTGTAGGTGCCCATCATTGGTTGCTGCCTTATGCTGTCACTGAAATCCATTCCTATGTCAAGAGACTATACAATCTACTGAGGTCAGTTTAACCCATTGACTTTTGAATTCTTTTATTCTCTTAGGCTAAATACAGGTACCAGCTTGTTTATGTATTCAGTGGGTTAGATAATTAAAGCCTGCTGTGAAGAAGGATTCTAATGGGAACATGTGCCCAAACAAAGTTTTCATCAGTGTAACAACTATTGAAGATGTTCGAGGGACGATTTTTAAAGACAATACAGTGCAAATGAGTCTTTGCTTTACATGTACAGCATTGTTAGCACTATAGTCATTTGAGTGACTTAACATTTGAATCAAATTTCATTTAAGAACCTGTTTTTGATAATGTACACATTGTCATATTTCTCAGAATGGATGAAATGTCCTGCAAGATTTTATACTGTTTCTGTGGAAAACGAAACAAACTAAACTTGGAAACATGGCAAAAGTGGATGCACACGGTGACACCTATAGACGAGGCACTTAAAACCTCAGTGGGTAATAGGCCCTGTCTGACCATGCTCGTAATTATGAATAGTGCCTGCTGAATGTTGTGTGGCACAGACTTCAAAATTTTACAACTTCTATGAATGAATCTGAATGATTTGTCACAGAGTGCTGTTTCCTGATTTACCAAGCGAAGAGCCAAGAGTGAAGACTCCTGTGATGGAACAAGCCCCTTCCTTCCACTACTACTATGACTATGGTGAGACACAGTCAACACAATCACAGAACACAGTCCAGGGTAGCTCCAAGGAGAAAGACATGGATGACATGTAAGTCAGTAGATGGAACTAGGCATGCGATTCAGAGTGCTGGGGACGAATTTCCAAGTAGACAAGTAGTTTCTGTGCAGGTGTTGAGAATGTTAAAACTGAACAGAAATTATCTAGCATTCTTCAAACTAACAGTTATGGAGTATGCGGAAAATAAGGGAGAGCAGCAAAACGGAGACTCCAGAATGCAAGCAATACCAACAACATTATGTACTTTGTGTTCCAGACATGTCTTTTGATGCCACTACATTTCACTAAAGGATAACATAAAACTCATGCATACAGAACCCAAGACAGATTGCAATGTACCATTTGGTAAATTATGTAGCGGAAGATCAATGAAGATGATTGTTGACTTCACCCACTGCTGTTGGCTTAAGTATTTTTGCCTTGAAAATAGTGATTTTAAACAGTTTACAAGATTCAACTCACAAAATAGTTGTATGTACTATGCTTCTTTCTTCTCTATTCTCTCTTCACAAATTTATGCTTTTCATATTCTCCTTCATGCAGTCTTCACTATTCAATATTTCAAATTTTGTTATTCAGAAACAATTTTATAATCTGCAATAATGACGCATTGAATTCTTTGTCATGTCAGATCACACCACATAACAAGCGAGGGCCTCCTTCACCCCACCCTGTTGCCACGTCTCTACCCTGTTATCTTCACTCTGTATGCTCTCCGTAATGAGAAGGAGGATGAGCATTATAGAGATAGACTGACTAGGCTCAACAAACAGTCTGATCTTGGTCTCATGGCATACCTTGGAGTAGATCAGTAAGTACATGTATTCATATTACTAGTAATCCGTGGAGGGCCTGTTTTGTGTTAACCCATTCGTGACAGAGGTCCACATTTTGTGGTTTGGCCTAATGTTTTTTTATGCAAAGCCCTAAAAATCATACCAAATAAATGAGCAGAAAGAGCAAAAAATTCTACACAAACTGTGCCCATTTTGGTTACGTCAATATCTGAAAATTTTTAAAAGGAAAATAAGCATTAAAATCCTTAAATTGGCAATATGATAGAAGGTTTAAAATCACTGTTTTCCCCTGCAAATTTGCAACTTTTTAACTTCTCATCATGATTTCTGTCAATTTATATTCATTTCAGATACATAACGTTTTATAAGAAAAATGTAGCAATAAAATAAAAATGTTGGTGTTGCCAATTTGAAGAATAAAAGCTGATCAAATTAGGCTTCAAATAATTCCTGTCACGAATGGGTTAAAGCCACTGAGTAACTTGCAAAACTCTGCGCTGCATGGCCAGAAATGCTATATCTAATATTGTGTAAATATGATGCCCTGAGAAATGAACTTCAAAAGCATCATCTTGTGCTTCACATAGAGTTAAAATATACAAGTGACCAGAAATGCCAGACCTTTTTTACCCCATTGACTGCAGTGTTAGAAAAAAGCATACCTAGATTGGTTTTGCAAA
Organism: Echinometra lucunter; assembly: GCA_029962745.1. NCBI lineage: Eukaryota > Metazoa > Echinodermata > Echinoidea > Camarodonta > Echinometridae > Echinometra > Echinometra lucunter. The sequence continues at coordinate 37,944,766 of CM057153.1, forward strand.
TGACAGAATTCAGTGATAGATATCTTGATATTTTTTACAAAATTTTATATTTCAAACCTTAAGTTCCTGGCTGTTTATTTATCCTTCTGAGCATCTTCATACAACACAGACATCAAAATTCAACAACTTATCAAATCAAGGTCTAAATGAATCAACTTCGCCTTCTCAAATTGGCAATGTATGCTTTATTGTTTTCCTTAATTAGAAGTAAGACAAACTGACTAGGCTCAACAAATAGTCTGATGTAGGTCTTGTGGCTTGTATAATACCTAGGAGTAGACTAGTCTTCTAGAATGACAATAAAATCTGACAATGCACCTTGGTGGTGGGGGGGGGGGGGGAGGGGGGCTAATTAATCATATTTGATTGCTTTGTAATTACTCCTCAGGAAGTGAAGTAATCCTGGTAATAATAGTAATCCTTTCTACGCTGACAAGTATCTGTTGAATTGAGAAACCTTGATTTTTTTTTTTTCATGCATGAACATTTAGATGTATATTTGTTTGAAGCTGTCTTGTTGATATAAGGAATGATAATGATTTTATTTTCAATATTCCTATTTCTCAACAGGAAATTCTGGAAAGTTGATGAGACTACTCTTGCTAATCCGGGAAAGGTAAAGCTGATTGATTGATGTATTTCCCTTTTGTGTATACTGGTACATGATGATGTTTAAAGGGTAAGTCCACCCTAGAAGTTTCACTGTTTCAATAAAAGGAGATAAATTTGAACAGCATTTTAAAAAAGAAATGAGCAAAATCGGTCGAATAATAAGAAATTTACAATCATTTACAGTCCCCGGCCCCGTGCAGGTTCGAGTCCCAGTCACGTCTTTCGCATGGTGACGTTAAAGGTCGGTCCCAGACGTATATTGTCCCAGATATACATCTGGAAAAAAAAAAAAAAAATTCTAGTAAACTACTCTGGACTCTGCAAATTGGCAACACTGATGACATCACATGTGAGCAGGTCTCCATTCACTTTGTACATGAAATTTCACATTTTCTCAATTTTCTTGGAAGTTACACATTTTCTAACCCCCATAATCAGTGTATGTTCCGAAGAATTGCTTTTTACATAACATACTTTGACTATGGGGTAAGAAAATTGAGAAAATGTGAAATTTCATGTACAAAGTGAATGGAGGGCTGCTCGCATATGATGTCATCAGTGTTGCCAATTTGCAGAGCTGAGAGTAATTTACTAGAAAATGTAAATGAGTGTAATTTTTTTATTCCTTGACCGATTTTGCTCATTTCTTTTTTCAAATGCTGTTCAAATTCATCTTCTTTTATTGAAACAGTGAAACTTCTAGGGTGGACTTTCCCTTTAAATGTGTATGCATTCCAGTGGAGTATGTTATAGAACACATGACAATGTCACCTTGTCATTTCATTGTCAGTAGTTAAAGTGATTACACAATGGTAATTTTTTTTTGGATATATGATCTAGAATAGAATTCTAAGAAGAATAACATTAAAAATTTAATGATTTTCAATCAAAATCAATGCATTTTGGCTAATTTTCTCATAAAAAATCAAGAGTTGACCAAAAAATTTGAGTATGAGGTATGACGTCAAAGTGGGTACCCAGCTTCGCGCATTGCAGTTGTGCTACGCGCTAGACTGTACAATTTGTATTATACCCTGCGCGCATTTTGCTAGAATTGCGCGACATGGTACCCACTTTGACGTCATTTTGACGTCAAAGTGGGTACCCAGTTGAAACTGGGTCACAGCTGAGGGGTCAAAAATATCCTGAAATCTTACCACATTTGGGGGTTTCCTTGGCAACACGACTTTTTAAAAAACTTTAGGCAGATGATTTTCTGCTAATGAAATCATGCTCTTTTAAATGAGCTAACATTGTTTCAGCATTGGGTACCCCCTTTAAATTCACATTTATTGCAAAGGATTTATGTTATGACCAATATTTGATGTTAAGTAGCCATTGAATTCAGCAATCTTCTGCTGGCACAAATATCTCTCATTTGTAGTGGATGATTAATTTCTTACATAGTGGTGTTGTGTAAAAACACAATTGGGATTTGAGTTTTTTGTGTTGTGGCTTACATATCATCTTTCAGGCACTCTTAGAACAGCTGGTCTCTATTGAAAGTTCAACTTCCTTTGTGAAATGGTTTCCTGTTTTTGTTTTTTTTTTCACATCGGTGGAACTAATGCATAATGCATGTAGCGCAGGGATTTGGAAAAAAGATACATGTATTTTCAAATCCCTGTTACCCTCATCATGCATTGATCCAACAGGAAAAAACACCGGAAAATATTTTTTAAAGTTTAATGTTCCATAACGCTACCCTGGGAATTTTCTTCCCACATCTCTTCCTTCTGAATTTGAATTCTGATCGTCTTTGGTCACACTGTAATCTTTTTCTTGATTTCAATTTAAACTTTTCCTTTTTTCTATGGAAGTGTGATATGATTTAAATTAATCATCAGAGTTGTTTAAGAGCCCCGTATTCACCAGTTACCAAAGTGCAGAATTCAGTGGACTTCATTTTGAAGCCTTTCTGTTAACTAAAGCTTTCCTTGTCTGCTTCTTAATAGAAGTACCTATAGAGGGGACAATAAAAAAAAAGGCCTGTTATCAAATTTACAATAAATCAGTACAATATATTTAATGGTAAATGGATTGAGCACTTTGAAACAAACATGTTAAGGAATATTTTTATGCCTCCGCCCACCGTAGGTGGTTGCCGGAGGCATTATGTTTTCGGGTTGTCCGTCCGTCCCGTTTTCGTTCTCGCGATAACTTAAGAACCGTTTGACGGATCAACTTCAAACTTGGCTCGTGTATGCATATGGGAGGGACAATGATCTGATTAGATTTGGGGGTCACAAGGTCGAAGGTCAAAGGTCATAGAGGTCATGTACATAGAAATGGTCCATTCTCGCAATAACTCAAACATTTGACGGAGCAGTTTCATACTTGGCACATGTATGAATATGGGAGGGAAAAAGATGTGATTAGATTTTTGGGTCTCAAGGTTGAAGGTCAAAGGTCATAGAGGTCATGTACATAGAAATGGTTCGTTCTCGCGATAACTCAACAACCATTTGATGGATCAGCTTCCAACTTGATTCATGTATGCATATGGGAGGGACAGTGATCTAATTAGATTTTAGGGTCTCAAGGTCAAAGGTCATAGGTCATAGAGGTCATTATGTACATAGAAATGGTCCATTCTCGCAATAACTCAACAACCATTTGATGGAGCAGCTTCATACTTGACACATGTATGCATATGGGAGGGAAAATGATGTGATTAGATTTTTGGGTCTCAAGGTTAAAAGTCAAAGGTCATAGAGGTCATTATATACATGAAAATTGCTTGTTCTTGACATAACTTAACATCTCTGTGACAGTTCATCTCTAAACTTGGCTCATGTATGCATATGGAAGTCTCATAATAGTCTCATTAGATTTGGGGGTCACAAGGTCAAAGATGTCATTTTATACATGAAAATAAAAAAATCAACATGAATGTGCCATATATTTCCAATCTGGCATTTGCAGAGGCATAGATTTCGACCGTACGCGGTCGAGGATTCATCTAGTTTTGTCATTGAATCTTTACCTTTTATAAAATTTCTGTACTGTAGCTGAAAGAAACAAAAGATGCTTCCTTCCTGGAGGCCATAGAGAGTCTCCAGAACATGAGTACCACCTTCTGTCCTATCGACAAGCTTCATGTCATTGAGGCGTCTTTTGAAGGAATCAACAACGTAGTCAACTCTCAGCATAATGAAGGCCATGTATGGTCTATGGATGATCTGTTCCCGGTATTCCAGTATGTGGTGGTTAGAGCAAGGTAAGTTCCACAAAACCTTCTCTAGAGGTGTCTTAGGTCTCTTTCATAGTCATTGCCAAAGAGGATTGAATCAGACTGAATCCAGACTGAGTCTGGACCTTACGAGTCAATTGAAAGTTGTCAGCATCACTTCACCTCACATTTTTGTCTCGCCTGCGTAGCAAGAGCGCGATATAGAGGCCACTTTTCTGACAGCGGTGGCGGCATCAACATTTTAAGAAATACTCTCATTCCAAAAGTTTTTGTTCAATTTTCATGAAACTGGTACACAAGACTTATTAAGTATCAAAGATCATGTGGAACGAATTTCAGGTCACAAGGTCAAGGTCAAAGGTCATTTGAGGTCAATAAACTCAAATTATGTTGCAAAAGGTTAAATTTTTAAATTTTCACCCTCATTTCAAAAGTATTTGTTCTAATTTCATGAAATTTGTCCACATGTGTTATCTGGTAACACAGATTAAGTGGAAGAGAATTAAGTTAAAAAGTCAAAGTCAAATGTCATTTGAGATAAATAAACATAAATTGTTTCAAAAACTTAACCAAAATGTTAAAGTTCTGAATTTTTACCCTCATTTTTAAAGTATTTGTTAGAATTTTATGAAAGTTGTTTACATGAGATATCAAGTAACACAAATCATGTGGAACAAATTTCATGTAAAAAAGTCAAGGTCAAAGTTTATTTGAGGTCAGTTACCATGAATTGTGTTGCAAAAGCTGTACCTAAGATTAAGTAGTATTCATTCAAATTTCATGAAGCTTCTTCAAAGGGGTTTCCAGGTATAACAAATTATTTGGATCCAATTTTAAGTCACAAAGTTAAGGTCAGGGGTAGCCCCCTTCATGTGCACCCACCACAATTTTCACTGAATAAGAATGCTGCCATGGCAGTTTGCGTGATGCAGGCGAGACCGTCAAGAGCATTTCACTTGTTTGATTTCAAGAGTGTCAACCAATTCGAAACTAGGAGTAGATAATTTGTAATAGACATGTACATGGGGTTAGTGTTAGGGACAGGGTTGGGTATAGTGTTAGGTCCAAAATTACAGTTAACCCGTTATCCATTGCAACCAAGTAGTCCTTGTGATAAGTCTATGGGAATGAGAAAATTCAGTAGCCAATGCATTAAGAATTTGAGTAGTGAGTGAATTCTCCCTTTTGGAAATATGAGATTCCACAGTAGAGGGCGATATTTCCCGCATACTGCGCAGGTCAGCACATGCGCAGATACAAATCCAGTACCGACGATTTGACAAGAGTTCTTCCGGCTTCCACAGAAAATGTACAGCCAGGTTAACAAATATCTCATTTGACAAAAATATTATTCAGGTTTCATAAACTCTCCTAATAATTTTATTAGATCTATGCAGGTAGTATCAGAATTTGTTGCCCGCATTTTCTAGGCTCAAAAACTATAATTTTTATGGAACTTGTTAAGACTCGACCCATCATGTTTGTATGGAAACCGGAAGTAACCTTGTCTATGCTGTGTGTAGGAAATATCTCCCTCTACTGTTGAATCTTGTATTTGTGATAGGGAGAGTTGACTAAGGAACAATTGACACCAGAACATGTATCGTTCTGTGTGAAATCTATTTACCTCTGAGCCTGAAATTAACAAGAACTCTTTGCTGATTTTTTGTACAGGATTCCTCATCTTGGTTCTGAGATACAGTTCATTGATGACATGATGGACCCTAACCTGTCCCATGGCAAGCTAGGCATCATGTTTACCACCCTCAAGGCTTGCTATATGCACACCAAGAATGATAACCTCAAGACATTGTAGAAGGTTCATCGTGATACAGATCATTGATGATATGATGGACCCTAACCTGTCCCATGGCAAGCTAGGCATCATGTTTACCACCCTCAAGGCTTGCTATATGCACACCAAGAATGATAACCTCAAGACATTGTAGAACGTTCATCATGATAAAGTTCATTGATGATATGATTGACCCTAACCTATCCCATGGCAAGCTAGGCATCATGATTACCACTCTCAAGACTTGCTACATGCACACCAAGAATGACACCCTTTAAGACATTGTAGAAGAATCATTGTGATACAGTTCTTTGATGATATGATCGACCCCAACCTATCCCATGGTAAGCTATGCATCATATTTACTACTCTCAAGGCTTGCTACATGCATACCAAGAATGATAACCTCAAGACATTATAGAAAGTTCATCATGATATAGTTCATTGATGATATGATGGACCCCAAGCTAGACATCATGTTTACCTTTCTCAAGGCTTGCCACATCCACACCAGGAATGTTAATCTCAAGACATTGTAGATGCATTACCACAACAGCATGGAAAGTGCTGACTCTTTTATTACATTGACCTTTTGAAGACATTGTAAGGGAAGAGGGGGGACAGAAATAATAATTTGGATATGTGGAGATATTTCATGGTAGATGAATTAATTGGAAGTGAAAATAAAAAAGAGACAAGGAGATTAAATAGGAAGAGATCTTAATAATCTTAAGCTGACTGATCGATGTGTGAATGAGTGATTTTGCTATTACAAATGAAGCACACTACAGGCAAATGACATTTAGATTCTGATTGGGTAGAGAATATTTGAATGTGAAAGAATCTTAGTGAAAGAGAAAGAGACAGTTAATTCAATGGGGATGAAATTTGTCCTCATGGCTCTCAAATTACATTAGTTATCTGAATTGAAAGGAAAATGGAACATAGGAGAAAGAGGATGAAGATTTCTGTTTGTAGATGCAACCATCAAAACCATGTTCAGATATGAAATATTCAGAATGATATTTTGTAGATTTCAAATTAGTGCAAGTGCATTTAGTGCTGCAGATTTTGTTTGTTTGTTTGTTTGTTTGTTTTGTTTTGTATTTGTTTTTGTTTTTTCTTTCTATCTTATATTTGTCTTTTTTGGGTTTTTTTTTTTTTATTTTTTATTACTGGGATACATTTTTTTCATTCCTGCTTAGGTTCTTCTTTGATGCTACATTTTGTGTTAAGCAGAGAAACAAGAAGATGAGGTGTATTTTGCAGCTTAATGATCTAATACATTTGTGCAATGAATGTAGAATCACCCTCAATATATACATTTGTCAAAACAGTCTTTGTGGCATTTAGGTAAGAATTTCAGAAAAAAAAATGGTGAATGCGTAATTGGCAGCTTTTTTTTTTTCTTTAGAAAATAAGCAAATATAATTCTTCAAACGTATACATACATTAACATATGCACTGACTCTTGCATTCAAAAGTCAGAATTTTGCAAACTGAGTTGTCTTCATGCAACATAAAGGAATTTGATGCATCTCAATGGACTTCTATACAAAGTTGAACTTCTTCATGTTTATTCACTGTAATTCTGTGCCTTTTGTAATTGTAGCATTACAATTGAAAACTTCAGCTTGTTTTTCATTACAAGGGATGTTTGCCCATAGTTGGTAGCCACAAAGCATATTAGTTTTCTTCTCCTATTTGTGGGGGGGGGGGGGGGGGGGGGCTGCAGTGGGGAGAGGATTGGGTGTAATGTGAGTGTTGTCTTGATTTGTACATTAAGATACATAATGTATTATTACTTTCTGTGTAAATCCCAGTTGTGAAATGAGAAATGTGTATTTCTAAATTGCACTTCTCTGCAGCATATTAACTTGTGCATGTATGTTGTTAATATATCTGACATTGTATAATTTCATCTGTAAATTTCTTGTTCTGTCTCATATGTGTATATAAAATGATCACACTATAGTGTAAATTTGTTTTTCCATGTTTTGTTGCCCGGCTGGCAGAAGGGTGTAAGTTGGAGTGCGCACTATGTCAAAAGCAAAATGCCGCGCTTGAGCTAACGCATTTCTGCTAGCCAGCCGATGGTTTGTAAATTGTGTATATAGCTATTTATCATTTCCTCAGACAGGATGACTGCGTAATTGTATGTATTTATGGTGTATTGTGATCATCTGCAACTTGTTATATCAATATGCAGTACCATAATGATATGTCAATAAGTGAATTAAATCATTTTGTATGCATTCATTATCTTTCATTGATTAATGGTGAAACCTTTTTATGAAGGCCACTCAGTGGAGACATGTAATGTGGTCTTTGTTAGCAGGTGATCTTTATGTGCAAGTCACTCTGGTGATTAATACTCTTAGAGGATCAGGAGAATTTGGTCTGTATAGGCAGGTGGTCACTAAAGCTGGGGGTGTTTCATAAAGCTATTTGTAAAGTTACAAATTACTTTACGAACAACTTGAATATGGCAAGCCAAATGGGATTTTGAGTCATCATAAATCGCATCAGCTAAAAGTGAAATATGCAGATGCAGATTAATATTACTATTGTTTATAGACATTTTTATTGGGAAGTATATTTTTGCCACAGTTTAAAAGAGCTCATGGAAAATGCAGTCACCCTTTGTTAAGACATCGGGAAAAACTTTGGGTATCCCACTTGGCAATTCATATTCAAGTCTTCTGTAAAGTCATGTGTAACTTTAAGAACAGCTTTATGAAATACTCCCTTGGTATCACTCTCCCTGTACCGGCAATACTTTGGTATTATTACTTTTAATATCATTTTGTTGAATTATTGTGGCTGAACTACATTATACTCAGAATAAATAAATCAAAAGAAATCTGGTTCATTCTTGACATTTGATTGCAAATATTCACAGTACAAATAAAATTCAAGTGTAATGTGACTGAATTGAACCAACTGCCCTTGATGTGGTATTCACCCAGAAGCAACTGCATTAAAATGGATGGGTGACCTACAAAAAATTGTATACTGTCTATAGTTCCATATATGATAAATCAGCCTGAAAAATTAAAATACCCAATTTTGTGTGTGTTAAGAGTTAGAGATTAAGAAACAAACAAAGATTGTATAAGAACTAAGTGCATGGAACCTCAATCAAACTTAAGTTCCAAGCTAGCCCTTTTCTATATTTGTGTGTATTGGCAGAAATCAACTGTTGTGAAAGCAGCAAAATGAATACTCTGACTGATCAAAATTCATGAAGTGATTGAATAGTTCACATTTTATTTTGATGAATATGCATGAGGCAGATACATCTGTTTTGTATTCTGTATGTGCTTTGCAATTACTGTCTTTTGCTCAAATGCTGATGTGCTTATAACACATAGATGTAATTTAATTACATATAGCTGTAAGCCAGATATATACAAGTTAAACCAATTAAATACACCAGTATTGGGAAATTTCATAAATCTTAGTGCATGGACTTGAGATATTGTGGTAAATAGATTTGTAAGCATATTTACTATGTAGTACTGAATTCAATATTTCATACTTCAGTGTTTTAAGAAGAATTCTTTTTTTGTGCAGGTTACTTACTAATACATGCCCAATTTCTGTGTTCTGTTGCATTTTTTAAGAGTTAATGCTCTTTCCTATCAAGCAAGTACTGATTTACAGCTTAGAATACTGAAGCTTGTAGTTAGTAGCTTTCAAAAGGAAATAATCTTGATTCTGTTGCTTGGTTCCATTCTTAGAATATCAGGTATGAACAATAAATATATTTCTTGAGGCACCATAAGTATTAAAGCTATCAGATTAAGTTTCTTTATGGTTTTATCTTATTTTAGGCAAGACTTTATTACAGTGTGACTTGAATATAAACAGCATTCCTTGGAGAAAACGTCATGTAACTTTACATACATTTCATTCCATTTCAGATTCTGTTTTTATATATATAGATATATACAGTCCATGATTGTGCAATATGATTAATTACCAATTTGACAACGAATTTTTATTTTGTTTTCTTGAAGTGTTTTAATTTTGTGTGACAGTATTTGAGAAGAGTTGTTTTTTTTTCCCATGGCTTGTTTTGTATATTGTTTATTTTACCTCCAATTTGTTTTCCTTCCATCCGTAGTTAAGAACTGATGAGATCAAATGTGTACTTATTTCAAATAATCTGACATCTACTCGATATTTTATTCAAATATTTCTTAAATCTTTGGGTTTGTATACTTAAATTATAGAAATGAAGTGTTGTCGGGGTTTGTTAAGTAACTTGAAAATTAATTTATTGATTCATAATTGTTGCCTGCCGAAGAAAATTACTAAACTATTACCTATATGTGTTACTTTGATTAAGCCTGATTAAGAAGATTAAACATTATGTAGTATACAAAAGATTAATATATTGAAATATAGTGGAAATACTTAACAGTGCAATATACTGTGAAAAATGAAATGTATACATGTGTCATACGATCGGTGTTCTGGTACTTACAGGCTTATGTGATAGAATTAAAAGATCATTTGCCTCTTCACATCTGACTGCTGTTTATTCCCCTTTGTGTTGTGTTTATTGTTTTTTTGTTGTTGTTGTTTCTTTATCATGTGTGATATCTGACTAAAAGCATCTTAATCTGCATGAATATATACAAGACTGTGGAATTATCTATCATTATGACATGCCTCAGAGAGGAAATCCTGACGGTTCACAATAGCATTCGATTGGATATTGGGAGCAATGTATTGCAATTTCATTATGAAAGATTCATTGTCGGGAGAGGGGGGGGGGGGGATTATGAGCCAAAAATTTCTTTAACAAACCAAGAGATAGAGGAAAGGGGCGTGGTAGCAGAGAGAGAGAGAGAGACAGAGACAGAGACAGACAGAGAGACAGACAGACAGACAGAGAGAGAGAGAGTGAATGAGCGCGGTTGCGACCTTTTTATATTGGAGTGATTTCATGTAGGCCTACATCATAGTTCTGCCGAAATATTTTCATAGGCCTGTTTTCTCTTTTTACATTTTCCAGTGGTAGTAAGTTTTTCATGCTTGTTCAAATATATCCTCTGTCAAATGTCTCTCCAATGTTTGAGGATTGCGTTTCTGCCTTACTGGTTGTCTCATCATGATGAAAAATATGTTTTCTGGCTGTTTGTATTAATTTACTGCGACGTTTCTAGCTGAATAGCATTTTCATCCGTTTGCAGGACCCTGTGCGGGACCCTTCAAGTATAATAGTTTTAAAATACCATTCAACATTTCTCTTGGTTAATGTACTATTAATCACTTTACCTTATAACGTGCGAAATCAATCCCTTAGCGATTTTAGAAAAGTGTTCACTTTCTAGAAATAAAAAAAGAAATTTCAGTTCCTTGAAAAATAGTAGGGATTCTAATGATATATGCGGTAGCCCCCCGGGGGGATATGTCTCATTGAAGCCGGTACATCATCCGCGTAAACAAAAACGTAGAAAAAGGGTCGTTTTTCAGCACAGCTCGGGGAACCCGGGATCCAGTTTTAACAGGGTATCTAAAACGGGTAAAATCAGAAAAAAGGGTATCAAAATCAGGAAAATCTGGGAAAATGTTACGTAATTAGGAGATAATGATGCAATCCTTGCATAAAATCCCCCTAAAGGGTATAAAAATCGGACATGTAATACATTATTTCCGCCCTACTTTAATCCCCGTTTAGGGTGCTTTTCAGAAAGTGATTTACGCGGATGATGTACAGGTCTCATTGAGACATATTCCCCCCCCCCCCCCCCCTCCGGGGGATAGCTCTTGTATGAAAAAACCTTGAAATCATACATAAGAAGTCCAGTTTTCCTGGTAAATAGTTTTCCTTCTAACGTTTTAATTCTCTGAGTGCAAGATTTTGAATTTTGAAACATAACTGGATGGACTTTTCATTTTTTCGACCTTGCGGTGCGAGTGAGCAAAAGTACTGAATTCTTCATGGTTTATTCATAGTTTCTAGCTAAATGATTCATATAATTATAATTGTTTTAAGCGTTTTTTTTTCAAAGATAGATGCATATGTGTTTAATACAATGATACATGAAAAATAAAATAATGAGAATTGAATCCTCCCTAGACAGAGTGGCCACTGAGAATTGATGCCTATACTGCAGATCAATAATATTTTTCTTTATTTTAGTTTCCATGGAAGGCAGGGGCGACGGAGCCGGGGGGGGGGGGCAGGGGGCACAACCCCCGCTCGCACTTATTATATCTTAGGCAAGGCTTATTAAGTGTATTGTAACCAGAAAGTCCTATCAATTCTCTATCCATGTCGAGATTGTGCTTAAATTGAAAAACCCTTTTCAGTTTGACTTTTTTTTGCTGGCGTGATGAGACCTAAAAATGCATTGAAATTATAGTTTCTTCACTAAGGAAAATGACCCAATTAATGGATGAATGATATGGAAGGGCCCTAATATAAAATTGCTACATCTTTATCATCAAATCACAATAAATAATGTAAACACCATGAATACTGTGGACTCCAGAAAAAGGTATTTTTTGCTTACTCGCTTCACTCGCTCACAAATGAGTAATCACAACATTCTTTGCAGCTGCAAAGTAATATTATCAGTATGTAAAAATTATTTTTTTAAAAATATCGAAAATGATCCTTAAAAGTGTGTCAAATGGAATATAGGGGGTTATCATGTATATAACAACGCGTTGCAACGCCTCAAAAGGCTATTTTTCCTTCTTGTGTTCACCCTTTGTAAGTGCCCCTTTTCGTTGGGGCCCCCCCCCCCCCCACTTCGAAAAACGCTCCGCCGCCCCTGGATGAAGGGGAGATTCACCGGCTGTCATCTACTCTGCATATGTGATATATGGAATGATATTCATCATACATTCATTTTTTATGATCATTATTTCACCCTTCATGTATTGGATTGAAATATTAAGCAAAGCAATAATGCTTGATCATCATAATGAATAGAATATTGAGCAATGCAAATGCAATTAGTATAATGTTTAGATAATTGATGAAGCTAAACTAATTATTGCTGCCTTATAGGCTTATCTATAATTTCATTTTAGTGCCCGTGTATATTTGTCCCCTTCTATGGCAAATTAATTTTAAAACGGTAGGATAATTATCGTGTTTCCATTTTGCTTCCCATGTTACATTATATATAACATAACAATGAAATTTAGAAAAACAAACAAACGCAAAGCAATTTCAATAGCCTTATCGATCACCCATTGAGCGAAATGTCCGAATATGCCAATGACTTCTTACGTAATGCGACCACGATTTTTGAATTGCCCTTGAGATGATTTCTCCGAAGCCTTTCCTGTAAGTGGTCACCTTTGTCAAGGGGTAGGTGTAGACTGTCTTTGTAAGAAGGAAAAGTGAATAAGGATCCTATGATCACCCGACAGTGTAAGCCCCTGTAAAAAATAACTTGGGTATGCCTATGGCAGGCACCCATGGTCTACAAACACGGTAAATTGAACAATACACGGTAATTTGATATGGCATATAATTTTCAAATTACCGTGATGTACCTTCACATTTCCATGGTTGCATTATGGTGACACCGGCCGTAGTACTTTTCCCCCCAAGGGAGTGGAGGGGTTGTTGCCGCCCCCCCCCCCCTTGTGCAGGAATGTGAGTACGGGGTTTGGTGCATATGGGAGGGTTCGTCCTCCCTAAGAGATCCCTCAAAGAGTAGCAGACCTACATCTGAATGTTGTTGCTATAATGCTATTGTGTTATCATTTTTTCTTGAAAAGGCACCCTTTCCTTTATAGATGCTGAGGTTTTTTTTTTTTTTTTTTTTTTTTTTGCTTGGCAGGGAATAGGTTCTCATCTTTCTTTTCTTTCCTTCTTTATTTTTTCTTTCTCATTTCTTTCTTTTTTTCTTTTTTCAGTGATGGCGCAGAATGTGTATTTATATGTCTACATGTAGCATACATAGAGCATCCTATGGTAGAGGATCCACGGAAATAGAAGTTCGTCGTGCACGCGCACGCGGGCGCGCGCGCGCGCATCCACGATTTTACGTACGTACGTGTACGTGTTTATATTATTTATGTGGCGAACTCGCGAAGTCAAGTTTGGTGAGAAACTTTGTACAAACTTTACCAAAAGTTACTTTTTTGATTGAATGATCGTATTATGCGACTTTATTGCACCTGGATCGAATTAAGAGTGAAAGTCTGGTAAGTGGGTCTATTTTACATTCTCGTCAGTAGCGTTACTGCCTAACCTAATTCAAAGAAAGATGGTCCGTCATTCATTCACCCGGCATGTCTCGTGACCATATCCGTGAAACAGGTTGGATCTTCCCCGGTGTTTCCCGCTGTATACTACTTAGGTCATGTGTGGTGTCCCGTCACGGCGATGCGACCTACAATTTGACAGTGTGAATTTGGCAGAATACCCTACCATTTTCTGATGTAAATGTATGCATGTATGCCTCGTTCTGTTAGGCATTTTAGGCCGTAATAATCGAGCTAATCTGCTAGTAAAATTTCCTAACTTAGTTTTTCAGTTTGTACTTTCTTCTTTGCTTCAACGACAATACTCAACAGGATCCATAACATTGTAACGTTACAACTAAAAATCTTGGAATCTTGAATTGGTTTCACTCAAAAAGCTTAGGCTATATTGACAGCTGTCCAGCTAGGGTGGGACTTAGAGTAGTGGTGATGGTGTGCATAAATTTATCAACAGCTTTTTTGTGTGTAAAAATGAGAACAAAAATTGAGTGTTGATTATTGTTATTCTAATTCTGTCTAACTTATTATCCCTAGAGTATGTGCTCCTGTGGGCGGCCATCCCCTGTGAGCGGCCGGTGGTGAATAAAAACTAAAAATTAAAAAAATATTTTTCATATCCCTTCAAAAATTACCTTGGACAGTCTCATGTAGGTTCTAGTGCACCAAAAAAACATACTCAGCGAAAGCAGTAAGCATAATGAGTCTCACTGAATATCATTAGAAGTCGACACCTCCAGTCACTGACTGAAAAATGGCAGTTTCTTAACTTTTAAGTTAAGAAACTTTGACATACTTAAGCCAATACTTAAGCTTTATTTGTTCAGTTTGATAACTGATTTGATTTTTATTTAAGAGAATGAAGTTCATGGTCCATATTTTGCTGCAGAAGTTCTTATTTATACCACCAGAGAAAAAGTTGCATGGGGGTGGCAGCTCACCAGAGCCATTTTTCAAGATGGGTCCTGTGAGCGGCCACCCTATGTAAAACGTGTACAAAATGCAGGTTTTTGTAGGAGATTGTACTCTGCCTTCATTTTTTTGTCACAGCATTTGGTAGATCATCACTTTTGACAGATTTTATGGGTTCCTACACAGTATTATTACTTGTCATAAAGTATTGGTGTGTAAAGCATGAAATTCAATAATAATTTTGTTTACTTCGTCACAAATATGGCGCTAAATGCTCGCCAAATGATAGGCGGCCGCCCACAGGTGTAGGGGCGGCCGCACACAGGACCCCTAACATCGTTTTGAAAAATGGACGTTACTGACCACGTAGTTGGTCAATAATTTTAAGTTTGCCCTCTATTCAATTAGCAGGTATTTGGACTCTGCATTGATGGAATTGAACTATGTGTGAGTCTTTGATTAATAAATATAATCAGCAAATTCCCTTTAAGCGGCCGCACACCAGAGCCGGTACTCTAGATCTAGGCCTACCCTAAAAATGAATGAATGAATGTCTGACAATGCTCATATTTTTTTTAGAAAGATGTAAAACTCTGTTGTGACAAGTCATCTGTGAAATTGAAACAAAAGGGGAAGGATTTTATGATTTTAAGTGCATGAAATATTTCTAAATTGTTTAAATCTTATAGTTACAAGTACAGAGAGATTTAAATTAGGAAATTATTGTCAGGCCTATCCTAATAATGGGAATGCCGACTACCATTAAGTTAAATACAGTGAAACCTGTACATAAAGACCGCCCAAGGGATATGAGAAAAGTGGTCTTTATGAGTAGGTGGTCTTTATGGACACGTTTCTTTAAAACATTCACAAATCAATGGGAAAAACTAGTCAAGGGAAACAAAAGTTGTCTTTATACACAGGTGGTAGTGTAGTGTAGGTAGGTAGTCACTAAAGCAGGTTTGACTGTTTAATGCAGATCTACACATCAGCTACAATGTATGTCTGGCCAGGGTCCGGGGGGGGGGGGGGGGGGGGGGGGGCGTACTTCCGTGTATATATGCTACATGTATACGGGGATGTGCTGCCCAAATGGGTTGCTTTTTCACCAGAAATACCTAAACATGGGTGCCGTTTTTTATTGTATACATGTATACTCGTAGAAAAGGGTCCAGTTTTTACGAAAAATCCTAAACGTAGGTCTACGTTTTGCTAGAAATCCCTATACATGGGTGGTTATTGTATTGCAAATTATGCTCCTAGAAAAGGGTCCAGTTTTTACAAAAAATCATGAAACATGGGTCTATGTTATGCGAGAAATCCCTGAAACATGGGTACCCATTTTCTTAAAATTTGTCCCTAAACATGGATTAGGGGTTCCTTGACTCTGTAATTGTATTGCAGAATGATGATGAGGATGGTCATGATGGTCATGATGGTGATAATGATGAACATTTTAAATGCACTGTCAAACTTTTTCTTTTTTCACTTTCGAATTTGATATTATCCATACTGATTTTGATTTTCATGTACCAAAATGTGAAGAGAAAAGAGATCAAGAGAGATCCACAACTAATGAATATGTGTGTATGTTTTTTTTTTTTTTTTTTTTCCAGAGGAGTATGGGTTGTGAGAGAGGAAGAGAGTGGGGTTGGTACATGTACATACAGTGTACATGTAATGTACATGTATGCAAGTTATTGCTGTATACAGAGATTTTAATAATGGAAAAAAGAAAGGAGAAACATTATACAGCTATTTAAAGTGGAGGTTCTGTGTTTTCAAACAAACCATGAGTGGTATCATTAACTCTGAAATCCTGGTAGTGTTGATAATTGATAAACTTATCAAAAACTGACTTTCCCCCAAACTGATTTGAAGTCAGTACTAAAGCTGTGAAAATGGAATGCTGAGCAGCTTCCCCTTTAACATACTTGTAAGACATTCCATCACAATCTATCCGGTTTTGATTTGTTATTTGTAGACAAAGAGGAAATCCTGTGTACAATATTATGAAGTGCTTACACGTGCTCTTAGAATCTGTACTTTCTAGTTTCTCAACTTCCTTCCCAGATCGTTCTCCAGCAATTATACCATAGCAGTTTTCTTAAACGAGAATGCAACCCAGGCATCAGTGTGCTCTTAGTGAATAAAGATGACCAAGAAGAATAAACAGTGAAAGTTTGAGCAAAGTTGGACAATCTGTTCAAGAGTTAATGAATTTTGAAAGTTTCAGTAAATCCCTAATGTGGGGATCCTTGAGTTGGCAACTGTGCCAGCATCTGTGATGTCATCGTGGATAACTCTCAATTCATTTTGTACGTAATTTTTGAATTTCAAGTCAGGAATGAACATAATTCTTCCCAAGATGTTTGCAGAATTGATGTAGCTATGTCATACTTGAACAATAAATCAAAAGAATTTTCATTTTTCTTGAAAATAAAGAAAATGTTAAATTCGGTGTACAAGATGAATGGAGAGTGTATCCACAACATAAATAGATTTTAATGAAAAGTGCAAAAGTCACCCCCAAACTGTCTATTTGCCCTTTGAAAGTTTGTAATAGCAATTTTATGTTTCCCACTACATTGCAAATGTAGAGAATTAAATCATTACCATTACCTATCAAATTGCTTTTATTTGCAGATGGTACAACATACTGCATTAGAAATAGACTTTCCAGTGACTTTAGCTTTTTCCGTTTACATGTATGTGTAAATGTGTTATTCCCAGCATTCTAGATAAATTCATAAGTGTCACTGAAAAGAGACACTGTACTACTATGGTTTATTTGAGATTGCACTGCTGAAATAAAGGGGAAAAGTGGTTATCAGATGATATTATACTTCCATGATGGTTTTCACCAGAAAGGGAAATGTTAGTTTTGTTACAGAGCTGTAATTTTTTGCTAAAAAGTTGTAGTATCAGGATCCCCCTTGCTCTCATTTGTTTGATAAACAATGTCTTTATGTGTCTCTTCTACACAATTTACACCATGCAATGTAAAGAAAAGAAAAGATCAATATACCTGAATATACATTGCTGTGATAATATGCTGCAAAAAATAATGATAATTCTTGTACTTCTGTGATATCAAATGTCTGTAATTTGTATACTACGGCTGTATGCGTATACAATGCATACCTATGGATACATAAACATGCATTAGTAACTTCCTGATTGAAAAATTATGATATTCATTGTTGCCCATGTTGGCTTGTGTTGTAACAGTATTACGGTGAATACATATATGCATTTTGATATTAGGCTGTACAATTCAAGCATTCATAAGCAGTGATAAGTTACTGGTATAATGAATGTTTTGTAACATGTTTAATGAATCAGAAAGATTTTACACTTCGTTGTTGATGATAACTTCAGACAAATTGTAATATTCTAATTGATTACAAAATGGGAGTTTCAGTGCAGTTTGATGTTACCAAAGTCCAAAGCTACATGACTTTAAATACATGTGTTAAAAACTAGATGCATATGGCGTTAATAACATTTTATCAATGGTTGTTGCCCTCACCCTCCACACCCCCAATTTTTTATTGTAAACCAGCTGAACGTGGTTTGACAATATAAAGCAGTTTTTAGGCTAGAGTAATCATTGACCTCTCCATTCAAAATCCAAAATCAGTTTATTTCACATGTACATGTACTTGGTATGCAAATATTGTGTGAATTGTAGGTATTGCCCCCCCCCTTTTTTTTTTCTTGCTCAACAATTCTGTCTTGGGCTATTGCTAAAATTAATGATATTTTTCATAAATGTACAGACAAATTTCTTGTTTCAGTAGTAAAAAGAAAAACAAAGAGCAAAAGCAAGAGAAAGCAGATATCCAAAATAAGCAATAATAGCAACAACAACCACCACTACTTTTTTCATTGTATAATATCCGAAAGTATGAATATATTTTTTCAAAAGATTTTAAACTTGTCATCCCTTTGATTGCTCAGCTAATTCATGTGAAGAGCACAAAGAAATTGCTCAGTAGTCCTCATCAAAAATCTTCAATATTTTGCCATTATCTTTTCCAAATTATAAATGCCCGGTATTCAAATATGAAGACAGCTCTCAGAATTCCTAAAATTAATTAACTTTAGTCGTCCATACATCAGTACTGCCATACATGCATGTTTCTGCTGTATTAGACATTTGGATTAAGTGAGCCATTAGAATGCCCATTTGCTAATTGAGTGCTAATTGAGCAGCCTTCAAAATATTCCCCTAGGACTTGAGAGTTTTTGCATATACCGAGTAGTTATTTTCTTGATTGAAGAAGAAAAAAATGGTTGATTACTTGATGATCTGTCATAGGGGATTGAGAATTGCGCAATAAAGTTGCATAAGCATTGAATGAATATGGTCAACCCAAATAGTCAAGATAAACCATGTTGTAGAGGATACAAGTACAGTGAGTGCAACTTGGCTATTCAGGGAAAAAAGGTTATACTTTTTCAGTCTCATAAGCGCCTTTGATTAGGCAACTAGATATTGGCGCTCTACAAATACATCGATTGGATTGGATTGGATTGGCTACTTCATTGGAAGTTTACTGGTAAATTTAACCTGAATCTCCTGAATACCTAGTGCTTGTCCATGTTTGAAGACACAAAGTCAAACATAGCTTCTGGTTGCTCATGCATGTACATTGTATACATACATGTACAATCCAAAATGCTTTTGTCAAAAATACACGAGCAGTTGATGATGACCTTTCACAGAATTTCGAGTTCTCTTCCAGAATATTTTCTTTTGTATAGGTGATGTATAAAGGGAAAAAGTTACACCCTTGTAATAAGTACATGTATCAAACAGAATATGTACGGACAAAAATAAAACTTATTGGGTCATAAAACTAGTAAAAAGAGTTAAACACACTGTAACAGTATAATTGATCAGTCACAGAATACAGATAATAAATGGCTGCTTTCATCTGGAAGTAATATACCTGGTACCAATACTTGTCACAAATCTAAAACTCTAGTTGCAAAGTAGCTTTCGTTATGCTTACCGGTATTTACTAATTCTCAATTTGATTTCCAAAATTTGTTCATACATGTTGTATGTACCTGTAGCTGTGCTCTAATTTTGGACATACATATTTCACCCAATCACTGTATTGTATAGATAATATAATTCGTCATCAACCACAAAGAAGGATATTTGGTGAATCTCATGACAAAACCTGACATTTAGAAAGCTGCAAATGAGGGGAATCTTCCACATGTTTGCCAAGTTGTGTTTGTTCAGTCTTAAGTTTGATTTTTATAAATTAAATATATTTTCTAAAATTTTCTTTAGAACTGTTACTGCTCATTTGCTCTTTTTGCAACTACACACATGTACCGTCAAGATGGAACTTTCCCTTGAAGTAATGTAAGGAAAAGTATACAATTCACCCTTACCAAACAGGCCTTACCATGGATTAATCCTGGACTTTAGTTGAACAAATAGTAACACACATCATAACATCCATGCAAACAAAATGTATTCTCAATCATATAAAGGTACTTTTTCTTCGCATTAGCAACTTTTTCAACTTTTTCTTTTCAGAGTTTTCCAGGGCTCTTTTGCTCTCTGTTCCTGTTTGTGGGACTGTGGGTGTTTGTTTTCACCGCTTTATTTCAGTAAGGGTCAGTGAAAATAAAGAATTGATATGGCTCCCACCCCACCTCCCATTTTTAGAAAAAAATGAGGCAGTGAGCGAGATATATCAGATTCTTCTTGTATTTGGAAAAAAAAAAGGAATAGCAGGTTGCCCCCCCCCCCCCCCCCCAACAAAAAGTGTCTTTGCCACTTGCATGATTTTTAGCACAGTATGACAGCTAGTGTGTGATATTGTGTGACACCTGAAAAGATAAAAAAAAAAAAATGGCAAAAAGGGGGTGCAAAATAGGGATAGGAGGCTATCCTTTTTGAACTGAAAAGATCCACACCCAATCAAAGTCCATCGCTTTACAAAGTGTTTCTCTCTTTCCTTTGTAGCCAAATACTGATTTGTAGAGTTTGTTTATTTGTTGGGTATTCTCTTCTTTTCCACAGTTTCTTTTTGTAAATCAAGGAATATACATTAGTCTTAGCTCTCAAGACATTATTGTAAATATTTGTAGTAGAGCAACACCTAACAATCAAGCAGAAGGAGAAGAAGATCCCCCCCACAAACTGTGGACCCTTTTGATGTTGAAAAAGGGTTCTTAATAGAAGTCTGTCTATACATGTATGTACATGCATGTATGAACTGTATGTTCAATGATTTAAATCACTCATTTGATACTCATTTTTCAAGCTTTCCAAACTGAAGGTTTGTATTTTTTATGTACTCTTCACCAATTATGAAAATGGCTCTAAAAATTTGTGCAGTGTCTTGCAGGCAAAATGTACATTAGGCTTATTATGGATAAATGCAGGAAAGTGTAGAACTACAAACTTCTTGAAACTGAAAGTGCAGAATCTTATTGAAAAGGATAAAAAATGAAGGGTGCAGTATAGGGCTTCTAATTCATTATGCCACTACATTCTACATACATAGTGTAGTGATGAAAGCATTCAGGACAGTGTCATATCTAGTAGCCCTTTTAATTATCTCTACTATAACTATTGTTTGGACACCCACTCAAGAACGTGTTAGGGCTTTATGGACCTGGTGCAAATAAATGTGGTGTGATCATTGCCTAAAATACATACATGCAGCTGGGGACCGTTTCATGAAAGTTGTCAGCACTGACAAGTTGTCAGTCACTGACAGTTACCTTAGTCAGTCAGTCAGTGATCAGTGCTTCTCAGCCAATCAAAACCAAGGATTTTACTGAAATTGTCAGTGCTGACAACTTTCATGAAGTGCCCCCCCCCCCTGGTGTCTGGGTTTAGACATTCTTGTAGTTGATGTTTATTTTGAATTAAAATACACTTTGTGGAAGACTGAGCATTCCTCTTTTCTCTATCATATCATATCTATACCAAAGAAAGTGTATGTACATGTTCATGTATTTCAATGATGAGGCTTGTTTGTAAACATGTACTTGTATGAGGAGGGAAATGGGGGGGGGGGGGGGGGAGGGGAGGAGGGAGGCATTTAAAGGCATTAGCTAACTTTGTGAGCAGCCGATTTAAAGTAAAAGGCTAACATTGTGAGAATTTAAAAAAATCTCATTTTGCGACTTGACAATGGTATAAACACAAGATTTATAGTTTAAAAATACCAGTCTGAAAGTTTCAAAGTCTAATATTGATGGAAAGTATTTTTAAATATAAAAATGTTAACCAATGTTTGAAGAAAATATAATGTTGGTTGCACAGACTGGACATAAGGAGCATGCATGTGCAGAGTTCACCTGAACAGTGTATGTGTGTGTGTATGCATATCATGTATAGTACAGGGAGAGAGGTGCAGCCAACGGTTCTTTTGAACTGGTTTAAAATGCTCCTCTAGTTATTTGTGTCATGAGACCAAAACTAATAAAATCGGCATTTGCGTCTTATTAACAGTTTTTCATTTCAAATTATGGTTGGTTTCAGAGTTTCAGAGTACTAAGTGCTCTTACACATGTTTTATCTTACATGTAGTTTGAGAATTTTTTAAATCAGCTGCTCACAAAGTTAGCCAATGCCTTTAAAAAATTCTCAAATTTAGATGAAACATGTGTATGAGTACTTGTATTTGGACTAAAAAAAACCCTGAAACCAACCATGATTTGGAATGAAAAACTGTTAGTAAGATGCAAAAAGCAATTTTATTATTTTTGGTCTCAGAGGCAATAAATAAGAGACTGTTTTGCTTGAGTTAAAAAATAGTGTTACATGTATCTGCCTTCCGCTGCATGATACGCCAGTACAGTCCAGTGAGCCATGCGCGTGTGCGCGCTCCTTACATGTACGTCTAGTCTTTGCAACTGACCCTCGTATATTTTTCAAACATTGGTTCACATTTACTAGATACATGTATAATTGGGAAGATTTGACTTTTATAAATATCCAGATCTTGTGGCTAGGTCTACTTGAGGCTCTCCCAGAGCTCTATGTATCTTATGATATTACTCTCATAGGAGATAATTAAACATTGTTATGGCACACCAACAAATACAGAATTTGATCATATTTGATCAAATTAGACTTTTTAAAGCAATGTATTCATGTTGCTATGACAACTTTGTTTTGAATACACAATGTATTTACCTTTTAAAAAAATATATTTTTTGTGAATGCATGAATTTGCTTGTTAGAGCGATGCCAGTAATTTGAGGTTGAATGATTACACCTCAAACAAGAGCCATAGAGCGTGTCAGGAAAACTGTCTGATTTACATGCGTGTTGGTTACAAGCAGAAACTACCAGTACATACTGTAGTGCCACTTATTGGATAAAGTATGAAAAATAAAGTTGAGTTAATAAAGAAAGAAAAAAAAAACGAAACATGTAACTTATCAGGCAAAGAAGATATACATGTAATTCTTTTTTGTCTTTAACTTTAAAAAGTTTTGAAATCAATCTGATTTTCTTGCTGAAAGGACTGGATTTGGATGGAAAGTGGGCTGCGTTTCACGAAACCGTCATAAGTCTAACTTCTCGGACATACCATGGAAATGCCTGTTGTAGAATTAACACTCATTTCAATGGGATGTCCATGAACTTAGACTTATTTCTTGAAACGGAGCCCAGTTGTTCTCAGACTTATTATTATAACCCCGCTAAACAAAGTCTGAAGAGGGGGTATAATGTAGGAATCAGCGTACGGTTAGGCGGTTGGGCGGGTGGTCGATAGGTCCATTGTAAATCTTGCGGATGGAACTACATGTACTTCCTCATTTCGCGAGCAATGCTCATGAAATTTGGCACTCATATCGGTCTTAGGACAGTAACGGTATGTTATTGCAATAAATCATGGAAAAATCTTGTGGATCAAACTGCTTCCTCATTTCTTGAACAATGCTCCTGAAATTCCCCATACACATTGATCATGAGATGTGGATGTGCAAGACACACTTTTTGCATGTGTCGGAAACTGTTGCCATGGTAACAGCATATTATTGCAAGAAATCGGGAAAAATCTTGCGGATCACAATTCTTCCTTATTTTTCGAGTGATGCTCATGAAATTTGGCAGACATATTCGGGTGGGGGTATATTAATCACCTTCAGTGTTTGCTATTTTTTATGCCTCCTCCCACCGTAGGTGGTTGTTGGAGGCATTATGTTTTCGGGTTGTCCGTCCGTCCGTCCTGTTTTCGTTCTCGCGATAACTTAAGAATCATGTGACAGATTGGCTTCAAACTTGGCTCATGTATGCACATGGAAGGGACAATGATCTGATTAGATTTTGGGGTCACAAGGTCAAAGGTCATAGGTCATAGAGGTCATTATGTACGTAGAAAGGGTTTGTATTCACCATAACTCAACAGCCATTCGACCGATCAACCTCAAATTTGATTCATGTATGCATATTGGAGGGACAATGATCTAGTTAGATTTTGGGGTCTCAAGGTCAAAGGTCAAAGGTCATAGAGGTCATTATGTACATAGAAATGGTCTGTTCTCGCGATAACTCAACCATTTGACGGAGCAGCTTCATACTTGGCACATGTATGCATATGGGAGGGACAATGATGTGATTAGATTTTTAGGTCTCAGGGTTAAAGGTCAAATGTCATAGAGGTCATTATATACATGAAAATTGCTTATTCTTGCAATATCTTAACTCCATCTCCAAACTTGGCTCATGTATGCATATGGAAGTCTCATAATAGTCTCATTAGATTTGGGGGTCACAAGGTTAAAGATGTCATTTTATACATGAAAATAAAAAAAAATAACTCCATCTCCAAACTTGGCTCATGTATGCATATGGAAGTCTCATAATAGTCTCATTAGATTTGGGGGTCACAAGGTCAAAGATGTCATTTTATACATGAAAATAAAAAAAAATAACTCCATCTCCAAACTTGGCTCATGTATGCATATGCAAGTCTCATAATAGTCTCATTAGATTTGGGGGTCACAAGGTCAAAGATGTCATTTCATACATGAAAATAAAAAAATCAGCATGAATGTGCCATATATTTCCGATTTGGCAATGGCGGAGGCATAAATTACGACCGCGTGCGGTCGAGGAGTCATCTCGTTTATTCCTGAATACTGATCAGTAGACCCATTCAGAGAGAGATGTTCTGATTACTGAGGCCACAGTAAGCTAGACTTGTCTGTGATTGTTATTTGGTTATGAGATTAAGCTACTCCCATTCCACCAGGAGGCCTAAATGATCAGTTTACTTTGTAAGTAAGACTTCTTTTACACCAAGCCTTGGGCCGCGGCCTGGCCTTGGTGTAAAAGGTCAAAAATCAAATGCGGTGCCAAATGCGGAGCCAATTTTGACCCAGCTCTGGAGGTAGTCTCAGCCGCGGCTGGGCCATGGCCAGTTTTGGTATAAATGCGGAGCAACCAAATGCGGAGCAACCAAATGCGGGGCCATCTTCCGTTTTCAATGATGTCATAAAACCAATGTTGTAGAATTACAAACCGGGTGCACGGGGATAAAAAAGGCTTTGTCAAATTGTAGAGCGCTCCTACGACAAAAATTTGAAAGGATCTAGATACAGGCCGTGGCTGCAGTCCTGGTGTCAGAGAGAAAGGGTAAGGAGGTAGGCCTATGAAAGAGAGAGCAAACAGTGTAACTCGAAGAAGGCATAAATGGAAGAAAGATAGGATAAAGAGAATGGTTGTAAACAAAGAGAGTGGTCGAAAAATAAGAGAGTGTAAGCAAGGAAGCTGACGGACAAAATGTAATTACATATTTTTGAATAAGTAAACAGCAACAAATTAAACAACAATAATTAAACAACAAGGGAAACATAATCAAAAGTATCTCCAAAATTGAGAAGATGAAGAAAGATGAATCAGAAGATTTGCTTTTTACAGAACATACTTTGACTATGGAGTGAGAAAAATGTGTAACTTTCAAGAAAATTGAGAAAATGTGAAATTTCATGTACAAAGTGAATGGAAAGCTGCTCGCATATGATGTCATCAGTGTTGTCGATTTGCAGAGCTGAGAATAATTTAATAGAAAATGTAAATGAGTGTAATTTTCGTATTCTTTGACCGATTTTACTCATTTCTTTTTTAAAATGCTGTTCAAATTTAACTCCTTTTATTTAAACAGTGGAACTTCTAGCCAGGGGTGGACTTTCCCTTTAATTAAGCTAGGCCTTAATGTATTCAGTCAGTGTGCAATTCACATTCCTAGCTTTAAATCTCACTGGTTTGGAGGGTTCACCCCTCTTTAACCGTTGACTACTGAATTCTCAAACTCCCATAGACTTTATGCAGGGATCACTTGGTTCCTGTATGGGTTAATCTTTTCTTATCTCCCCTCTCCCTTTAGTCACAGCCATTGTCCAGGGAAACCATATACCAGGCAGGGTAACTGAAGGGCTGCAGACACAGTGTACATAGATGCACTGTGATAAGTCCATGGTACGAGACAGCCTTGGTACATATACAAGTAGACCTATTTGTTGTCATTTTGGTGTTTAATTTTCTTCTAGAGGAACATGCCATTTATAGAGGTGTGTTGGGCTGAAGGATGTGAATGGATGCCCATCAGCCCATACAGTAGGCATTTACTAAACACTTGGGTCGCGTCGCACTGGAAAACACGAGGGTCGCGGCTCGCTGGGTATGGTGCATCAAGATTTAACTAGGTTATTCCATCCAAAGCTACAGTCATTATACAGTAAAACCAAAACCCCTCAAAGCCACGCCCACAAGCATCTTCTGGTAAATTGATCCTCCTGCCCTCTTCTATGCACAAAGTGTTTGTAACGAAACAAAGTCAATGCCCGGGTGAAGTGAATATAGCAGGCTTAATGAGAGATCATAATTATAAATCCTGTCTCTTTATTCATATTGGTGGGAGGTTTTTGTTGCAAAATCGTCTTTTGCCTTTCATTTTTGAACAAAAATGGTTCACTGTTCGTGAATTCTAAAAAGAAATCAAGTTTTGAGTGAACTTTTGACACTAAATTGTGCAGTTTTGGACCAAGTAACTTAGTTAACACTTGGCGCCCCATACCCTGCGAGCTGCGTCCCGAGTGTTTTCCAGCGCGACATGACCCGAGTGTTTAGTAAAAGCCATACAGTGCTCAGTCTATAGTTTAAGATTTGAAAGATTCAACTTGTCTTTAATGCAAATATCTACACATACATGTACAACATGTACATTTGTTATTTATCATTCTACATGTAATGATTTCACTCTCCTTTCAAGACAGAACATTAACTCTGAAAAATTACCAAAGTTGTGTTCATCATTCAGGGTGTTCAGACATTTAAAATTTATACTAGAGCGGTATAGCTATACTAGAACGGTATAGCTATACGATGAATTTACATGTATACATCTGAACATCGTATAACGAAACGATGTATAACGAAACAACGTACTGTATAAGGAAATGACGGTCAGAGCATCGTTTCGAACTAGAACTCGATAACGAATCAGCATTCCCTGTACGTCTGAACGTATGGCGACCATAGAACGGTTTAACTGGGCGAGGCTTAATGTGACCGCGTGCAAAAGGTGACCCGTGATTTGTGGAAGTGGAAGGACAGCAGGGGCTAGCGCCGACGTCATGACCATAAGCATCTATACGACGTTTTCCAGAAGGGCCGAGATTATGCGTTTGAACGGTCTGTCAGCTATACAATTTGATTGTTTATACGTCTTTTCTTTATCGAGTTCCAATATAATTTTTTTTGCGTCTGAACATGGGGATAGTTTATGTCTTTCTGCGGGCACATTACATGTAGCATGTACATGTAAAATGACACCATGGTGTTATGTAGAATATACTAGTGTATACTACTAGGCTGTAATTAGTACTGTAAGTAACCAGTAACCAGTTAACCTGTTGCACACAAAGCCCAAGATGATCTTGGACTAGGGTCTATGAAAAATGCATGTTATACTGTCAAAATAAAATCTAGCTCAACACGTTTTAGAAGTGTGAATTCTACATTTATGCCAGTTTCTCAATACATTTTTAAAAATCCAGAGGCTATGGCTAGACACTCAAGCAGCATAAAGTGTTGCTTGAATCATTTCAACAAATTATACATGTAACATTGTTTTACTGACAGTTTGTTGTTTCTGAAGGAGTGAAAGAAAATATACAATGCATTTCTTGCATCTTGAATTTCTTGCATAATTGAGCATGCTTTAAAAATTTGCTGGTATTCGTTTGGTTCTAGAATTTACATGCATAACCGTGCCAGGACTCGGGAGCATAGAAACATCTGTTGAGTCATTCTAAAGTTTCCCCAAGATCTACACGCACAGTTTTGCATGTACAATGCACATGTATCTGCAGAGTTTATGCAAAACTTGAGGTTCCTGAACTCTTGCGGTTCCTTCGTGTAGGAAAACTCAACGGAAGCGTAAAGGGAGTACAATCTTTGATATGAAGAATGAAGAGTGGGAGCTAGTCATACCGAACATGTATTAGGTCATTAAAATAGGTGCATTTCCATTAGCTCCAAGCAAAATACAGTAGCTTGAAATATTAAAGACATTGGTTAACATTGTTATGATTTTTAAAAATCTTGTTTTGTTGCTTGAAAATGGGATAAACATAAGGGTTATAGTGTAAAAATACCAGTCTGAAAGTTTCAAAGTATGATATCCACAGGAAGTATTTTTAAATATCAAAAATGTGAACCAATGTTTGAAAAATATATGAGGGTTGGTTGCACAGAATAGACATAAGGAGTGCGCATGCGCGTATGACTCGCCTTGGTGTATCACGCGCCGGGAGGCACATAAGGGCATTTTCAAATTCAAGCTAAGTGGTCCTCTTAGTGATTGTCTCGTGAGACGAAGGATAATAAAATCGCTGTTTGCGTCTAACTTACACTTTTTCATTCCAAATTATGGTTGGTTTCAGGGTTTTTGAGTACAAATACAAGTACTCATACTCATGTTTCATCTTAGTTTGAGAATTTTTTAAATCAGCTACTCACAAAGTTAGCCAATGCCTTTAAACTGATCAGTGCATTTCAATGAAAACAGCTTACGTGTGGATTGGAGTTCTTGGTTTCTATTAGTTAACAATGTGTGATCCCTGGAGGCCTGCTCCTTCTAGACATTATAACTAGCTGGAACCTCTACATGTAGGTGCATCCTCATTAGGGAATCCTAAGGCCACGAAGGACATGTACACTAGTCGTAGCAGAATAATAGGTCATTTGTGGATAAGGTCTTTACTTGGAATAGTACGTGGCTACGTGCAAGAATGAAATAGCCAGCAATTTGTGTCTTTACTACAAACTGCCTGAAGCTGCATGTACACTACAGTAGTTGTCATCAGGCTTATTTTCCATAAATTTATTTTAGCAAGCTGCCTTAAAAACTCTGGTTTTTGAAGATGGGCTTATTCATGAAAATATAAAAGAATAAAAAAATCTTGGAAGCCTTAGCTCTGGATGAAAAGTAGTCGTGATCAAGCTGATTTTCCTGGATCAGAAGTACAGGGCTACAAAGGCATTTTGAAAACTTGGACCAATGAAAACTGGTCTACAGTGAGCAAGGGATGGAATGATGCCAACAGCCGTGGATGCTTTGTGAGGTCCCTTCCGGCTGCTGACATACAGACTTCCTTTGAACCCTGACTCTACCTACCCACTTTCCACAGTTAGAATTTGGTACTTCTGGCGGGCTGAATTGTTCCCAAGAATTTCTTTTGCAGATACTGCATGATGATAACTCCTTTTTACATGTATGATCAGTGCACATTGAAAACACTGTCTCCATGCTTGTTAAGTACCATGGTCTTGTGACTTTGTACTGTATTTACTGTGTTTACTGCACATGCACCTCTCTTCAGTGGCACTTTATAGTCAGAAATGAGGGTACAAACTAAAGCTGAGTGAAATTGAAAAGAGAAGTTCAGACCTGATTATGATTAATTTTTTTTTTTTTGGGGGGGGGGGAGGAGGAGAGTTTTTCATTTGCAGAATCTGGAGAACGCCATGACAAGCTCCACACATCTGATCCAAAATTATTAATTTGTGGACCTACTCACACCACCACAATGATTAAACACTAACAGATCTTATTCAAAGTATGCAACTTGGCTAATGCAGCATGTAGCCCACAGAAGCATAGAACTGTAATTCGGCTCATGCAAAGCCTTGGTCAGAAAGTTCCATGTCCATTAAAACATTGGTTTAACGGAACGTCTGAAGCAAGCAGCTGTCCTCTTTGCTTGTTTGTGAAAACTGGGTACTTGTTTTGCATTCTATTTTGCAAGGCAAGTTCAGGGTAAGCGGTAATGCAGTGAAATGCCCTTGTCTTTGATTTACCAGGTACCAAATTTTCTGCTGTCTTTCCTGACTTTGTCCAAATTAAATTAAGTAGTTAAACATGCAGTATTGGTGGACTAATTAGACTTTATATATTCTCTGCATCTTTTATGGTGGGTTAATCCATGGCTTCACCTTAACCCTTTTCTCTTTCGCTCTTTTGTTTTTTTTTGGGGGGGGGGATCCAGATTGAGATTTTTTTGTATGTCATTATAGATAAGCCCTGTGTGAAGGCCTCTTGATTTTTTATTTGGTCCTGGCTTAGATTTGGGCACCCAAATATCCCAGGCAGCTGTGAGTATCAAGTTAACCATTTCTTTCTAATTTGTGGGAAGATGTTTGGTGGGTAGGTTTGTTATATAGTTTGATTTGAATAAAAGTGACATGAGATACTGATCTATTAGTCAGCTGTCTGAAGAGGATACTTGCTGTTAACCAACTTCTCAGAAAACAAAATTCTATCTATCTCCATAGTCAGATCACACTCTACAAGCACAGACCCTAGTCTGCTTTTTATTAGAATATACATGTATTTTGTGTTGAGAGAATTAAGTCTAAAATAGGTATGCTGGCTGTGTTGGGAGCAGCTATAATACAGGGCCTACATGATTGTATGCATATCCATAGTCTGCAGGTTCAGGCAATGTTACAAATAACAAGGGGTTTGTGCATGCTTGCACACTAGTTAGAACATGACATCATGGATCCAGTTGCATGTGTTTGTGCAAGAAACATTCGCAGTTCTATGAATTTCCTATTACCTTATGAATAATGAGCAATGAGGTAGCTCTATTCAAAGAGCAGTAATTATGGATAAGTGAAATCAGACTCCTATGGCATTTTTTACAAAACTTAACTGCATTTCCATCAATTTTCATTTACATTTTGATGAGCATTTGAATAGCTCTGTGCAAGCAGCAGCCAGTATTTGATGAAATTTATCTGTCATGGCCTCTTTTGTCAAGAAACTACACTTGTGGTCACATGCATACATGTAGTACCTGTATAAACTATGAAACATTTCATAGAATCTGAATGCAAACAGATTGCCATTTCTTGATGAAAGTATGAACAGAATACAAATTATTTCTGCGTTCATAGTTCATGGTACTATTCCAAGGCCATTCAAGTCTTTGTCAGTTTGTTTTAGATTTTACGAAAAAGAGAAAAGTCCTGAGAATAATTTATACAGAAAATAGTTGATATTTAGTGATTGAAAAGTTACATGTAAGTTTCAATTTTCAGTGCAAATAGTAAAAAGAAATAGGCCAAGTCTACATATTTTCATTTTATATTGAATGTTGAATGTATTTCTCTTATTATTTCTTTAATTGCAATTTTACTCTCTTCCTGGACCTAAATATAAACAGTCATCACACAGCAAGGATTAAATGGATGTACATGTACAATGTAATCAGTATTTCAGGTAGCCTTGAGTATGACAGAACCTCATCACAAATGTATTCTTCACTTTAATGATGTACTACAAAATGTTTCAATTAGATGATTGTACGTGTCCATACCTTAATCAGCCTTATACTGGAGGGTAATAAACACAGGTAGAATTTAATAACCAGTAGAGCCACCTAATAATGCTGTCCATTAATGATAAGAGCATCCAAGTAATCGACCATTTACCGAATGAATACGACCTCTTTTAGGGCGGGTGTCTGTATGGGGACCTTTAGTGTGTTTAGCTGTAACCTAGCAACAGAGGAGAGTCATTCATCTGACAGAGATGGGGGATGCGGTGGGGAGCATTAAGGAGAACTGGAGTTGAACGACTTAATTGTTTACTCGGTTGATGATGCAGATGGCTAGCTTGCGAGAGCAGTATGAAATTGGCTTCCTGTTTTTTGATGGAGAGGTGTAAGAAGCAGCAGTTGAAGGGTATTGTGTTACCGACCAACAACTCCGAGCGGTTTCAAGGAAACAAGAAATGGAGCAATATCAAGTCAAAAGCATCAACACATTCAAATTTTTAGTGAAAGCCAAGGAAGATGGATACTCTGTCCATTAGAAATTACTTTATTAGAATAGCACTGCCTGAGGTACTGATCTCCTTTATTAACTTGTTAATGTTGACACTGTCAACAAAGCTTGCGCTTTTTGTGGTAGTCATTGCCTTTTTTTGTGTGATCTGCCTCAGTTCAAGAAGCTGTGTATTATGTGTAAGACTTTGCGATTGTTTTGGTTTTAAAGAGAAGCTTGGATTCTGGCCTGGGAGAGGTGAAAACATAATTTGTGAGCATATCAATTCCTTCGCGCTCCTTTTGGGAGATCAACCGCATTTTTATATTACATGACATATTGTAAATTTCTCGATATCTTTTTACACTTTTCTTTACCATTAAAAATCGAAAGGGAGTATAATATCCTCAATCGAGATATGAGAAGAAGGGAACATTTCCTTTACATACCACGTAAAATCATGCCCTTTAATACTTGAAAAAAAAATCTCAGTCATTTTGATGTTAAACTTTACAATCCAATTAACTGTTTTGTACTTTCTCATACACAATGTTCATTGATCGGTCGCACTTTGCTCGATTGCCTTTCAATATACCATTATTCAACTTGGCAGCAACGCGTTTTGCGTCAAATTTGCAAATCCTCAATCCCAGACAGTGACATATGATATGTAAGCTTTTCATACATATAAAATTCATCTTGATTGGTTCATTTTTAGCCCCGCTTTGAGTCCATTTTCTCAAAATCTCCCGCTCTCCTGCTTGAGTTTGAATTTCTCCCGCCCTAGCTGTATTTCTCCTTTTTTCTCCCGCCCAATCAACGTTTTGGAAAAAAGTGAATCTGAATCATTGGATTTTACCTCATTTAGTGTTGTCATATGTTAAAAAATAAGCCTAAGATAGCACCGGACAGCTTCTATAACCCTAAAAGTGGCATCCGGCCGCAAGGAATTCCGTGCTTTGCGCTGGTGATGTGGGCTACGCGCACATGGAGTCAGAATCTCCTGTTTGCTAGGTGGGCTCGGCGGGAGAATCTCCCGCTCAAGAGGTACTTGGGGTTGGAGTCTCTGTTTTTGACCCTTTTTTGGTAAACGAAAATATTACAAATATATGTTTACATAAAAAGTAATATTTTCTTATTTTGACTTATCATTTGCTTTGCCTGAAATTATTGGAAAAGAAGAACATATAATTAGGCCAATTTATGCACCCACAAGAAATAATGTATACGGCCCGGCCTCTCTACACACAGATACTCAGCGTTCATACGGGTCAGGGAATTTCTGGAAAGTCAGGGAATTGGAAGTTCTTTTTTCCAGAAGCAAAAAGTTGGGGAAAGTCAGGGAATTTGTCAATTTCTTCTGGAAAATCATGGAAATCATTTATTCGAGACATTTTTCATGTTAATAAATTCATGCTCCTGCCAGCCCTGCATTCATTGCACTCAGATCAGCTTTGAAACTCTTTTAATCAGCGCGCTTTTTATGTAAGTTTTGCATCACATGCGATCGATGAGTCATGGAAAGTTGTATTTTTCTGCCCTGGAAAGTCATGGAAAGTCATGGAATTTTGAAAATGTATAAGTGTATGAACCCTGATACTGCACAGTCCGGTCAAGGCAGTACGCGTAGCGTTAAACTGCCAAATTTACAGAAATTGTGAGGAGCGCTTTTGCTATGAAAGGAATTGATATGCTTCTTAAATTCTGTTTATGTTGGAGTAATGTCATAATAGAAATGTCCTTTGGAAAGGATCATTCTTCAAATGCTCTCATATATAAAAATATGACAGAAAACAGGTTTACATGTAGTGTTTGGCCAGAACATTTGTGTACAGTCTAGGCCTTATATATTTGTACTATATGTATCTATCCATTTCTGTGTGCAGTGTATTGTGCATTCCGGAAAGGTTGAGCTGATTTTAAAAAAAAAAATTTATAATCATTTTGATAATTTTGAAACCTCCCTGTATGCACCAAGTTTAATATTCTTCTTACTGAACCTATTGGGTATATGTACATGTATGCTTTGAAACAGAACACTTCGTACATGTACATGTAATTACATAACCATTACGCAAGAATGTTAGATCAATGCTGATACCAGAAAAGAGTGGGAATTCGGTAAAAATGGAGTTTGACGTCATCACATGATTAATCCCTTTGCAGTCAACCATGAAGAGTGGACCCCTACAAAAATCAGCATTTGCTGATAGGGTGTTCTGTCCCACAAGTGGTAAATAAATAAATAAGATAAATTAAAAAAAAAGAAGAGTTGCCCCTCAAAAATGATACCAAACTACACGTGTATACTTCAGGAATGACTCTAATGATACATCAAATTACATTTATACATATACATGTAGCTCCATTTTGAAACTATATGCAATTTAAAAAGCATGTACTTTATTTATTTAAAAAAAAAAAAAAAAAATTTTATGCCTCCGCCCACCGTAGGTGGTTGCCGGAGGCATTATTTTACTCATGTTGTAATTTACCTTTTACCATTCTTCTAGGTTACAGGAAAACGGTAAACAATATACTTGTATTTAGTTCATATATAAAAACTTTTTGTTGCTATAAATGTTGTTAAAAGGCTTAGTTATTTGATATATTCTCTTGTCAAAGATGTATATGTATACTGAAAATTGAATCCCTGCAAATCACATTAATTGTTTTACTAAAAATTGTTTGAACTGGTATCAGGTTTGTTGTTACCAAATTCTTTTATTCTCTCTTTTTTTTCTAATTACATTTTTCAAAAGTTTTTGATGCCTTGAAACTTGTTGGAATTCATGACCAACTTACATGTAGTTATTGTGCTCTGGCTCTCATGTGCATTGTGAGGAAATCCACAATGGTTTCTCCGAAGGAGGGAAGGAAAAGAATTTTAGGTTAAAGTTTTGTTTCATTTGCAACCTCATTCCAAACTCAATCTAACCATCGGTGTACAAATGTCAAAAGATGTGACTTCCCTCTTATGACTCAGGTTGAATTTCTCAGTCCGTTGAGACCTGTAGCTGTATGATTGCATTTCCGGCACCTCTGCATTCAGTAGGGTTAGTTTACGGTGGTTGAGAAGGAAAATCATTCAGTTTCAATTTGCACAAATGCAGTGGGACATCTCCACACCTTGGGGGAGAGGTATGAGATTTCAAGTTCCTGATGCTTTGTAGAGATACAGTACATGTTTGTTATGTTCTACAACTTTGAATTGCATAAAATATACACTGTATTCAAGCAGCTTTACGCATAGGTACATGAATTGATGAAACAGTTGGCTGCTTTCCATGTGCAAATCACATTTTATTTCCCCCCCTCCCCCAATCATCCCTCCTGTTGGTTGTTGAATAACAACATACTGGGGGGGGGGGGTGTAAAAAATATGTGTATGAGTTTACTATGTACAGTGTACATAAATGTAGGGCGTAGTTGCAAGTAGAAATATCTTGCCTGGGGAAAATGGAAATTTATGATTATAAACTTTACAGATTGTTTGAGAGAAATGGAAAGTGGCTTGTAGGTAGATTCAATTATTAGTTTTGACTTTTGTATAATTCATAGAACCTGTCTCAAACAGTTCAAGCCACAGTAGTCCATAGTGTAAACATACATGTAGAAGAATCAGAGACATCACATGTCTCTCAGAGAATTCATGACCAAACTTCTGCATGCAAATCAGCACATCCATTTCGCATAATCTGTTTATCTAGTTTTCATTCTCGGCTGTGAGATGCGGTGGAAGGCTTGCAAACTACCTGGACACACTCTGAAACCCAACCCACATGCCGCGTAACCTGAACATGTCCTGTGGTGATTTCTTTCCTCCGTTATTCCAAGGAGTGTCAACAGAATCGTCTTCTCCGTGACAGGCAGCCGCGGGAGGATGAACGTATCGGTTACTCGCAACTTGATTAGTCCCAAAGCACAAAAAAGTCAACAAGCAATTAACAGCTCAATGTTCTGATTCCCTGGTGATGCTGTTACAGATGTCATTTCATAGTTTACTCATGCTAAGGAGGCCTACTACTTTTTTCAACTGTTTTAGATTTTATGTAGTTTGATTATTTTTCAAGTTTTTGTTTTAATGTCAGTATGTTCAAAACACTATAATACTGATGTGCTATTTGTCATGAATGAAAATAACCAAGTACTGCGAACTTACCTACATCTTCTCATTTTCATTGAGAAAATGGGTATTTGCCTTAATAATATAAGTTTTAATATTTCAAACTTGGTTTGGGAATGGCATTAAAAAAGTAAGAAAATAAAAAAATATAGAGAGGCAAAAACATCTGGAGGCACTCATTTAGAATACTGGTATAGTAGAAGTTTGGGCACTTTAAAGCAGTGTGAAACATACATGTAGTTACAAACAAACAAAATGTAAAACACCCCCCCCCCCCCCAAAAAAAAAAAGAGAACCGAGTAAACTACCAAACAAATTATGTATGCTGTCATTACAATGTACCTTTTGAAATGTACACAGATCCAGAATTATACTTCCAAACCTGTCAGTTTTCTCATCTTTCCCATTTGAATAGAAACAAAAATGGCCTTGTAGATGTCCACACACATCATAAGTGCAGAAGCTTAAACTTACTTCATTAA
This sequence comes from Echinometra lucunter, assembly GCA_029962745.1. NCBI lineage: Eukaryota > Metazoa > Echinodermata > Echinoidea > Camarodonta > Echinometridae > Echinometra > Echinometra lucunter. The sequence continues at coordinate 37,981,459 of CM057153.1, forward strand.
TAAGCTGGGTGTTTGCTTGCAGGCTTGATTAAGTACATGTACATGTATGCTATTAGTAACTCTGCCTTTGTGATGTGAAGCACTCTTCTGTATTTCCAGCAATATTCGGTATTAAAATTACAGGCTCTAGTCGTAATTTAGACGAGAGAGTAGCTCTTATTATCCACTCTGCATTTTAAGTGTCACGTTATTAGATTGTCACTCAAACCTGGTATTGAATGTGCTGTGACTGCTGCGCCTGCGATTTAAATTGGCTTTCATGTGAAATAACTAATATCAGAGATGAAGAAATACGGCCTATTTACACGTCTACTGTGTTCTCTTTTCCCTGACATGCAACCAGCTGCATGATCGAAAGAGTGTGAAAGACCACTGCCTTTAATCTGTTTTATCCTTGAATTCAAATTGTATGTGTAGTGCTATATGAGTAGGTTCCATTATAGTGAGTTTCAGCATTACATGTAGATGTAATCATCACATTGTTAAAAAAGTTTTTTTTTTGGTTTCATTTGAGTTTTTATTTCTTTTAATGTTTTTTTTTTGTGTTTTTATGTTTTTTATTCCTCACTGCCAAAAGTAGCAGTGTTTGACATACATAAAGGGTACATACATGTACATGTACTTGTACCAATCCAGTAAAATAGTTTATAAGCTGCATGTACTTGTAGTCCACCTGATATTTACATGTAGCAGAATTCAATAAAAGCAGAATGAAAATGTAACAGAAGGTGAATTTAAGTTTTAAATGGAAAAAATGAACCCCCCCCAGAAAGTTATGTACAGGTGTACATTTTCAAAGTTGTAATTGATAGAACACTGTATAAAGTGGCAACTTTTTGACATACATGTATGTATATACCTTCCAAACTGCTCTTCCATTTCCTCTGTGCTATAATAATCATCATGTATTAATATTTACTGTTAGAAAGAAGTCATTAAGTTGTTATCTTTTCTAGAGGAAATGTTTGAGTATGCTCTTGTAAATACCTGTAGACTTTTCAGTAAATCAGTAAAAAAAAAAAAAAAAAAAAAAAAAGATGTTGTTATCCTCCAACTCCCATCCACATGTACATTATTTTCTCTCATTTTCTGCTATCAGGATGGACTCTAATGATGGAAATAGAGAATACATATTCTGGTCATATGTCTATTTCACATTTTAAAATTTCATCTGACAATATCTCCTCACAGATCTACATGTGTCTACAGTGCACATGTACATGTACATTGTTCTTCTCATATTTGAAGCTGTTTTTTTAGAAAAAATCATACACCAACATAGCGTGGACGAATTTCAGAATCCAGTTGCGGGGGGGGGGGGGGGGGGGTGGATAAATGATCCCCTTTGAAAAGTACTTTTACCTTAATATACAGATGAACTTTTACTATGCTGCCATTGTTCCTAGTTCACGTTGACATCGACCATATCGTGACATTAGAAACCACAGAGTTCACCTCTACTCTGGTACTGTTGTCCAGAAGTAGTAATATCCCGGGATGTTATCTCTCTAATGTCTGTTTCTTCAGTTTCCACTCTCTTTGTCTGTACCAATATTTCATTAGGACGTTCACCTTTCTCTTTCAATTTTGCCTCTTTTTCTCTCTTATTGCCCTTTTTACTCTCCATTTTCCCTTTTTTCACTCTCTCCTTTTCTCTTTTCTCTTTCCTCTTTTGCTCCCTTCCCCTTCTCTTTTATCTCTCTCTCTCTCTCCCACTCCCACTCTCTTTTTCCTTTCAATTTCACTCTTTTACATGCCTTGAATTACTCAACACAAAACTAAAAATGTATGTTTTGTCCATATTTAGTGATTGTGGGCTAGGGTGGTTTTAACCACACAATTACAATTTCCTCCCCTATAATTTTGTCCTTTCTCTTTTTTTGATTTCAGGTGGCCGACATCGTGATATATTCATGAGAACCAAGTAACGATCGCGATGGAAAGATGTCGTCCATATGGTAAGGGTCTTATAATGACATTAGGATGTTTAATCTAACCCTAGTCAGATTTTATTTAATATTTTAAAAATAACTTTATGAACAAAATTGTTCAGCAAGGAAAATATACTAGCAATTTGCTGTTGATGTTGAAGTAATTGAAACTGTTAAGTTATAAAGGCTTCAAAATTTCAACAGAAGTAGCGAGATTTATCTAGTTGGGAGTTTTGGATCAAGCTAATGAACAGTTGTACAAGTTCTGAAAAGCCTCTTGAATGATCAAATGGGCATTGCAGGATGACGTACGAAAAGCAAATTTGTAATAAAGAACAAATTCAAGTGTAAGAAGGTAAGGGGCAACAAAATATTAATAATTGTATTATTAAACTGAGTGAAGTGCACATCCTCACCTATGTATTTACAATCAAAAGTAACTTTTATGTTGTTTGAAATAAATTCCATATTTTTTTTTTCTGTTCATTGTTTAGGGAGAACTGGAAGCACCACAGGCACAAATGGAGAAAATAACACAAATGGTTTACAGGATAACACCAGCAATGGCAGGTACAGGGAGCGCATCAGTAGCAGCATGGAAGAGGAGCGGAGACCTGGAGAGACCCTCCAGGAGTATCTTGACAGGCAGGAGACACTGAATGGCAATCATGGTCACGGTGGCTCCAGGTCTACATTCCGCAGTGGATCCGAGCTAACGAGTGATTCAGACTATCTGGATGAGAGACGCAACTCCAACCAATCGGACACAGATGTCTTTCTACCGTGCACGGAGCCGGAAAATAATGAACAAAAGAGGATCCTGGAGCAGAAGAGACGAGAGCTGCCACCGGGTCATCGGTCATGGAAACGGGTTGCAGAGTATGTCAATGGACTGCCGATTATCCCAGAGCCATCGGTTCAAGGAGGCGGGCAGAACAAAAACATAGGGCAGGCCAAAAGGCAGCGTATCTGGTCAGAGGTTCATGATAGGCGGAGAGTTTACACTGAATCAGGAAGTCTCAGCTTTGCAGAGGGGATGAATCCACAGAAACATGCTACTAGTACTTCAAGTGAGTCTAATTTCATTGCAGCAATAACAGAAGGAAATGGTTGGCAACATTTCCTCCGTTTTGAGGATAATATCAAATTGTTTACGTGGTATTTAAGTTTTGATTTGAATTATTTAAAATTGAATTACGGTAATTATATGTGGTATGAAAGTTATTGAGAAATCTCTCCAATTCTTGTTTTGTTTTGTTTATTTTTTGCATGACAACCATTTTCTAGACACTCGACTTCAAAGTGACTTTGTTTCTTCAGTTTTCATTTGGCATGATTTTTTGTTTTTAATGTGTGTTTGTTAGCAGTTTAATGAGCCATGATAAAGCAAATCCTGCTACCAAAACAGGAAAAAAGATCTACATGTAGGGAGAGCAGAAGAATTTATGTGGGAGGGCTGAAATTTCACATCCTTTATATATTACATCTAAGCTGAAGGTTATGAACAGCTGGTTATGAGGCTCTTAAGTAAAATTCACAAAGAGGGAACAAAATACAGTTATATTTGGGCTTTAACAGTGGTTAACAGTTTCAGACCTTAAGTTTGCTCTTTCTTTTGGGCCGTTTTTTTGGCCATTGAGAGAGGCAAGAAGCCAAAACAAATTATATGAAAGGATAAGTGCATGACTCAAGATTTTAGAATATCAGTATTCAAAGAATGTTTTATGACAGTCAGCGTACATATAGAAATAGGAATTATTGTTACTGATATTATCTAAAGAACTAACTGGTCTATTTGTTGTGCATAAAATGACATTGTTGAAAAAGATTGAAAACCCTCCCCCCCCAAAAAAAAAAAAAAAAACTTTGTGCTTGCTCTTGGAACCTTTCTCCCTTTGCTTCCTTTGGCTCTAGAACAAGGAATGTTCAGAGGGGTAATGGCAGGTGGAAAGAGTAGAGTTGCTCTATGTGGGAGAAGTGCTCCAAAACTTTTCGTATTTAAAACTGATTGAGAAATAGTGTCCAGATATGAACAAGAAACTTGAAAAGGAAGTTAGCTGCCCATTGTCATGGCCTGCTGTCAGTATGATATCATCTGTTGAAAGCCAGAAGGACGCTAACATTGTTAGGTTTACATGACCATCCCCAAACTTCAAGTGTACTTGCTGTTTCAAAACCTGAAGGTTATCTTTTAGTTTTAAAACCCTAAGTGAACTTATGGTTAACTCCAGAACTACAAGCAGAGGGTGGTCCTCACTCCGTGGTATGTGTTCGCTGGTCTTTAGACATAGAGTCTAGTTTGCACAATTCCAAGTAGAATCTTTGAGTTTCTAGACCCTTACTTTGCCAGCCCTTGTAAAAAGGTACCATGGGTACCATGGTAATTTGACAAAATTTCCATCAAATCATGGTAAAATTATGGTACTTGCATGGTACTTTTATGGTTTTGATGGTAATTTCGTCAAAATACCATGGTACCCATGATATATTTTTTTTCTGCAGGGAATCCCTGGCTTTATCAGGAGCAGTTACAGCATAGTGAATATGAAAGTGTTACTGTTCATATTGATTGACAAAGTTTTGAGCCTACAAACTATTCTAATGACGATGTATACTACTTGCTTACTTTTCAAAACTTATTGGTCGTTGTTTCACACTTTTATTCATGTCCCTTATCATCATTTGGACCTGCTGTTTTAAATGTTCAGGTTTGACTAACTTAAAGTTTCAAAACTATGACACCCATGTGAACACAACTTTTGTTTAGACCAATGAATCAATATCCTTCTGTCTCTAAGCAAATGATATGCCATGTCCTTGGTTGTGTTGTACCCTCATATTTGTTGAAGCAATGAATCATATTACTTGACATCTAAGCTACCTCCCCCATCCCTCATTGAGGGTCATATATATCAGGAAATCATGGGGGCTCCACACTGCAACACAAGACCTTATTTCTCTTGTAGCATTTGGTTTGCAGAAAGGCTTCTTTAGATCCTTTTTTGTATGATTCTTCTCATAGCAAAACATACATGTTGATTGATCAAGTGGTTAAATGTTGAAGAAATTCATCTATTTATGGCATTGGCTAGTCCAAGTTCTTCCCTAAATGCCCCCCCCCTCCCTGAATTCAGAACTAAGGCAACATGCGATATTTCTGCCCTATACAAGTAAATATATACTAGAAAACATTGCAATCCTGAGAGAACTAGATGTGGATCTACATACATGATTATGTATACAAGTCTGTGTGTCTGTGTCTTTGGCTCGGTTTTTGGTGCAGGACTCAACTAAAGAGAGAGAGAGAGAGAGAAAAAAAAAAAACCCCTCTGTATTGTCGGAAATGATGATTTCTGAAGATGCATTTTTTCCTTTAATTCTTGCTCAGATATGAAGTGGAAAACCCCTGTGGTAACCCCCCCCCCCCCCCTGTTCTTGTACAATTGAATGGGATATGAAGCAGCAAAAAAAACACAACAACAACAACAAAAACAACCTGCAGAGGCTAGAGGCATATTTTTTGCCTCCTTGAGGCAAAAAACTGTGAATCAATCAAATTCTTTGAAAATTAGAGCAAAATATGATGTCATGCATTTGTCTGTGCAACTTTTGGTAACACTCTCTTTTATTTGAGTGTTGGTGCATTAATGCATGTTTATTATCATAAGTGGTGGGATTCACCGGGCCATATGTGAAAACTAAAAAATACCATGCTGGGTTTCCATTCAGATATCTTAATGAGCCTTTCACTTCAGATAATAGGGAGCTTTAGATACGTGACGCAGCTCAGACGACGCAGAATCTTGCTGAGTTGACTTACATTCTCCTCTTTCCTTGCGTCGCGTTGCAAAGAGTCTTTAGATATGGGGAGGACGCAGTTAAACAAAGCGCGCGCGCTCAAATATAAACCATTGTTACGTCATAAAAACGAGTCAACAAAGGTCTCGCGTCGCGTATTGGGGAGGACGGTAAACTGGCCCCAGAACTGTCGTGTAAAACAGACGACGCAGGATGGATTGGAAAAGAGCTGTCTCGGGCATGCGCACAACAACATTTTTGGCAAGATTCCGCGTCGTCTGAGCTGCGTCGCGTATCTAAAGCTCCCTATTTTCGGGGGGAGGGGGTTGGGAAAAGGCTGTTTTGCTGATTTTCTCCTCAGGCTCATGTACACATAATGTACAGCACTGTACATGTACCAGAGACCTATATGTACAAGTTAGAAATCATACAGTTTTCTTGTGGTTGATTCTTATTACTTTTGTTTATACAGTACTTAAGGAGACTGTTCTTATCAAAATTTTCATGGCTGAATATATGAATCATCGATTAAACGAAAAGTCTCGTGATTTTTCAACCCACATTGTAGTTTGGCAACTTTTCAAAATCAGCTTTGCTAGGTTCTTCTCTTGATCCTCATCCTGTTCAACAAAGGGTCTTGATGTTTTAAAGGTACATTGTACGTGTATTTATTGTAAATTTGAATATTTGAACAGCCATCAAAGAAGATAGCTATAGTATTTCTTGGTATCACCACCCCCCCCCCCCCATCCCAAGTAATGCATAAGAGTTTCAGAGAAATAATTCTTATTGGGATCATATTGATACTGTCCTTCTTTGAGAAACTGTTTAAACATTCATGACAAGAAGATATTAGATCCATTGCAAGGGGGAAAGATGCCTTGAATGACTTGATTTCAATGTAGAATAATGTTGGTTAGTTTTTGTTGCCAATGGCCTGATGCCTAGATATTAGATGATATTAAGCTTTATACTTTGCTTATTTTTTAAAAATCTTCAAAATTTTCATTAATAATTGCAAGTTTAGAATTAACTAATCTACATGTATGAGAAACAATTTGTTATTTGTTGTTTGTTGTAGGGTAAACATATCAGTATCATTTTCCCCTCACCTTTGAAGCAATTGATTTGGGAGGTTTAAAAAAGAATCTGTTTTCTGGTTATCTATCGCTTACATAGTTTAATTTGAAATAGTTTAAGATAATTATTCCAAATTTATTGTTTTCACATGTAAAATCAACCGCTTACATTTCATCATTTCTTACATTTGCTCTTTTGTAATAAGAGTTGTGTGATTTTTTATTTTGATTGATTACCTTATACCACACCATGCAGCTATATCATGATCATCATGCCCTAGAATTTAATGGAGCAATCTTCAGTCATTTGACATCCTACAAGAAAAAGTGTATTTTGTGATTTAAAATTAATGGATGTTTTCATTGAACTGCTTTCTGTTGATTAATGAAGCTCTTATACATGTAAATTCCTTATTAGATTTGCTTGCTATTTTTAACTCTGGTTCCACCTATTTATATTTGGACTGAAACTGAAACTGTTAGCTACATGAACATGTACCTAGGTTTAATGCATGGGTCAACATTTACTGGAAAATATGTCTCAAAAGAATCTACATTTATAGAGTGATTTATGCACTGATTTAAAAATATAAAACAAACTAGAAACAGCATATAAAAGCTGCAGGCATGCTTTGTTGTGTATTGAGAAAGAACCTCTTCTACATGTAAGTGTATACTTTACCAAGGCAAGATACATTAAAGTCTGCAGGTTTTGATACATGTAGTAAGTGTAAAAATATGTCTTTGCTTTCAGGAGATTAGACCCTGCCATTCAGTTTAAAGCTCATGAAAGTTTTGGTAGCAAAAAGAAAACTGGCATGAAACTGATTAAGAGTATATAGTCTCATATTGTCTGCTTTGCATAAAAAATTTATATACATATACATTTAACCCATTCGTGACAGGAATTATTTAAAGCCTAATTTGATCAGCTTTTATTCTTCACATTGGCAACACCAACATTTTTTATTTTATTGCTACATTTTTCTTATAAAACGTCATGTATCTGCAATGAATATAAATTGACAGAAATTATGATGAGAAGTCAAAAAGTTGCCAATTTGCAGGGGAAAATGGTGATTTTAGACTTTCTATCACATTGCCAATTTAAGGATTTTAATGCTTATTTTCCTTTAAAATAGTTTCAGCATCAAACAACGAATATTGACGCAATCAAAATGGGCACAGTTTGTGTAGAATTTTTTGCTCTTTCTGCTCATGTATTTGGTATGATTGTTAGGGCTTTGCATCAAAAGATATTAGGCCAAACCACAAAATATGGACCTCTGTCACGAATGTACATGCATGTGAGATCATATGATATTCCATTCATGATATTTTGTGAATAAAAAGGAATGCAATAATGGCTACACTCTGTCCTATGATAGGAACCATGCACCCCGACCTCTCCTCTCACAATAATCACAGCGCTTCGTTATGCTTGTTGCATAACAGAACCGAGGGCACTCAATGCATGTGGACATGATTGGAGTTTCACGTTGTTGACCTGAGAGCAAAAATATTTTTTTTGCCTCTCATTTGTTCGATAAATTCAACTTAAGGACAAAAAACTTCATAGCATCCTAGTTTTGCTAGTATCTTGCTACTGACAAGCTACATGTAAAAGCAATGAAGTCTGAGGAGTAGTTTTTGAGGGCCTACCAATAACTGAATATAACCTTTGATAAGGTTTGAGGTTTATACATGGAGGTTTACAGGGTGGGCTAATTTTGCATCAGTAATGATGTCTATGTTTTTAATTTACATGTTGAGCACCCGTTGTGGAATTGATGCAGGGTTCATATGGGTCAGGGAATTTCTGGAAAGTCAGGGAATTGGAAATTCATTTTTTCCAGAAGCAAAAAGTCAGGGAAAGTCAGGGAATTTGTCAGTTTCTTCTGGAAAGTCATGGAAAATCATTTATTTAACATATTTTTCATTTTAATAAATTCACGCTCCAGCCAGCCCTGCATTCATGGCACTCAGATCAGCTTTGAAACTCTTTTAATCAGCGCGCTTTTTTATGTAAGTTTTACAACACATGTCATCGATCAGTCATGGAAATTTGCCTTTTTCTGCCCTGGAAAGTCATGGAAAGTCATGGAATTTTGAAAATGTATAAGTGTATGAACCCTGTGATGTGTCCATGTACATATTGTATGCTGTTTGCTATCTATAAAAAAAAAAAAACCTCAGTATTTCAGAGTTGTGCTTCCATGAGATTTTCCTGTTTCTTATACTATACATCCCGGGGTTACATAACAATGTCACTGTTGAATTCTTCTCAAAATTTAGGTATAGTGTATGCAAGTGCACATGTAGCTGGTTATGTACTTACAGTTTTAGATCCGAATCTACTGTGAATCAATCATATTACTACATGTACATGATGTACTGATGTTATTTTGCAGTGTACAAAGTACTAATAGTCAGTGCCTTGGAAAAGTACATGTATGTTGAATCAATTTATGCCCTGTACATATATAAAGGTCCAGCTCTTTTCTGTACTATTGCAAAGTCACTGAAAGAAGTCATTTATGTGAGGCTCGCATTTGATTTAGTCTCAGTTTCAAAACCAAGAATAGACTCTCAAGTTTTATTGATATTACTGGTTTCATAGATCAGGTGGAACTTGATCCTTTTGTTGTTTTGTTAAAAATATTAATAGATGTTATGATGGTAACATCAATACTTTACTTTTTATTTGTTTGTCCCAGGTTCAAACTTGTCCATGTTGTCGAGCCTTTCCAGCCAATCTAGCAGCTATGCCTGGTATGAATCTGGTGAAGACTTTGATAAGACGTTGCTGCCACTGCCTGAAGAAGAATCGTCTTTACATCCTGTACCACAACAACAACAACCCCTACCACAGCAACAACCACGCTCACCACCACCACCACCTCCTGCAGAACAAAAGAAACAGGCAACAATCATCAAACAAGACTGGAATGAAAATGAACAAAATCAGCTTGCAGCCCAACTCCCACTCAAGCCAAAAGGTAAGGAAAAATATTTCTACTAACCTGTCTTTTTTCAATCTTTTGTTTCCTTATAATGGAAAAGAGTTCAGACTGACTATATTTGGCTTTGTGGTGATCCATCATGTGATAAACAAAGCAAAATAACAACAACAAAAAATGTCTACAGATGTATCAGCCAGCAAGCAGTTATGTAAGTTTGAAAAAATACAGAAAGAAAGAAAGAAAAAAGGAATCCAAATGACTTTTTTTTTAAAGTAGAGTGGGATGAATATGGTGTAATGAGGTAAAAAGGGTCATTTAAGCATAATAGGTCAGGATTATTCAAAAGTTCTGGTTCTGGTTTAAGCTCTCTTGACTTGTAATTGACAATTCTGCTGTTCCTTTTGTGGTGGTCATGTGTTATGTCATGGGTTATCAGAGGATAGCATTTGATGGTGGATGATGAAAGCTTTGTTTCTCTGTTGCGTTTCACACTATCACGTACCAGAAATGAGATTTTTAAAAGCCCTCTTCAGTTTAAAAGTGAGAAGAAAAAGTAGTTGATGACATAGAATTAAAAAGATGTGAGAGCACCCTCTATAGTGCAGATCAGTACAACTTTTCTACACAGAGACCTGTGAGTACCAGTATACAAATGAAGTATGACATGAATTGTAAGTATAGTTAAAGAGGCCAACAAATGGGAAATCATGGGGAAAACAAATTTGCAAAAGGCTTGTTTACTTGTACACTATAATCCGTCTGTTATGCGAGCCTGTCGGACTAATGCGACACAAGTTCGGACAGCACGAAGTTTACCGAACTCAACCTAGTCATACACTTCGGGTTCTCACATTTCTCAACAACAGGTCTCATCGTGTTCACTTGAAAAAAACGTCTTGTATAATGCTCCAACATTTCAAAATACAAAATATAGTTTACTTCTGGTTTGTTAGTCTAGCCATTAAACTCCATTGCCTTTCCACGACACGTCGTCGCCGTGGATTATGTAACACCCGTTAGGCTCTCCCAGGGAGCTGGCCATGTAATTGTTTTGCCATATGACTAGCTGTTTATTAGCTTTTTCATTGCGCAAAATTTGAAACACGTACGGCAATAAATCACAGTTGTTTAGAATGGATTATCCCTTTTCTTGAAACTCGAGCGGCCGACTGCATTTCCCCTCTCTCATCCGAGATCACCCTGCCTTTCCCCATGATTTCTCCTTTTCTAGCCCCTTTAAATCATGGGCATTTGTAGCAGTGTCCATTGTTTAGAGCGTGAATGGGCACATCTGAGTGAATAGAGGAAAAAAATGGATGGGGGGGGGAGGGATAGGGTTGATTTGTCCTTTCAGGGAATGATGTGGATCCTTTTCTTTTCTTTTTTTCTCATCAGGCTATGTTCTTGGTTGTCTTTTCCCAATAAATATCCAGAGTGGGGGGGGGGGGAAGGAATGGAGAGGGCTTTTTAAAAGTGGAAAAATAGATGTGGTATGGAAATGGAAATAGGGCTTACCTTGATAGATGAGAAGTTAACAAAAGAATTTTCTGTTTTCATGAAGTGACGGCTTTCAGCCGTCCCGTAAGTTTTACGTGTGCGGCTGAGTTCCGTCACTTCGTGAAAGAAGTAAAAAAGCGTGTCTTTGATTTGAATACATGATCGCGCACAATTAGGTCAAATGCGCGCTCATCAAGTCCCATTTGTTTAATGCGCGTGTGGCTGAGATCCGTCACTTCATGAAAACAAAATCACAGTGGGACCTTGAATTTTGTGTTTTCACAGAATTCATTTTGTACGTCCTTTTAAAAAAAAAAAAAGATTTGTATGAATTTCAAGTCAGGAATTAAAATAATTCTTCCCCAATTGCTTGCAGAATTGATACAGCTATGTCATACTTAAACAACTAATCAAAAGAACTTTTATTTTCTTGAAATAAAGAAAATGTTAAATTCTGTGTACAAAATGAATGGAGAGTTGTCCACGATTACATCACAGATGCTGGCACAGTTGCCAATTCAAGGATCGCCATAATAAGGATTTACTGAATCTTTCAAAGTTCATGACTCTTGAACAGATTGTCCGATTTTCCTCAAACTTTAAGTTTTACTATTTACTCTTCTTGTTCTTCATTCACTGGAAGCACACTGATGTCTGGGTTGCATTCTCCTTTAATTTCTGAGTGGAGGAGACAGCAAAAGCTGAGCCGAGACTGGCTCCGACTTGAAATGAAATGATAATGCAAAAATTGGGAAAATGGTAAACAAAGAAAAAAGAAGATGATTTAAGAGACAATAGGAAATAATCATACAGAGATTCATTTTAGGAGTTCATTAAAAGACATTTATAGTTTGTCGTAAATGAGGCAAGTGAGGGCTCTAATTCACTAGCAATAAAAAAAACCCACCTGACTGTAATTACTACGCATCTCTTTGTGTGTACATTATTGACTTTGTAAATTAGAGAATGGTGCCAGATATATCATTTCTTGTTTGGGTGTAGTCAAAGCAAGTAAATGTATCATTGAACAAGAATTAGGCCAAATTATGAAAAAGCCTTGTACACCCTGTACCTGCCCAATATTTACATGCACAAAGTAGTAAATATTGAATAATCGTGATATTCACTTTTGTATTGGTTTTGAGGTGTATTTATCTATTTCCATAACAAATTTTTCAGCATGTATCAGAGTTGAATATTGGGTATAATTAGATTTATACGGCCTCGTATAAAATGACAAATAGACGAAAATTCTACACACCATGTTTTCAGATGTGAGGATGCAAGGTCAATATTATTGTTTTCTTCTATGGAAGAAAACCAAACAAGCATTGTGCCATTTATAAGTTTCTAATATTTCAGACCTTGAAAGTTGCAGTATTTTTCCTGATGCCTGTGTACTTTTTTTGTCCCTTAAGTGTAATGTTTCATATCAAATGTCTGTGCATAGCAGGCTTGAATTATATGTGAAAGCTGATTAAATTTGAAGAGCAAGCTATATGCGGGTGGGTTGGGCATGTACATATTGATTTTATTGCTTTGAAATTAGTGCCAATGTAAAGGGTGTCTCAAGAATAATTTCGTGGTAAAGATTAAAAAAGTAATTTCCAGTTTCAGCCACAGCGCAGGAGCCCAATTAAATCCTCGGAAACACATAAAAGCTTTTGAATTCGTAACGGCTACCAAACGCCTCGCTGAGAGAGGATCAAGGAATCCTCTAAAATACAACCTCTTGTATCTCCCTTATTTTGGCACCAAAATTCATACAAATTTCAGATTACATCTGAAATGATATTATTCTCCATTTTCATTTTCTCTGAAATCGGTTGGGTATTTTTTGAAATACAAGTATTTTTCAGTTTCAGAGGACCGTGGGAAGAGGTGTTGATTTTTTCACAGATGTTCACTTATAACAGAGAGAGATTGCAGACCTGAAATCTGGAGAGCATGCTCTTAGCTTTGGTATCGATCCTGGAAAATATTCGGAGAGCTCTTTTCTGGACTTGCTCAATATCATTGGCTTGTTGTGATGAAATGGACGAATGCGAGATACTTTAGCACTGGTCTGATGTAGCATGTATGAATTGTGAGGAGGTCCTCGACAGAGGCGTGATACCACTCTATGGTGCGAATGATTAAGAATGTTTGTGATGCTCTTCCTATGATATCACAGAAGTGGCTATCCTAGTGTACATTGTAGGTCATGCTGAAGTATAACATCAAGCAGCTTTAACTCTTTGACTTCTTGCAGAATTGCATCATTCAACTTAAGATGCAAAGATACAGGTTCAGCTCGTGAGAACACCATATCAATTTACACTCTGAGTGGTTAACGTGTAGTCAATCTTCCAGGCACCATTCATGAAACAAAGTGCTATGGAAAGCAAGAAAAGGAAGGAAGAGAGAGAGAGAAAGGAAGGGAAATATCTCTTTTGAAATTTGTTCATGATCACAACCATTTTCAAAGATCAAAGTAATATCTGTCAACCAGACTTAAAGGATGGAATTTGCAAAAGAGTTTAAAACCATTTGGTTGGTTTAAACCTCTGTATTAGCTTACTGAAATAAGCGTAAATTGGTGCATATTGGCCCTGTCCACGCTTAAAGAAAACAGATACATGTAATTGGACCAGAGTCTGTATGCAAGTATGCTTAAAAAACCCCGGGGGGGGGGGGGGGGGGGGGGGTTGGGGGTAAACCTCTTGTGAATTCTGGTCAAAAGCATATTTACAAAAGATGGAGTTGTCCAGATAACACAGCAAACATTTTTTTTTTGTTGTTTATATTCTCCATTACATTTGTTCAACGAGACTTCCTGTTTGAAAACAAAGTGCAGAAACATGTAAAAATAACGATTATGTTTGCAGGAGCTCTTTTATAAAAATGAGTGAGATTTCCTTGGTGACTAGTGGCTACTCATCTTTCAGAGTTTTTTTTTTATATTAAGATTTCCCACTAGATCAATCTCTATTCCTTGTCATGTATTTATTTCTCTCTGATTAAATAATGCCTTAAAGCTACCCTTACTGTTTGAAATCAGTTACTCCATATCAGTCCCTAGAGTGGATGGTGTAATACTATCCTTTCATGGCTTGTATTGCCACTATCAATATCTTCTTAAAGGAGACCTGCACCCTCAAGTAGTTATCAAATCATAGCTAAGACAGAATAAAACAGATAAGCGAAATTTGAACAGAATCGGACATGGAATAAGAAAGTTATGACATTTTTTGACAATCGACATAATTTTGTGGAAAATTTACTTCTAAATCTATACACTTTCAATAAATATGCAGCAAAAATTCGCTTATATTGCATGGAGATAAAATAATCTCACCTTGATATTGATTTACGCTATTCCTTTGGACTATACATGTAGTTTACTAAGTATCCAAGATATTGTTTATAGTCTGTATTTTTTATTGTTTTTTTTTTTTGATTATTCAAAAAAAGGCAAAAACAGAGATTTTTTTGATGATCATAAGAAAGGTCTAATACTTGAGATAAAGATGATATATTATTGAAATATTCACTATTTTCATACACATGTAAATTTTTATAACAGAGCCATAGATGTAAGGGCATTATATCATTTTAATATACAAAGATAACATCCATCTGCCTCACAACATGCACTATATAGTGTAACCCCCAGTGTGTTATCTTTGTAAGATGTGAGCTCCCTTCAAGCCTTGCTGTTGAGTGCATCCTATTACAGGTACTGTATATCCATGAAAGAAAGTGTTTCGAGGCATCCTTTAATGTTTTTGAATAGACTGAAGATGTTTTCTGTTGGAAAGTAGAGAGAAGAGAGGCTGTGGATTGAAATCATTGATTTGCTGGTGACATTTCCCCACAGAAGCTGACGAAGTTTCTTTCTCAGATTTTTTTTTATTGATATTGTTAAGGGAAAAAGGATGCCTTCAAAATAGCTTCTCAAAGAGAGAAAGCAGTGAAATGTTTGCATTGTTTGTAACGTGATGCTGGCAGAAATTTCTCTTTTACAGTATTTTCAGTAACTTTGGTGTTTGTATGGACACAGAGAGATGATGTTTCCTGAACACTGATGTTGACAGCTCTGGATACAGCATAAAAAAGTGTTTGTTTTTTTTCTTGAGTTTGTTGTGGAACAAGCAAGACTTCACTTCAGTGATTTTGTAGTGTTTTCTTTTTCAGTTTGCAGAGCAAAATCAGCTGCTGTCTATTTTTTTCACTGACTGGAGAAAGAAGAGTTTTTTAATACCTTTGATATAAAGATTTGAAAGAAAGAGCATCTTACAGTGGATTCAGAGCCAGAAAATAAGGCGTAGGAGGCTTGCGTAACATGTTTTCCTTCTCTTCACATATACATGACCATGAAGACCTGCTTTTTGAAAGGGCATCCTTGCTTTAGTCGGACGACATCTTCCCTGGTGATGAATAAGAGTTATAAGGACTCTTGTCTGTAATAATTGGCCTTCTTCACCTTACCTTCATCAGCCATTATCTGATTATAGTTAATATCCATCTTGGGTTGCATGGATATAGTGTAGTGTATCAGATTATAATCTTAGACACCAATCCCTGTGGGTTGTATTCTATTCATCTTGCCATCTGATCACATGACTTCATGCATTGTGATCTTAGACTTCATACCTTTTGGGTTGTATTGCTTCAATTCATCTTGCTACCTGATCAAATGTCTTCCTGTATGGTCCACTGAGTGTCAGAAGAGCATTAACTCATATACTTTACTACAGACTCCTATTGCAGAGTTAGCACCCTTTTGGCTCTGCAGAACTCAGTTTTCTCTGTATTCTCTTAAATAATATTGGACCACACTTGTGCAAAGATGGGATATTTTTTTCTGGGATTACTTTTTGGAATTCTATCCAGAAAAGTCAATCTTCTTAATCCGGAATGGAATACAGGACAAAATTGTCTTCTGATTTGATTTTTATCTGTGGATGCTTCCTTAATTGCAGTCAGTGCTAAACTGTAAAACTCTTTTTCTTGATTGTGTCCATGAGATGGATGGCTCTGTGTCCTTTGCTTTAAGATGATGAATATTGTTGCAATGTCTAACATTTAGTTTTTGCAAGATTTCAGTTGTCAAATGCTTAAATTCTGATTTGGTTGCTTCTAATTTGAGTTTACTTTAGGTGCATGTATTCATTATATTCTTAGATTTTTTAAAGATTTCTTTTTTTTTTATTGGGGGGGGGGGGGGTGGGGTGGCGCAATTCATTCTTCACATTTAAACTAAAGCCTGCTGTTTGTTTTTAATACTATCAGTGAGTCGTTTTGTATTCTTATGAATTAATTTTGTGCAAATAAAAAGTATGGGTCAAACATGATACTACCGGTATCTGAAATGTGTTTAATATGAACAAAGTTTCACAGGTAAAAAAAAAAAAAAAAAAATCATTTATATTCAAACAAGAATTCAGCAGCATAGTGTTTTTTTCAGTTGATTTCGTGGTGGGTTAGCCTTCACATAATTGAAAGTCTGTTGTTGGACTTAACATGGGCAGATGATACAATGTAATTAAATTTACACTTTTACAGTACGTGTATGTTCAAGTAAGTATACTTTATACACGTAATATGAACATTCATGTATGAACCTTTACTGGAAATCATTATGCAACCCAAAATAGTTCGGACAAATCAAGAATAAAGGAAGAAGTATGGTTTTTAGATGTTTAATAAAAGAAACTCTTTATGAAACTTTACCGTATTGAAAAAACTCTTCTTCACTCTTCTTCACTCACAAAAATGAGTGATGAATACATGTATTGTGGCTGTTAATGCATTTTTTTAGTTTCAGAATATGATAGTGAAAATTTATACTTTTATATTTTAAAGAGAAATTATTATGAAGGAAAAATATTTAGGTTTCTATTTTTTTTTTTAAAATCAATCATTGGTTATACCTTTTTTTGGTGCATATATGTAACATCTTTGCAAAGTAATTTTTTCCAAACTACCTGTATGTTGTAACTCAGATGAATTCATGTGATACTAAATTCTACTCACCCAACCTTACTTAATATGAGAAAGGAAAAAATATGTAAGACCTTTTATTGAATAGTGATAAAATCACAATCTATCTTGTCTTCATTCAGGCAGATATGCAGTTACTATGTACTTGTGTAGGAAAAGGGGAGAGTGACATACATCTTGTGAAATTTAACATAATGATTTTATTTCATTGTGTCACAGCTTCTGTATGGTTTAAGGTGGATATGAGCTGTGGTTTTGTAAATGGATGTATTGAAATGATGATTTGAAATGAATACTGAAAATGACCTGAAAATTTTATATGGTTCTGTGTTAGTACTTTTCTCTTTTAGCAAATTCAATTTCTACCAAAGCATATTTAATGGATCAGATGTCATCAGGGGAATATGGTTGCTTATATCGCTCAGATAGTCTAGCATGAATTCATGGAGAGGACATGTACATGCAGAATATAAAGTTAACAAGGAAACTCATGCTTAACCACACTATGATAGGCTCCATATCCTTTAACGATTTAGCATAAATTTGAAAACATCAGGTTGATAATGATGCACTGTACTTCTTACATAATCATTCATATTCAATCTCTCTGTTGACTATTTGGTTTTAAAAATTTTCAGAAAACCTGTTTGCTGGATAATGCATGACCACAAACTTTCAGTAGGCCATTCCTCACTACTGTACATAGGGAATTGTTACTCTGTTCATTTACGCACTGCAGGCCAGGATTTTCTCTTTGCTGAAACCTGAGCCATTACCCAGAAACTTATCTTGTCTCTTGTGAATTATACCAGTAACTTTCATAACATGATGACCCTTCTGTTGATTAAGAACTGGGTGGTGTCTGTAGTTTTTCAGGGATGTTGATTTTCATTACGTACACACAGGAGTAGAAATCCTAAAGGGGTTTGCTATTTTGGACTGCCAGCTTTTATGTTTATGTATTTTTGTTTGTTTGCTTATTTGGAAAACTGATCAGGAATGTTATAAAAACAATTTAAAATGTATATTTCACCCTTTTCACCTCTCCAGTACAGAAAGCTCTAATATCATACATGTACATTTGATTACTTTTCTTATCAATACGAGACAAATCAATTTTTTTATCATAAATTCTTGCTACAACTGACCCTGAGTTGAAATGGTTAAAAGGCAAAGTCCACCCCAAAAGTTTCACTGTTCCAATAAAGGAGATAATTTGAACAGCATTTTAAAAAAATGAGCAAGATCAGTCAAAGAAGAAGAAAATTACACTCATTGACATTTTCTAGTAAATTTCTCTTGGCTCTGCAAATTGGCAACACTGATGACATCATATGCGAGCAGGTCTCCATTCACTTTGTACATTTTCTCAATTTTTGTGAAAGCTACACATTTTCTTACCCCATAGTCAAAGTATGTTTGTAAAAAGCAATTCTTCTGAATGACTATGGGTTAGAAAATGTGTAACTTCCAAGAAAATTGAGAAAATGTGAAATTTCATGTACAAAGCGAATGGAGACCTGCTCGCATATGATGTCATCAGTGTTGCCAATTTGCAGAGCCGAGAGTAGTGTACTAGAAATGAATATGAGTGTAATTTTCTTATTCTTTGACCAATTTTGCTCATTTCTTTTTTAAAATTAATGCTGTTCAAATTTCATCTCCTTTTATTGAAACAATGAAACTTCTGGGCTGGATCTTTCCCTTAAACTGACACAACTTTCAGAAATATGCTGGTAATGAGTTTGCTGTTTTCAGTGAAGAAAAAAAAAAGACAAAACTGAACTAAGGGAAAGGAAAAGCTGTATCAGCAATATGAAAAATATCCCAATTTTAGCTCCATAATAGATAGGATGGGATCTGTATGATTATAGAAGCCCTACACAAAACAAATCTCATCTCAATGTACCAGTAACTTTTAATATGCTTCAAGTGAGGAAGATTGAGGGTGTTAGATTATATTGTGGTGGCCTACATGATGTGGAGTCGGCTGTCAGCGTGAAACATTATCAGTACATTGCCATATCTGGGTTTTGTTACATTAAATTTACAATTTGTTATAAAATTGGAAGTTCAATAAATCATTTATTCATCTTACACTGTGCAGTTTTACCATAGGAACACTCACGATTGAGTTTTACAAACCATTTTGAAGCTTCCTAGTGCAAGTCCCTGGATTTAGGATAATTCATAACATATTTTTAATAAGTGCTGTGTGAGGATCATATTGGCAGTTGGAAAGTCTTCTCTAATTGGAAAATGGAGGTCATAAAAGTAGATAAAATGTATCCCTGCCAATGGCATCTTGTTAATTTGATCTCAGATTTATTCAGAGAGTGCTGCTGCAAAGTCTCTCCTTGTTCATGTGCTGCGATCACCCATCAACGATATTTGGGTGAAGATGTAACGGACCATGGGAATGTTTACTCAGCCGGGAAAAAGCATCTGGAAGGAGCTTACACTCCTATCTTGGAAAATTGCTAAATGGAATTACTTTCAGAACCTTTCACCTTCCACCGCATTAGTGGAAAGTCTTCTACAATGATATAGGGTACCACTTTATTTCTGGGTAAACTAAGAGAACCCTTTAAATGTGTAACAAAACATAATTTCTACAGAAAATGTCAGATTGAAGTTGCTTAAAGATGTCTGTTTGTTGCAGCCATGTCTTGGAGAAGAGTGTTAGCAATGTTTTGGCATTTCTTTTGGAAATCTCTGGACAATGTATTTGATTCTTGTTTTGCAGTTGGTTTGTACTATGGAAAACAATAAGGACAGCTGAAAGTGATATGATGCCATTATTAGGTATCAGGGATGGAATTGTATCATCTGCTTTGAGTGAAAAAGGTGTGAGCTAGTACTTCATGTTTGCATAGAGTTACCTTTCGAGCTTCAGCATATTATGATGCATTTGACCTGGTTTTGACCTTTCATTTGAGAGTAGTGTATATGGTACAGAGCTTGTTGCATTTTAGGTCCTTCTTGTCAGTTAGTTTCTTCTGCAGAATTTGCACTTGCAGACTGTCATCTGTAGATTGGGACACATTATATAAGAATTTCTAAGCACACTTGACAGCTTATCAAAGCTCTTAGTTGGAGTTTGTAGAAGGAGAAGATGTTCTACAGTACTTGTTTCTGATGGTTTTATAGTCATGAGCTTTTATTATGATTTATTTCTTTGCTGTGTCAGACTTTCTTAGCCAAGAGTTATGTCCTTGCTTTATATTTTTCTCTAGTTTAAGGCAGATGTTATTACATGATTGTATTTCAACTGATGGAAACATGAGAACTTCTTTGAAAGATTCGTCATTTCAGAGTCCTAGTACAATAGATCACACAGATCTTTGTCAAGTCTCTTCATGTAATATTCATTTTCTTCAAGAGGAGTAGTCATAAGAAAAAATACATAGTTATCTGTTTCCATGGCAATGCAGTGATTTGTGTATTCATATTGATCATATGCGTACATGTACCTTGGAAAATGCAGTGATTTTATTGGACATACATGTATACTCATTTATTAAACTATTTCCAGAGGTCCTTGAAAATATAATCTACTCTGATGGAAGCTATTCCACAGGACATGTGTGAACAGAACACCCTAAAACAGATCTACATTGGATATACATAAATGTATGCTCAGGTACCATGGCTTTGAATATTCAAAGACTGTGTTGTCTTTGGAGTATATGCTCCAAACAAACTGAAGAGACTGGACAGACTTCGTCTCAAGCGTCAGAGACTCCTGCTTTCTCAAGAAAGCGCCATCACCCAATATGTTGCATTGTCTAACAAGGGGATGCAGATTTGTCTTTGTTGTTCAGAAGTATTTATGGAAGAGATCTGGCCAAATGGCGAATAGTAGAGAGCTGTTATTTATGTTTAAAATTTGATTTGAAGTTTAATATGACCCGAATGGATAGGG
>CM057153.1:38003136-38043679 GCA_029962745.1 Echinometra lucunter
TGGATTGAAATCATTGATTTGCTGGTGACTTTCCCCACAGAAGCTGACAAGTTTCTTTCTCAGATTTTTTTATTGATATTGTTAAGGGAAAAAGGATGCCTTCAAAATAGCTTCAAGAGAGAAAGCAGTGAAATGTTGCATTGTTTGTAACATGATGCTGGCAGAAATTTCTCTTTTACAGTATTTTCAGTAACTTTGGTGTTGTATGGACACGGAGAGATGATGTTTCCTGAACATGATGTTGACAGCTCTGGATACGCATAAAAAAGTGGTTTTTTTTTCTTGAGTTTGTTGTGGAACAAGCAAGACTTCACTTCAGTGATTTTGTAGTGTTTTCTTTTCAGTTTGCAGAGCAAAATCAGCTGCTGTCTATTTTTCACTGATGGAGAAAGAAGAGTTTTTTTAATACCTTTGATAAAAGATTTGAAAGAAAGAGCATCTTACAGTGGATTCAGAGCCAGAAAATAAGGCGTAGGAGGCTTGCGTAACATGTTTCCTTCTCTTCACATATACATGACCATGAAGACCTGCTTTTGAAAGGGCATCCTTGCTTTAGTCGGACGACATCTTCCCTGGTGATGAAAGATTTATAAGGACTCTTGTCTGTAATAATTGGCCTTCTTCACCTTACCTTCATCAGCCATTATCTGATTATAGTTAATATCCATCTTGGGTTGCATGGGATATAGTGTAGTGTATCAGATTATAATCTTAGACACCATCCCTGTGGGTGTATTTCTATTCATCTTGCTGTCTGATCACATGACTTCATGCATTGTGATCTTAGACTTCATACTTTTGGTTGTATTGCTTCAGTTCATCTTGCTACCTGATCAAAGTTCTTCCTGTATTGTCTACTGAGTGTCAGAAGAGCATTAACTCATATACTTTACTGCAGACTCCTATTACAGAGTTAGCACCCTTTGGCTCTGCCAAGAACTCAGTTTTCTCTGTATTCTCTTAAATGATATTGGACCACACTTGTGCAAAGATGGGATATTTTTTTCTGGGATTACTTTTTGGAATTCTATCCAGAAAAGTCAATCTTCTTAATCCGGAATGGAATACAGCACAAAAATTTTCTTCTGATTTGATTTTATCTGTGGATGCTTCCTTGATTGCAGTCAATGCTTAAACTGTAAAAGTCTTTTTCTCGATTGTGTCCATGAGATGGATGGCTCTGTGTCCTTTGCCTTAAAATGATGATATTGTGCAGTGTCTAACATTTAGTTTTTGCAAGATTTCGTTGTCAAATGCTTAAATTCTGATTTGGTGCTTCTAATTGAGTTTACTTGAGGTGCATGTATTCGTTATATTCTTAGATTTTTAAAGATTTCTTTTTTTTGATTGGGGGGGGGGGGTGGGGTGGCGCAATTCATTCTTCACATTTAAACTAAAGCCGCTGTTTGTTTAACACTATTAGTGAGTCGTTTTGTATTCTTATGAATTAATTTGTGCAAATAAAAAGTTATGGGTCAAACATGATACTACCGGTGTCTGAAATGTGTTTAATATGAACAAAGTTTCACAGATTTAGAGTTAAAAAAAAAAAAAATTATTTATATTCAAACAAGAATTCAGCAGCATAGTGTTTTTTTCAGTTGATTTCGTGGTGGGTTAGCTTCACATAATTGAAAGTCTGTTGTTGGACTTAACATGGGCAGATGATTCAAGTAATTAAATTACACTTTTACAGTACGTTGATGTTCAAGTAAGTATACTTTATACAGGTAATATGAACATTCATGTATTAACCTGTACTGGAAATCAATATGCAACCCAATAGTTCGGAACAAATCAAGAATAAAGGAAGAAGTATGGTTTTAGATGTTTAATAAAAGAAACTCTTATGAACTTTACCGTATTGAAAAAACTAAACTCTTTTTTACTCTTTTCACTCACAAAAATGAATGATGAATACATGTATTTGTGGCTGTTAATGCATTTTTTTTTTAGTTTCAGAATATGATAGTGAAAATTTATACTTTTATATTTTAAGAGAAATTATTATGAAGAAAAAATATTAGTTTTCTATTTTTTGTTAATCAATCATTGGTTATACCTTTTTTTGGTGCATATATGTAATATCTTTTGCGAAAGTATTTTTTTTCCAAACTACCCGTATGTTGTAACTCAGATGATTCATGTGATATTAAATTCTACTCACCCAACCTTACTTAATATGAGAAAGGAAAAATTATGTAAAACCTTTTATTGAATAGTGATAAAATCACAATCTGTCTTGTCTTCATTCAGGCAGATATGCAGTACTATGTACTTGTGTAGGAAAAGGGGAGAGTGACATACATCTTGTGAAATTTAACATAATGATTTTATTTCATTGTGTCACAGCTTCTGTATGGTTTAAGGTGGATATGAGCTGTAGCTTTGTAAATGGATGTATTGAAAATGAATACTGAAAATGACCTGAAAAACTTTATATGGTTCTGCTTTAGTACTTTTCTCTTTTGCAAATTCAATTTCTACCAAAGCATATTTAATGGATCAGATGTCACAGGGGAATTTTTATGGTTGCTTATATGCTCAGATAGTCTAGCATGAATTCATGGAGAGTACATGCAGAATATAAAGTAACAAGGAAACTCATGCTTCACCACACTATGATAGGCTCCATATCTTTACGATTTAACATAAATTGGAAACATCAGGTTGATAATGATGCACTGTACTTCTTACATATCATTCATATTCAATCTCTCTGTTGACTATTGGTTTTAAAAATTTTCAGAAAACCTGTTTGCCGGATAAGGAAGACCACAAACTTTCAGTAGGCCATTCCTCACTACTGTTACATACGGAATGCTTACTCCGTTCATTTACCGCACTGCAGGCCAGGATTTTCTCTTTGCTGAAACCTGAGCCATTACCCAGAAACTTATCTTGTCCTCTTGTGAATTATACCAGTAACTTTCATAACATGATGACCCTTCTGTTGATTAAGAACTGGGTGGTGGTCTGTAGTTTTTCAGGGATGTTGATTTTCATTACGTACACACAGGAGTAGAAATCCTAAAGGGGTTTGCTTATTTTGGACTGCCAGCTTTTATGTTTATGTATTTTTGTTTGTTTGCTTATTTGGAAAACTGATCAGGAATGTTATAAAACAATTTAAAATGTATATTTCACCTTTTCACCTCTCCAGTACAGAAAGCTCTAATATCATACATGTAATTTGATTACTTTTCTTATCAATACTAGACAAATCAATTTTTTTATCATAAATTCTTGCTACAACTGACCCTGAGTTGAAATGGTTAAAGGCAAAGTCCACCCCAAAGTTTCACTGTTCCAATAAAAGGAGATAAATTTGAACAGCATTTTAAAAAAATGAGCAAGATCAGTCAAAGAAGAAGAAATTACACTCATTGACATTTCTAGTAAATTTCTCTTGGCTCTGCAAATTGGCAACACTGATGACATCATATGCGAGCAGGTCTCCATTCACTTTGTACATTTCTCAATTTTGTGAAAGCTACACATTTTCTTACCCCATAGTCAAAGTATGTTTGTAAAAAGCAATTCTTCTGAATGACTATGGGGTTAGAAAATGTGTAACTTCCAAGAAAATTGAGAAAATGTGAAATTTCATGTACAAAGCGAATGGAGACCTGCTCGCATATGATGTCATCAGTGTTGCCAATTTGCAGAGCCGAGAGTAGTGTACTAGAAAATGAATATGAGTGTAATTTTCTTATTCTTTGACCAATTTTGCTCATTTCTTTTTTAAAATTAATGCTGTTCAAATTCATCTCCTTTTATTGAAACAATGAAACTTCTGGGCTGGACTTTCCCTTAAACTGACACAACTTTCAGAAATATGCTGGTAATGAGTTTGCTGTTTTCAGTGAAGAAAAAAAAAAGACAAAACTTGAACTAAGGGAAAAGGAAAAGCTGTATCAGCAATATGAAAATATCCCAATTTTAGCTCCATAATAGATAGGATGGGATCTGTATGATTATAGAAGCCCTACACAAACAAAATCTCATCTCAATGTACCAGTAACTTTTAATATGCTTCAAGTGAGGAAGATTGAGGGGTTAGATTATATTGTGGTGGCCTACATGATGTGGAGTCGGCTGTCAGCGTGAAAACATTATCAGTACATTGCCATATCTGGGTTTTGTTACATAAAATTTACAATTTGTTATAAAAATTGGAAGTTCAATAAATCATTTATTCATCTTACCACTGTGCAGTTTTACCATAGGAACACTCAAGATTGAGTTTTACAACCATTTTGAAGCTCCTAGTGCAAGTCCCTGGATTTAGGATAATTCATAACATATTTTTTAATAAGTGCTGTGTGAGGATCATATTGGCAGTTGGAAAGTCTTTCTCTAATTGGAAAATGGAGGTCATAAAAGTAGATAAAATGTATCCCTGCCGATGGCATCTTGTTAATTTGATCTCAGATTTATTCAGAGAGTGCTGCTGCAAATGTCTCTCCTTGTTCATGTGCTGCGATCACCCATCAACGATATTTGGGTGAAAGATGTAAAGGACCATGGGAATGTTACTCAGCCGGGAAAAAGCATCTGGAAAGGAGCTTACAATCCTATCTGGAAAATTGCTAAATGGAATTACTTTCAGAACCTTTCACCTTCCACCGCATTAGTGGAAAGTCTTCTACAATGATATAGGGTACCACTTTATTTCTGGGTAAACTAAGAGAACCCTTTAAATGTGTAACAAAACATAATTTCTACAGAAATGTCAGATTGAAGTTGCTTAGAGATGGTCTGTTTGTTGTAGCCATGTCTTGGAGAAGAGTGTTAGCAATGTTTTTGGCATTTCTTTTGGAAATCTCTGGACAATGTATTTGATTCTTGTTTTGCAGTTGGTTTGTACGATGGAAAAAAATAAGGACAGCTGAAAGTGATATGATGCCATTATTAGGTATCAGGGATGGAATTGTATCATCTGCTTTGAGTGAAAAAGGTGTGAGCTAGTACTTCATGTTTGCATAGAGTTACCTTTCGAGCTTCAGCATATTATGATGCATTTGACCTGGTTTTGACCTTTCATTTGAGAGTAGTGTATATGGTACAGAGCTTGTTGCATTTTAGGTCCTTCTTGTCAGTGAGTTTCTTCTGCAGAACTTTGCACTTGCAGACTGTCATCTGTAGATTGGGACACATTATATAAGAATGTCTAAGCACACTTGACAGCTTATCAAAGCTCTTAATTGGGCTTTGTAGAAGGAGAAGATGTTCTACAGTACTTGTTTCTGATGGTTTTATAGTTATGAGCTTTTATTATGATTTATTTCTTTGCTGTGTCAGACTTTCTTAGCTAAGAGTTATGTCCTCGCTTTATATTTTTCTGTAGTTTAAGGCAGATGTTATTATTTCAACTGATGGAAACGTGAGAACTTCTTTGAAAGATTCATCATTTCAGAGTCCTAGTAGAATAGATCACACAGATCTTTGTCAAGTCTCTTCACGTAATATTCATTTTCTTCAAGAGGAGTAGTCATAAGAAAATTTTGAAAATGCTTTGTTATCTGTTTCAGTCCAGTTTCCATGGCAATGTAGTGATTTGTGTAATCATATTGATCATATGTGTACATGTACCTTGGAAAATGCAGTGATTTTATTGGACATATACTCATTTATTAAACTTTTTCCAGAGGTCCTTGAAAATGTAATCTACTCTGATGGAAGCTATTCCACAGGACATGTGTGAACAGAACATCCTAGAACAGATCTACATTGGATATACATAAATGTTTGCTCAGGTACCATGGCCTTTGAATATTCAAAAGACTGTGTTGTCTTTGGAGTAATATGCTCCAAACCAAACTGCAAGAGACTGGACAGACTTCGTCTCAAGCGTCAGAGACTCCTTGCATTTTCAAGAAAGCGCCATCGCCCAATATGTTTGCATTGTCTAACAAGGGGATGCAGATTTGTCTTTGTTGTTCAGAAGTATTTATGGAAGAGCATCTGGCCAAAATGGCAAATAGGTAGAGAGCTGTTATTTATATTTCAAAATTTGATTTAAATTTTAATATGCACCCAAATGGATAGGGATTGTTATATAAACATTTTGAGTAATTTTTCCTTACTTTTCTAGCTTTTCTGTTCTTCGTATTTTCAAAAATGTGCTTGCTTAATGCTTATTGTGTCCAAGGTATTTTTTCATTTTACTGCGAGTAGAGTTTTTTGTGTTACTCAACCATTTTGAAGCCATGCCCTCTGTATTAAAAGAAATGAAAAGAAATGACACACTTCATAGAAAAAAAAGTACATCACAAATAATATTGCTTAAAAATACACAAAGCAGTTGATAAAGAACATTATACATGTACATAGTTGTCCTGATAGTCCAAAAGTTGTTATGATGTGCTTAGTCCTGTTATAGAAATACTCATTAATATTCATTTTGATTTGAAACTGATGTGAATTTATTTTTTATTGTATCTTTTGTCCAGCTCTGGTCAAGGAGACAGCGGCCCCCAGATCCTCATCAGGTCCCCCTTCACAGACTGCAGGAAGTTCAACAGTAGAGGGCAGCACTTCCCAGCAAGCAATACATCTAGATCCAAACAAGTAAGGCTGTCTTCACTTTTCAGTAAGAAATCATGAACTTGAATGAAATAGAACCTCAGCATTTTAAAGGTTTTAGTTATTTAGATTCCTAGAATTGCCACATTTTATGTTATAAAGAGTACTCTCCACCATTATATTAAAAGAGAGGCATAGATAGATCGATAGATAGATCATGGACCTACTAACCTACTAGGTTCATGGATAGAGAGAGAGAGAGAGAGAGAGAGAGAGAGAGAGTAGAAAAAAAGGGTGTTTCCAAACAGAGATAGAAAATTGTAGACGTGTAAAGGATGTTCATTAATTGATAGTAAAAACTGCAAGAAAAAAATATGGACTTTAAGTGGGAGTTGGAACAATTGGTATTATTCTTTTCTTCTAATTGAATTGCTTGTATCTAAATATGCTGCAACTAATACCAAGGCTTGCAGCAAAGGGTTTAGATTGATCAAAGGAAATATGTTAATGATTCAACAGTATTAAGAGGGATTTTTTATTCTTTCCGGATTGCATTTAGCCGGAAATAACATAATTTCTTGGGTATAGTAGGGGTTACTGAATGTTCCTGAATAGTACTGAATGTTTTATAAGCTCTGTTGGGAAAGGAAAATTGGATAGCTGTCATAAGGATTCAGTCATATTCTGTAGTACTTGAAATAAAGTGTATTTTTTAAATGAACTTTCTTCTGTAAAGATACATTTTGATCATTTATTTGATAGCTGTTTAGCTTATACAAAGTAGAACTGCACTGATAGGAGGGATGTGAAGATCATTTAGGTTTGGCCAGTATTATGATTGCCTGTCAAATATTGACAGGCTAGAATAAGAATATGCACACATTGAATGCAGGCAAACTGTTATCCAATATAATATACTTTTTTTAAGAGACAAGCACGAAAAAAAATGCAGAATATCTGTTATCCTTGTTATAGATATAGTAGGATTTCACTTTTAAATGTATTTTTCTAAGTGTGTAAGAAAAATTTCAATGTTACATCCATGGTATTCAACATTCTAAGGTCCTTGTAATGGGTTGAATAAAGTTGAGCTTTTGTCTTTGCAAAATAATATCTATTCCACGTCCTTCTTATCTCTTCATGAATATTTATGATGCACCTTATCTCCCTATGAATATTCATGATATCTGTAGAGATAAGCCTCTTCATCGCCGTATGACCAACAGTGATCTGATTGCATTGGCAACTCAACATCGTCAGCAGCACACTATCCATAGGCGGCGCCAGAACCTCTTCCAGATGGGAACGAGCAATGTATCAGATTCTTCCGATACAGACACTAGTGGACACTCCTACTCCAGGTTTGTATTTTTCTTGCTTTCTCTGCCAGCCTTGTTCACACTTGATCTGGTAGACTGGCTAAAAAAGCGGCTAAAAAGTTGATTAGATTTTTTCAAGGCCTCTGTTATATGTACCTATTTATATACAGGTTGATTTAAAGAAAAAATAATGTTTTTTTTTTTTTTTTTTTTTGGGGGGGGGGGTGTTTTCTCAGCAGATTACTGCATAATCTTTTAATGAGGACACCCCTTTTCATTTTTTTTTTGGAATATAGTATGCCATGTTTCCTTTTCCTTTTCTTTTGTTTACATTTAAAAGCCTTTCCCCTCCTATACTACTTTTTCTTTTTCACATAACAAAAAATGTTACTGTTTCGTTATTTTCACTTACCTTTTCAATGTTAATACTTCTCATTCTCTGTCGTCCCAGTTTTCAATTTACTTTTAATATGTATGAATATGCCTGGAGGTATTGTTGCAAAAATAATTATTGTGACTTGATAATGATTCTATCATTATCTGGCAAAGAGAGGTTTGCTACAGTGCGCTATCCAACAGTTTTTCCGAGTAAAGTGTTAATGGAATATTGTGCAGTGAGGCAAGTGAATAGAATAATGTTGCTGGTCTAGTGGATTGAGTGATGGATGGATAGATTGATTTGAGGAAGGATGGCTGAATGGATGGATAGATAGATAGTTGGATAGATGAATGGATGGGTGGATAGATTGACATTGATTTGTTGATCAAGAGGAATAATTCATCGCTAAAAAAGAATAAATGAATAAATATCAAGTAATATTAAAGGAATCCAAGCTGTAGATTTCCTGCAGATATTATCTTCTAATAAGGATATGATTAATTTCAGTGATATTTTTCAAATTTTGGGTAGGCATATTATCAGAGCTGCCAAGTAGTAGGATTTTATCCTATTTAGTAGGATTTTTTGGAGAGAATATGACAATAGGATTTTTCCCATGAAAATAGGATTTT
Organism: Echinometra lucunter; assembly: GCA_029962745.1. Classification (NCBI taxonomy): domain Eukaryota; kingdom Metazoa; phylum Echinodermata; class Echinoidea; order Camarodonta; family Echinometridae; genus Echinometra; species Echinometra lucunter. The sequence goes on from CM057153.1 coordinate 38,011,995, forward strand.
TGAAAGTTCTGACATTGATTCTTTATTATCTGTATTTTATCTATTTTCATGTTATTTTATCAACATTTAAGTTTATCCAAATGCTTGGTGTACTCTACCTGTGCATTTTGTACTGTAGATCACTTTCAGTAAAAGAAGTACAATTTAGAAGAGTTAGGATCAAAATAATTAAGTAAGTCATATATATTTATTATTAATATTGTATTTTCTTTAGGATATCACAGAGTGAAAGGGGAATCATATTGTTGTACTTTTAAAATTTTCATGTAAAAATAGGATTTTTGGCATAAAAATAGGATAAAAGGAAGTACAGAATAGGATTTTTGTCCAGTTGGGGTTGGCAGCTCTGTATTATGTGCTTTGTGGGTGTAATAGTTTTACTTCTTTTCCTTATGATACAAGCATACCCTGTCTAACATACATGTACATTGACACATTTATTTCTTCATATTACAAAAGAAGTCAGGTTCTTTACTGCCTGTTTGCATTGTAATATCACTCTTATACAGTGTGCAATGTATTACAGTCACTGTAGTATTCACTATAAAGTTCATGGCAAAACCAGGTTTAGCCATTGCTCCAGGAAGTGTGATCCATATAGCTAAGTAATGGTATATCTATAATCACATGTTCCCATTTTTAAAGCATCTTTTATACAGTACATGTAGTTTTCCTCTGCCCAGTTACCATAACATTATTTAAAACTGTGTTGTTAAATAGCAGGTCATCAGTATTACTTTAGGAATTGTTGGATTTTTCTTTTTGCTTTGGGGGTGATAATGATGCATTATAGGCTTTATACTTATGACACCACTTGATCTTTTCAAGGGAAAATATCCTCTATTAACTATAGTTTGACAGAATCAATGTAGATCTGATGCTCACTACATGGAAAGTGACTCAAATGACATTGTGACCCTGATCTACTGACACAATTATAAAGACTTTCATATAATCTACCTATTGGCAATTTCAAATTCATATCATTTTGTACCTTTAGAAGTAATTTTCAGGTTGTATTAAGAGATGATCAAAATAAATTAATGATTGTTAGGATTATGCATTTTAAAAAATGTTATATAGTGCTGTGGAAATTCCCATAGGGTTTATTTCTTGGGCTTGTTTTTCTAGGTCATCTTGTTATATGATAATTTGATTATACTGACTGGCAACTCTTTCATTTGACAGTCTAGTAAGATATGGGAAATGTTTGTAAGTAGTGCTTTGAGAGGGTATGTTGGGAGTGAGTTTTACCTAATCATGCTTTTGTGTTGGGTGGCAAACTCACCCATTGTTTTGCAACCATTACTGATAATCGCACTATGAACATGACGGACAAAGAAAGCGGACAAAATAAACAACCCCTCATTCTACCCTTCACAATGGTTCTGGTAGTCAAAAGAACATCCCTTCACTGCTATTGTCTGAAATATGTGGAACAGGTGTACATGCATATTCACCTGGAACTGTACATGATTAAACATAATAGCTGTGAAGGGATGTTATTTTGACTACCAGAACCATTGTGAAGGGTAGAATGAGAGGTTGTTTATTTTGTCCGCTTTCTTAGTCCGCCTTGTTCACAGTGTCAGCTCCATTCAATGCATTCTATTGTAGAGGATTCATGTTATATGATGCCCTGATGGTACCCTATGGATCAAAGTACCTTTCCATATTCATGTGGTAGATGGAACTTATACAAATATTTTGGAAAATGCTTTGACATCACATTTTTGTTGTAGTATCTCTTCCAGTCCCATGATCTCCCTTCTACTGATATTCCCTCCTACCATCCTATTTTTATTTTATCCTTGGTTGTACTTCTTGATGAAGGCTACGTATCATTATACACGTATTTATCCACTTATAATCTCTGTAAGAATAGGCTTATCAGGGTTAATTGCATATCAAATTCTTCTGCTAGATGTTCCTCCCACACAGCTCTTTAGCTTTCTCAACTTGCTTTTAATTATGCCATTATATAGGGTGGCAGAATCACCTATTGTTGTGAAGTCTCTAATCTGCTCATTTCTAACTGAGTCTCATTTTTAACTCATTTTAAGACAAGTTCCAAAGGGGACACTGGCTGCTGTCTAGTTCTATTGAGTTCAAACAAAAGCGCTCTTAGCAAGATCAAGTAGCATGTATACAGGAATTTATTCAGGTGAAATATTGTTTTGACAAATGAATTCGGACAATTCTTTTACTTCTTTGGAGAGGATTTCTAAAGCTAAGGATAGCTCTATTTAGTCTTGTTGCACATTGAAAAAGGCCATAGTAATTACAACCAACCATCTAAAATTGTGCTGGTCTACATTCTAGTTTAAACTCTTCAAGGAGCTAGGGAGAGAAAGTTTATACTTTGAGTATGATTGTGCAATTCTTACATGTTGGAACTTCTGTTTGCCTCATACCTGAGTGTTTGGAGAATTCATTAACTTATGTTTGCATTGCGAGATAGGAAGTTTGCCAAGTGAGCCTTGTTACTTGTCAAAAGAGTGGTCTCATTCATGGTATCTTCGTTGGAATAATTTGAAAGAAATTTTTGTTCACTTTTTACGATTTTGAGTGGGAGTGCAATGTATGCGTAACACCGACAGTGAACATCTGCTTTTACCTGTTACTGCTGTTGCCGCCTTCTTTCCAATAAGTAGTAAAAATATTGAGTAAAGTTATGAATAGCATTATAGGTATTTATGATAATTCTGAAAATTTGTGTATAGCTCTAATGTTTTCTATTCATTTAGTCTGTATTCATTTTCATTATGGCACAAATAGATTTTGTAAGAAGATAACAGGGATGGTTAAACTATCCTGCAGAATAAATTTCAAAATACCTTGCCAATCATTTTATTAGCAAAAAAGGTCATATTAACTTTTCTAAAGATGAATTTGTTTTGATGATAAAAAAAAGAAGAAAGAAATAGATTATTTTTTCAGTAATTTGTGTTTTTGTAAGTGATCTTTTGTTTATTTTGGGGTCTATAGATTGTGCCTGTATATGATATCAGTCATGCATTAATGCTATTGTGTCTTCTTGGACACTGTATTTAAACCTGTAGATTAAAGTGATAAGAGGTGGGGACTTGGTCAGAGCATGAAGGCTTAATTTCATATTCAAAACTTGAGATATGACGCATAGATCTTGTGGCTTAACACCAGCCCCTGGAAAGAGAACAGATGTGAGATTACAACAACTTCTGTTCCCACTGCCCATGAATGTACGCAACTGTTTTAATGATCTGAGGTGTGTAACTGTTTTACATTTTCATGTTACGTTACACATAACTTCAAGCAGAGGGTAGGCTTAGGTGGATGTATGTTGGGTTTAAGGTAAAATTTAGGATTAGGTTTAGGGTTAAGGTATCAGTCCAGGTGAGGTTGAGGAAGTGATGTAGTATTCAGTCCTAGCTTGAAGGTCAAAGGTTGTTGGTGTATGAAATGGACTGCAGAGGAATTTTTGACTGGGCTTTGTGACAAACAATCACAATTTTTATATGAATTGGCAATGTGAACAGATCTCATAGAAATCCCGATGATTTGGCAGCTCATGTCAGACCACAGATCTGTTTCTGTTTGGCGAAGTGATCAGAATTAGATCAGAATGAACAGGTGACATACCTGTCCTAACATGCCCTACATGTAGCTGCCTTACTTACTCTCTAATGCTCTAGAGGAAATCATCGGCAGTGATATCAAGCAAGCAAGTGAGGCCATATGATGGTGCACAGGAAGAACTCTGGCATTGTATTATCTCGCCTCTTGATTGCTTCATTAAGGTGAAATCATTTGTAAATTAGTCAGTGTGCTGTATAATTGTTTGGATAGATCAGCCCAGAAGAAGAGAAAGTTGATGTAACATCAACCATGATCTTATCGTGTTTGCCTTCTGTCATTGTCTGAAGATACCTATTTGTTCTTGAAAACATTCATGTTTTTGCTCTTTTCTTGTCACGTTGATCATATGATCATATCACTTGCAGTTTTCGACACTTCTTGTACTTTTTCTCCCTAGGATCAAGCTCACATTAAGTACTGGCAGTTTCTTGTTTCTCATTTTTTGTAGGATTACGCTCATATTAAGTACTGGCAGTTTCTTGTTTCTCATTTTTTATGTCGACACATAAAAAGCTAAAGTTGCAGAGGTATGATTAATGGTTTTTGTTGGGCACAAACTGTGAAAACCTGAGCCTTGTCATGGTGGTTTTACTGAGTAATGACGCACTGTAATGAATCATGCAAGTTTAATGTTGGAGTATGCCTTGTAGCAGCAAGAGCACTAGCATGGACAAAAATTTTCTTCGGAGTTCTTACAGGACAAAAGAATCTTGCATCTTGGTAACCATGAAATCTGAATTTGAAAGGATATAGTGGTTAAGAGTCCTTGAAACCGTGCCTCAAATCATGGAGTTTCAACTTCTGGACTTGTATAGATGAGAGTTATTCTCTATGATTTCTGCCTGTTGAATCAACAGGGGGTTGCCTGACACTTATTTCTGTGCAAATATCTCAATATTTCATCTTCTGAAGCTAACACAAGCAAATGACATCCCCAAACATACTATTCTGCTGAGTAATGCACAGCTGCAACACTACCTGTACTACTGCTACAGCAGGACTCTTTGGGTGAAAATTATTAACAATACGGAATATATAGATGTGAAGTCATTGTCATAAGTGAATCTGTGAACTTTCCATTGCTATTTGCTATTTTTACTTTGAGATATTTCAGACTAACCCCGGAAAAGTTTTCATAACCACACGGAGTTAATGCCTCGTGAATGATCATTACAAATGCTGAAAATATATGAATTCATTATGACACCTGAAACTGTGAACTATCCATTGTGATTTGCTCTATATACTCCGGCACTGATTGGCAATCAGCAGGAAGTTTGATGGAATGGGTTTGGTCTTCAGTCGAGATCATTTCAAAGTGACCCCGGAATAGTTTGGATAACCATACAACGTTGCTTGTGATGCCATGTCGATTCTTCTCTATTGATGTGCCATGATTGTTGATGGAATAATGCAAAACTTTGTGAATGGGGCCAGGGAAAGTCGGTTTGTTTTGCTTTGTACACCGAAGTGGATATGATTTGAAGTCAGTTCTAAGGTTTGCCACATTATCTTTGAGAGGTGTGTAGATTGATCTCTGTTTAGGTTGACTCCTAGGGGAGAATAGTATTCAGGAAGGAAAGTGAAAAAAGAAATATCCTTGAAGATATCTTTTGATTGGATTAAAGAGAATTTGACTATGTTGCATACAAATTTGTAAGGTTTGAAATGATTTTAATGAGGGACACTCCAAACCCACAGGGATCTTACTGTAAGGTTTCACTGTCGCTCTTCACAGCTTATATTGTTGTAAGTACCTCTATATTCAGCTGATTTTGTAAGCCAAATTAAATACAACTGGAACTGTGTGGCAGGGTTTCTAGTGACTTTCACCTAAACTAGTTCTTTTCTGTGCTTAGTTATGAGACTTTCTCTGCTTCTCACTCTGTGTGCTCACAGCTATCTCACAGCACAGTATGTTTAGAGAATTCATTAGATGATGTTTGCCTGGTACGGTACACTGGGATCTTTGACAGAAATTGATGCATCATGTGCTTGTCTTCTGGAAGTAAATCTGCAAGGTTCCACCTTGATGTCTAATGTGATTATTGATGAACAATCCATCTCGCTGGTTTCTTTGGAGATGCAATTTGATCTGCATTGACATTGAACGAACTCATATTGAATCTTGAGATGGCATAACACAGGTGCTTGTAAGATTAGAGTAGATGATGCATTCATGAATGAGAATGTGTCAGGAAAACTTGTGATCGAACAAGGGGAACATGTTTTCTTTTACTGACAGTGTAGTTCTTTCCTGTACTGTTTGCCATTGTTCTGTATGCCAACAGGCTGCCTTTCAAATTGACACATGTCATGGAAGGAAATATTTCTTGTCCGTTGTTGCTGTATAGCATCGAGTGACCATGACTGCTTCTTCACATGAATGAAACCTAGTATGCATTTTTAAAAGTGCAACCATGAGAAGCGGTTGCCCAAACACGAGCCCTGGTGAAGACGATGTCTTCATTCCTTGTGCGGCGGGCTACAATAATGCTGGAGCACGCACGTGGATCTCAAGTTGTCAAGGAAATTTCTTTGATTTTGATGCCCATAAGTTGCAGATATTAAAGAGGCTGAATGGAGAACCTAAGGAACCTGATATAAGACTTGAGGAAGTCCGAAAGCCAAGGTAAGGAAGAGTAGCTCTCTCATGGGTGCATACTTGCAGATATCAAGCATAGGGAAATTCAGATGACAATAATGAAGACGGTATATTCAATTGCAACAATGCTAAATTCTGCTCATTATTTTGAAACATGTAATTAGTATTTTTCACTTTTTGTAATTATGACATGGCTGTGAAGGGTAGGTTCTTAATTATTTTGAGCCACAGAACAGAAATATTTCAGAAATTACATCATGAGCTATTTAGTATTGCATACATACATGTATCTGAGCTTACATGCAATTAAGACCGAGTTGATTTCTCATTGTGATGATTTCAGAAACTCAGGTCATACATAATTTTTTTTGGTTTTTTGTTGTTGTTGTTTAATCAACCTTTTTCCAATGGTTGTGAATCTATTTCCTTCACATTTCAATTGCATTATCAGAACTCAAAGTTTATCAAATGGGGCTATAAACAGTGGGCCTAGTCCAAGCTTTTTTCCATACTTTACAGACCACTTCTAAGATTTAGGCATGTTTGATGATACATGTACGTAAAATGTAGCATTTGATTTCAAAGCCCTACTAGAGCTTAGATGATAAAATTTATCAAGACACATGATTGCTTTTAATGTCATGTATGTTTCCAATATGAAAATACTGTATAGGAAACCTGGTACATACCCAGTATAATGATAATATACAGTATGAAAATAATATATGAAGTGATTATTTTAATACCAGTACATGAAATAGACTTGTATTGGAATATTTGTTCTGCCTGTTTTACTCCAACTTATAAAATATGTACTGAAGTCTTTGTCTGTCTGCAGTAATATTTAAGAAATGTTAAGTACCACTAAAAAATCTGATATGAGGAAAATTAGTTACCAAATTAGTTACCCACTGGGAAGAAATCAGATTTCAATGCATGTCCCAGTAGACAATTTGTTTTTCAAGCAGTACTTAATACTCCTCTAAGCTTCTAATAGAATTATGAAGTGTAAGATGAGTAGATATCTCCTGGGATAAATCGTATCAAGTCTACAGTCTTCGTCGTTGAAATGTGAAACTGTTTTTATCACCATCCTGATTTCAAGAATCAGTTGAAGCTCAACACTGCAAGGAATGCTGCCAATTTTTCATCCTGGAAGTTGCTATGAGATGATAACTCTCAATAATAACAAGCAATTTTCATTTTTCCGCAATGTCTCTTTTTTGTTTAGATTTTGTACTCAGTTCATCTCTCTCTTCTATCCTATTTGCATTTGTTTGATCATGTTTCTTTTCTTGTACTTCCCTACTTTAAACATCATTTACAAACAATGTAACCTGTTATGCAAACCTGTGTTTAGATTTTTGTTCTTTGAATATTCTGTTATCTCCCTCTTAAGAAATGGAAATTACAGCCTTGAATTCTGTTGTTGTTTCTGTTTTGTACCTGTCTTCATTTCATTCTTTCCCTCCCCCCCCCCCCCTCTGTATCTATCTATCTCTTTATCTCTCAGACTCTCACCCTCCATCTCTGTCTATATTTCCTCTCTCCTTCCTTTTTCCTTCTCTCTCTTCCTCTTCCTCTTCCTCTTCCTGTCCCCTCTCCCTATCTTATTCATCCTTTCCCTGTCACTCTATCTCCTCTAATCTTCAATCTTTCTCTGCACTTTGTCTGCTTCTCTGCCTCTCTACGACTTTCTTTTTTCCTCTCATTCCCCTCACTATCCTTATAGGCAGTTCCACAACATATGGGACACAGAGCTCAAAATTTGAAGTCGCACTGTGCCCTCTTAATTCCAAATAAAAATCTAAAATTACTACAGGGTCTTCTTTTTGTTACAAATAAACATTTAAGATACAAAAATTTGCAATTCAACCTTCTTATGGAAAATAACATAAAACAAAAAATTGCATGTATGGGACTATGGTCAGGGTAATGCGCTTTAAATGCCTCTTAGTCTTGTATTTAGTCATTTTTCTCAGATTTTTTTTTCATTTAATTGATTTTAATGGATTACTTTAACAGATTTTGGGTAGTTAAGGAGTGAAACACTATTATGGAAATGTGCAAAACCTACGTTGAATTTAAGCGTAATGTCAGTTTCGTAATGTCAGTTACCAACATGTCTTCACTAAATTTTTCATGGCACTTAAACAAATAATTCAAATTGCTCATTATTTTGCATATATCTTCCCAGGAACCTAGGTGTAATGTCAAATGAATTACATAATCCTTACAAGTCTGAGACATGAGATATATAAATTTGATTCTGACTACACTGTCATTTTCCATGTCCTTTTTGGGTAACGTCAGTTACCAACATATTTTCGCTTGCTCTGTGATAAGAAATGCAGTTTGAGATAAAAACTGTCCATGTATTTCTTCTCAGTTATCAACTTATTTATCTATAGTGATTAAAAGCCGAAGCAAGTGTCAATCACAAAACTACAATATAGACAATACCACTAGTGCTCTATCTTGGCAATGTCAGTTACCGTGGAATTGCCCTCATACTTCTTTATACCACTTCCCTCCTTTTTCATCATCATCATCCTCATCATCATCATTACCATCATCATCATCATCATCATCATCATCATCATCATCATCGCTCCCTTTCCCTCTCTCTCTGTCTCTGTCTCTGTCTCCCTCCCCTTCCTTCCCTTTGTCCTCCCAATCACTGTTGAATCTAAACCTTCTATGTGGGTCATTTGAATCAGGACACAGTGAATGCCAAAATAAATGTGACAAGTGTTTTGTCTGTTTTTCCTTTTGCTGCAGTTGCAGTACAGGAAATCAGACAAGGAAAAAAGTTCATATTTGATATTTTACTTGGGATTCAAATATTAGTACCTGTAGCTAAAGTGCTTTTGGCTTTTTAAAGGGAAGTCCCCTTTCACATCACAGTGGTTTGAATAAAAGCTGGAAAATGATGGCAAATGATGGCAATAGTTTGGTGAGTTAGAAACATTTCTAAAAGGCCAGTTGATTTTTATGACATAATTGCAGAGCATTTTCCGTTGACAGCAAATTGGCATATAGATGTTCCCTTGAAGAAGAAAAAGGTATTCTTACACCTTGAAGTAAGCAAGTATTTTTACACCTTGAAGTGAACTTCCTAGGCATTGACAAGTCTGTACTGACCACTTTATCAACACTCTACATGTATCTCTTTGTAGCATTGATGACCTGCTCATTGCCAGACATGATCCAGAAGAGATCCTCCTCAACCTTGGCTTTGGTGGATCCCAAGAGAAGGACATCTTGGATCGCATCCCTTCAAGGTTTCTCCAGCAACAGTCTCAAGCCAGGGGTATCTCCACCGATCACTTTCTCAATCAGATGGATGAACTGGAACGAGGATGCGGTAAGGCAGCATTATTGTTTCCTTAAAAGCCTTGAGCAGTTGGATAGTCGGTGTTTTAGAAAGAAATAAATTATTTACTCCAGTGAAAATTAGGCACGATGTGAGTTTTCCAGATTAGCTCCTTATTCACGATGTACATGTACTTTCAGTTGTTTTGGCATTCTTTCAAGATCTCAGAATACTCATGTAAGAGCAAAAAGACAAAAGGATACATATTTTTGCCCGTCCTTTTAAGAAAGTGCATGAGTTTCATAAAGGATTGACAGAATACATTGTCCTTCATACTTATATTACAGTGATATTTGTTTGTTTGCTTAGGTTATCAACAGATGGGATGAAATCAAATTTAAGTCAAATTTTTGAGGTTCATTTTGAAAGCAACACAAGTGATCTGAACACTCTAGTATTTTATGTCTTATCCATCCACTATGCCAAAGGAATACCAGGATTGATTGAATTTTCTCATAATGTACCCCTTTTTCCAGGATTCAGTCTTGTTGGTGGGCTTAGAGGCCTGGGGTCTGCTCTGCGAAGATCATCCAGGATGTCTCCCTCTCCAACCAACAGTAGAGGACCCACTCCTCCTAATGACAAATTGGTCAAAGTCATTTCAGAAACTCACCAGACGGAGCCTCATAAGGAAGAAGCTCAAAAGAAAGAACCTCAAATTGTGCTTCCAGATGAATTCAATCACAATGTAGAGACAGCAGAAGTGAGCGAAGGGGGAAGTGGTGGAACAGGTCAAAAAGTCAAAGGTCGTAACAGCCTTGTTGAGAAATCACATGTTAGCGACATTGTACTGACACCATTGGAAGACTCACCACAGGGTGATGGTCAAAAGGTGGAGGTGGCATCAGGGTCTCTTGCACTGCTCTCAACAGAGAAGAAACAGGATCGGCATACCTATAAGAACCAGAGGGATGGACTGCCTCAGAAATCTGTAGCGGATGTGTACAACGAAGGCACCAAGAACGAGAAGCAGAACAGAAATGCCAAACTCATGCAAAATGTCAATGACAAAGATGACAAGAGAACAGATGGAGAACTACAGGTGGAGAAGTGTTCTCCCAAGAGAGAGCTCAATCAAGAGAGAGGATCAGTTCTTCAGCCAAGAATCTTACAACTCAGTAGCACCCATTCAGGAGCAGTCAGTGGTAGAGGGATTCAGTCTAGGGAGGACTCATTTGAATTTGAAGAGGTAAGAACAAATTTTAGTAAAATTAATTTACGGCGATGAAGAGGGTTAGTAGCTGTTCATATACTCCTGATATACTCATATACAAAAAAGGTGATTGGAATGAAATTAATAAATATCATCTTGAATGAAAATTTCTCTTCTTTTTCTTTCTTAAATCAACTTGATAGTTCTTTAAAAAAAAAAGGAAAAAAATCTATTAAAATTCACAAAAGCCATGGACACGTAATCAATGAAACAGGTTTTTATGCATTTTGGGGGGTTATTGTATGAATTTATAATTTTACTGTCAAGGTACAACCCATGCCTGAGAAAGAAAATAACAATAAAATGATACCCCAGACTAACGAGGAAAGGTAATTTTCATTCTTGTAGGTATAGTTTTGGAATCACAAGGGGAAGTAAGGGTGGAAATTGTGAGTTGTTCACACTTTTCATTAGAAATATTTTCAGGTTCATAAATAGGAAATTCATATGGAAAAATGAGCAAGAAGAATTTTAATTGTAATTATCACATGCTGCTAAAATGGACCTATCTTTGTTTGATTCTTCTCTCTCTCTCTCTCTCTCTCTCTCTGTGTATGTAAAAGGTCATTTCCTTAACTGTATTCATAGTGATGATTTTGATAAGCCTATAAACCCTTGAGATCTAAACAAATATGCATTAAACTTTTAGCTCTGGTCAGATGTTATTATGAGATGTTTATATTTATAAAGATAATTTATAGCAGTAATGTAACAACGTCAGCAAAAACAAATCAGTTTAAGAGCTTTTAATTCCAGTTTCAGGTGAATGTTCTCTGTCGATGAGTCATGAATGTTTCTTGTTGCTTTAAATTCCCTTTCCTTGAAATGTCAATACCTTAAAGCATGCTATGAAGAATGAGATAAATGGTGCATTTTACTGCTTAGAAATATACATATATGTAGCCTTCAAAGCCCACCCACATTTACGGGATTGATTGCATAGATAACAAAAGAGGGCAATGCCAGATAATATATTCACAATCTAGACTAAAATGCACAAGCAGGCATAGACTTGATTTCACCCCCACCCCATTCAGATGTGGAAACATCTGTTTCATAAAATGCTCTTGGGTATGCAATATCACAATTAGAATTTTCCTGGTTTGAAAGTCATGCAGTGAAATTTCATGTGATGAAATATTTGTAGAACAATGGAGAATGGCGTTGAGAACTGGATAAAGAATCTGGAATGATCCATTTGAGCATTATATTGTATTAGATTTTTATGCCTCCGCCCACCGTAGGTGGTTGCCGGAGGCATTATGTTTTCGGGTCGTCCGTCCGTCCGTCCGTCCGTCCGTCCGTACGTCCGTCCGTCCCGTTTTCGTTCTCGCGATAACTTAAGAACCGTTTGACAGATCAACTTCAAACTTGGCTCATGTATGCATATGGGAGGGACAATGATCTGATTAGATTTTGGAGTCTCAAGGTCAAAGGTCAAGGTCATAGAGGTAATAATACACATAAAAATGGCTCGTTCTCGCGATAACTTAAGAACCATTTGACAGATTGGCTTCAAACTTGGCTCATGTATGCACATGGAAGGGACGATGATCTGATTAGATTTGGGGGTCACAAGGTCAAAGGTCAAAGGTCATAGAGGTCATTATGTACATAGAAATGGTTCGTTTTCACCATAACTCAACGACCATTTGACTGATCAACCTCAAACTTGGCACAGGTATGCATATGGGAGGGACAATGATCTGATTAGATTTTGGAGTCTCAAGGTCAAAGGTCAAGGTCATAGAGGTAATAATACACATAAATATGGCTCGTTCTCGCGATAACTTAAGAACCATTTGACAGATTGGCTTCAAACTTGGCTCATGTATGCACATGGAACGGACGATGATCTGATTAGATTTGGGGGTCACAGGGTCAAATGTCAAAGGTCATAGAGGTCATTATGTACATAGAAATGGTTCGTTTTCACCATAACTCAACAACCATTTGACCGATCAACCTCAAACTTGGCACAGGTATGCACATGGGAGGGACAATGATCTGATTAGATTTTGGAGTCTCAAGGTCAAAGGTCAAGGTCAAAAATGTCATTGTATAAATGAAAATAAAGCAACATGAAGTGCCATTTATTTCTGATCTGGTAATGCGGAGGCATAAAGTTCGACCACGCGTGGTCGAAGATTCATCTAGTTTAAAGATGGAGTATGCCTCTCAAAACAAGTTTATTTATTCTATATGTAGGCCCCTTGTGCATACTGTCATTGTGTGTGCTTCTCTTGCATTATATATGATGGTTCTTTAAACAAATTTTCTTCTCGTGTGAAAGGCTTAAAATAACAGGGTCATAGCAATTGCATTGCCTCCCCAAACCTATAATTGCCTGCATAGTTTGTGATCAAAGAGTGTGATATTATACAAGTTTAGATCAAAATGATGATCAACCAGCAATGAGAAGTGCAATTAAATATGTCATCCGTTAATATGCAGGAACTGTAACACAGGCAAAGGCAAATCAGATAAGAAGGCACTCAACACTTTATTGACGTCAATTATGAACTGACATAGAAACTGTCTGCTTTGCTAAATTCTCCTCTCTATTTGTAATGAAGTGATATTCACTATTCTGGGGTTTGAAAAAATGCAATTTTGAGTGGTGTGGGTTTATAATACATCTTACTTTCTGGAAAAAATGGTATATGAAAATGATAAAGGTGAATACTGTATTGTATGTGAAGTAACAGTGAAAAACCAGGTTGCTCATTGAAATTAAAGGTCAAGCCAGTATTTGGGATACATGTATTTATAGGCATGATAGATTTTGACAGAAAAGGAACTGGTATACAATCTTAGATTATATAGGAGTAAGCACTGTATTTTTACAATAAACATGAATAATTTCAACCTTTTTATATTATGTTTCTTGTTTTTTGTTGCATGTTTTTTCATGAGACATTTTTGTTGTTGTTGAATGTTGAAAAAAAAAATCACTTTGAAGGTTTATTTTTATTTTAACAATTTATTCAAAAGTATCAAACTTATGTATTATTATTATTATGTTTTTTTTTTCTTTTAGAGAATGCAACACTTCCTTTCTGTGTATTTGATTTCAAAGGAATATGTGCTTCTTAAATGTTGAAACACTGCAAAAGACATCGGTACTTTATCCACATGTATTTCATACTAAAGCTTTGATTTATCCTATCATTCTCAAAGTATTTGACTTTTCAAAATTACTTGGCTGGCATTTTATTCAGAGACCATGAAGTATTCACTGTGATCAAATTTATAATAGTATTCCCCCAAATATAAGCATTTTCTCCTATCTTTTCTTTTACTTTCTTGTAGCTGTCAAGTGAAGAAAGACTAGAAGATGCTAGTGGTGCTATTCATGCTGGAGAAGAACCTGTCGTAGATAATCAAGGTAACTCTATGTGATAAACCGTACTTGCCTAGGAAACCAGTAAATGAATCCAGCATCTGTGCTGATATTGAAATAATTTATCCACAAAAAGTATGCAGGGTATTTCAGCAATTTGCTGTCATTCAAAGGATTCATCTGGCTCCAAATGTTCGTTTTGCATATAAATATTCACCATACATGAATACAATTTGAAGTGAAAGGTTTTGAAATAAACAGATTGAAGTTATTTTTGCTTTGCAGAAACATGCTGGGCAATACATCGACTTGTTTTCATTTAATGGTGCATTATTTTTTTCCTACTTTTTGCGTCAGTATTCATACTCGTAAACCAGATGGTTAAGATTGATTTAGATTAGATTTGATATGTATTAAGGATGCATGTAACCCCATAGCATCTTGCCCCCTCGCCTCCCTCCCCTCCCTCCGCAAAAGAAATAAAGTGAATTCTGTATTGATTTCCTTTTTCTTTTTCTCCTTCATTTTACTTATCCACCTTCTTTCTTCCTACCCCAATATCTCTACCCATCTCTTCTATCTGGCCTCAGTTATTGCTGCCTATCAGCCTGAACCGAAAAACATTCTTATTACAGGTTGGCAAATAGATGAGTTGAGGTGTAAAGTTGTTTCCTGTTGGTATGTGTAATTTTATGCGCAACATGTTGGGGGGAAAAATTGTGATTATTATCTCCTTCTCTGTTCCTAGGGAATTTGAGCCGCAGCGATAGCACTCAGTCAGACAGCAGTGGGTTTGCAGATGAGAATGTCGGATGCAGCGAGATGGAACCGCCCAAAATGGCTTCCGATGACGATACTACCGTTATCTCTGATTCAAAGATTACTCAGACGAGTTTTGATGCTGACACTATAGAGCCCTTGGACTCCAGTAACTTCCGGAAATTCCACTCCGATTCCATTCCTACCTCAGATAGAACAGCAGCGCTGACAATGAGCCAGGAATCATCGCAAGGTCTTCCTTCTGTGACCTCTCTGGAGGATTCCCCCTTTGAGGATGCAGTAGATTTGCCAAATAGTGATTCACAGCGCACAAGATGTAGCTCCTACCCTGTAGCACAGGGCAGGAGAGTTGAAGAATCAGGACCGAAAACTGTTGTTGAGATTTTGTCTTCCCTGCATACAACCTCAAAAGAACTTGAGAAAGAAAGTAAGCAAGTGGCGTCTGGGTCAACCAGACGGAAGCATCCAAAACTGATGAAGATGAAAAGTGTGGATCCTGAAGGGTATGGTTTCAAATGTACTACTGAAAGTAGAGGATTCCAGACTCATTCAGAAGAGACAGTAAAAACATTGTTTGAATGGCCTTGTGAGGTCTTACATGAAGTAGATGAAGATGTTCTCAGTCAGGATTGTTTGACTGTTGGGAAGGGCGGTCAAAGAGCCAAAGACGATAGTCCTGTGCAATCAGTGGAGCATTCCATTTCCAAGGAACCATGTGAGCAACAGGTCGTTGAACAATATCATGCTGCCACTGAGAAACATTGCAAGGAAGTGTGTGAAGGGTCTGATGTTGTACCCAGTGAATCCAAAGTCATTCCAATCTGCAGAAGCCAAGAGGCAAATGAATGTCTTTCGCTAGAACCATCTCATTCCACAGAAAGCAGCTCATTAAAGTCTGGATATTGTTCTGAAAGAGAACACCAAGGAGATTGTGATAGTGTAGAAATTAATCCTGCAATACCACTTTTAAGTGACTCTAACATTTCGCAGCTCAGTAGTCAAGTAGATAATGCCTGCAAAGCCACCGATAGTCTATCAAAGGAATCTTTATCAGAGAATCTATCTTCTTGTATAAAAGAGAATATATTTAGTAATGAACTTCAACGCTGTGATGGTATAGACTATGAGAAGAAAGAAGGATTTAGGATAGAAAGGACACTTTCAGAAATCAGCCAATGTGAAACCAGTAGTCAGACATCCAGTACAGTGACAGATGAAGTGGACATGTCTTATTTTAAGTGCCAGTGGGGTAGGAAACTGCCATTTAGTGCATACAGCTCAAGTGAATTTGAAGTGGAAGATAGTGAGAGTAAACAGGAGTTAGCTTTGAATGAAAAAATTAAAGACAGTGTCAGTGGTAGGTGGGAAGTTGAAGAGGAACCAATTCAGTCAGTTGAGACTGAGTTGGTAGAAGCATCAAGTACTGTAGAGACTTCAGCAAGGAGTGAGGTCACATTAGATGCACATTCATCTCTAAAAGACATTGCATGTTGCGGTGCTGCCTCGGGGGAGACTGAACAGGCAATCTCAACTCAGGGTGCTGTGTCACATGATGCTACACTGCCAGCAAATCCGTCAAAGCCATCATCCTACTGTGATGAACAGCCCATCATACCTGAAAGCACTGCCCCTGTAGTTATGTCAGTGTTCCACATCCCTTCCCCAGTTGCAGGGTCAGGAGAGAACTCTGAAACCCTTGATACCCAATCCTCTGTGGCACGAGAGAGTGCTTCAGAAGTTCCCAAAACTCCTGAAGAAGCAGCATCCCAATCTCTCTCAGATTCTGACATTGACTGTAGGATGGAGATCAATGGCAAGAAGTTGGATGATAAATCTGACAAACTTGATGCCCGATCTCCTGAAACCAAAGAAGATGTGGTTCAGGTCCCCAAGGTACCCACAGAGTCATTCCCAGAAACAGGGTCACAGTTGCTATCAGACTGTGATACTGACACAAGGATTGAGATGATCAGCAAGGAGGAACATTGTAAGGCCAGAGAAGAACTCAAAACACTTCTCTCAGCTCAGGTAAGATGTTGAACTGAACTAACTATTTGAAGTAAGATGCTCTTTGCATGATGGATCATCTTTTCTACTAGCTAGTCTTAGAGAGGTTGAGAAAAGAAAAGATGGGGTTATGTCTTCAAGATATTCAGCTTACTTCTGAAGTACTTAAGGGAATGTGTGTAACATCTATGCAAATTCAAAACTCTTCATAGCTGGCTTGAAAGAATAAATGAGAGTATGCGTGGGATGTACACCTCATGTATTTCCTCAGTTCATTTCTTTTGTAAGATGAGATTTGAATTTGAAGTAGGAGTTAAAATTCATTTACAACGTCTTGGAATAACTGTAGTTATTCAAGTACATGTATTTCTGTGTTTTGCATTCCATATTTCTCTTTGTTTTCAGGATTATCCATCATTATTATCATCATCACCACTCAGTTCAGCAAGATCAACTAGTCATGATGTGAGTAATCAAAATGCTAGTGATCTTTTATTAATTTATTTATATTAAGCTTCTTTTTTTGTTGTTGTTGTGGGTGATATTCAGGTAATTTTGAACATGCATGCTTATAATGAAACAAGGCAATGTGGTCTTGTAAGGTCCAAAATAATTCTGGGAAGTACAACTCTTCCCAGGATATTCTTTTCTCATTTCAGTGGTCAATATTGTTTTTGTTATATTTGACATTATTTGACGTTCTTTGACAGGAGCCTTTTTAAGTCACCCTTAAGGTCCTGGTAGTAAAAAGCAATCTTTAGAAAAAATATAATCCCTATGGACTGTATTCTCTATTCATACTAGTTTTTATAACATTGATGTACTGGTAGTTGAATTTTTAAAAACAAATTTATTTCTTTATTTTATGCAGGAGGCTGTTGAGGACCTGAAACTTCTACAGAGGGCACTGATCAGATATGATCGTGATCTTGAAGAGCTGGAATCATGGTCTTCAAAGCTTTACAAAGAGGTTGGATTCGCTCTAAGCCCTGAAGAAAGGTTTGTACCCACTTTCTGTGTTTATCCCGTCTTTGAAGAAATGAAGATATGTTTAATGATTTTTATTTGGCGAAGATAATAAAGTGAGGATTTATGTAGGTAAAACATCTTGATTCAAAATTTTAGAATTGATCAATCAGTATAGAACGTAATATATGATGATGTCATTCATGAAAATGCACAGAATGATCATTCCCCTGGTTACGGCATCTTACTTCTCTCAAACCAAACTGGTCTAGAATTTTAAAATCCTAATCTTTAAAAGCCTGTAACATGAAAAACAGCTTGAAAGGTAAATTTAAGAAGTTACTCAGATCCAGCTTCTTATATATGCCATTGTAAGAATATGTTGAAATTTGTATGACAAATTTAAGCATTTTAATTGTAATACAAGTGT
Organism: Echinometra lucunter; assembly: GCA_029962745.1. NCBI lineage: Eukaryota > Metazoa > Echinodermata > Echinoidea > Camarodonta > Echinometridae > Echinometra > Echinometra lucunter. The sequence continues at coordinate 38,030,333 of CM057153.1, forward strand.
GCTCTGCATTGATTCAAACTTGTATAGGAATATTATACAGACTGACTTTAATTGATTAACTAATTGTCCATATCACCGTTTTATTTCAGATCCGATTTACAAAGCCTGTCAGCTGTTCGTCACAAGATCAAAGATGAGATAAAGATTCTTGAAAATAACCTCATGGAAAAATTCCAGGCAGTAGTCACCATGGATACGGTATGCTCTGCTTTTTTTTTTCTTAGCGCTTTCTTTGATTACTATCTCTACAATCACTCATATTCTTCTTCTTCTTCTTCTTCTTCTTCTTCTTCTCCTTCTTCTTTGTTATTATGATTTTCATGATCATCATTCTCATTATCATGTGTGTCATCTTCATTATCATCACCATCGTATGACAGTTTCTTTTGATCATTATGATATTATCTTGTGGATTTTGGTTGACAACAGGAGCATGACTCAGGAAGAGAGAGCACCCTGTGGTCACCCAACCTCACCCATGTCATGTGTCAGATGGTAGACCTCCTCAAAGAGCAGACATCACTCCAAAGATTCCTTGACGAGCTCCATGCCTTGGAACACCACACCACCTCACCCTGTCCCACCTGGTCTTCGGGAGCATTACCAAAGCGCAGGAACCTGCTCTCGAGCTCCACCTACAACAGCTCCGTGGATGAAGGTGACGATGAGCATCCATCGGAGGAGGAGCCATTGGAAGGAGATGCTGACCTGAATAGCGAGGTCACATCCACTGGTGACCTGACCTTCCCACAGGTCATGACCCAGGGAGAGCTAATTGAGGAGCTGCGTAAAGCAAAAAGTGACCTGAAGAAGATGAGGGTTCAAGCTAAGCAGGATGTCGTCATGGCAGTCAGAGAGGTAAGGAGATATTATGATTGCTTGCTCCATTGCCATTAGATGCATATTACATGGTCTTGGCTTGTTATTATCATCCTGTTCAATATATGCTACAGTAGATGCTCCATCTGTTTAATGATATCTTATAATTACATATGTAACCCCTAATCTTGATACCATTTTCACCATTCTCAGTTTTCTCTGAAAAATTTTAATCTTTTATTATTTCAATGTTTTATTTCATCAGTCTTGGAAATTTTTGTGGATTATTAAACTATAAAAGAGAAAAAGTCTTATTTGATTTCTGTAGGAAATAAACATTAAAACCAAGGCAAGATATGTTGATCTCTGTTGCTTTGCTGCTTTTCTTTTACAAAACTACATCAGGTGTAAAGTGGGGTGAAATACAGGAACAGAAACACTAGTCTATTGTGAATAAAGCCGCAGACAAATGCTTTAGCAAAAAGGAAGCTCACCTTTACGATTGCAAAGCTATTAAGAGAGAAAAAAAAGCTGTAAAACAAATGCTGCAAGGTTTTGTATTCTGTATGGTGTCATGGTTTTAGTATTTATTTATGTTAGCATTAACGGTGGAAAGAAAGGCAATAAGAAAATTGCTGTCTTCCACAATTAAGCCCAAACAAATGCTGCATTCACTGGCAGATAGAATGATGAAGTCCATGACAACATTCTCTTGATTCCTTTTTTTTCGTGTCATAATTTTGTTTTGTCTGTTGTTGATGTTGAAAATGTAATGGAAGAAACATTGTCGGTGCAAGCTACATGTACATCATTGAGATAAAGTAAAACAAACTGAGTAATTTCACAACTATATCTGTAAGATATCTCTTTTCTTTTTATGGTATAAAGTTGCAACATGTTTTGGAGGAAAAGAAAACAAGTCTTTTTATAATGCTTTCATGTGCCATTATTTTGCAATTTCAGTCATTAACTACTAACAAAACTGCCTCCTGCTCTCATGAATGTTTTCATCTCTCTAGGTACATATTCAGGGTTCATACGGGTCAGGGAATTGGAAATTCTTTTTTCCAGAAACAAAAAGTCAGGGAATTTGTCAATTTCTTCTGGAAAGTCATGGAAAATCATTTATTCAAGATATTTTTCATATTAATAAATTCACGCTCCAGCCAGCCCTGCATTCATGGCACTCAGATCAGCTTTGAATCTCTTTTAATCAGCACGCTTTTTATGTAAATTTTACATCACATGTGATCGATGAGTCATGGAAATTTGCATTTTTCTGCCCTGGAAAGTCATGGAAAGTCATGGAATTTTGAAAATCTATAAGTGTATGAACCCTGAAAATATGGGAGCCATTTACTATCAATCATGAATTCATGAAACTTTGTTGATTTACAATTTTATCAAGTTCATTGATACCATTAGCTCTTTTTACTAATGCCATACTTAAAGATTAGCTCTAACACACACTTATTCTGATAATTTTTGTTAGCCTTGCTTTGGAATAGCCTGTTCTCTTTCATAGATTTGGCTATGAAAATTTTAGTGACTAGAAAGCACGATACCGGTAATCGTTTTCCTTTTCTATCTAAATGAGTTACCAGCTTTAGAAACTCCAAAGAATTTGCTGGGAAATCCATTTTGATAGAGTGGACCAGTCCTAAACTTGTGTGATATTTGTTTTCATTGCATGTTTATGATTTGGGTACTGGGTTATTCCATTATTCCTCTAGGTGAGACAGTCTATCCTGTCTGAAGTGAGGAGGGAAATCCATATGGAATCCCAAATGTTCCAAGTTCAGATGCAGGTATAAATTATTAATTGTTTTCATTTGAGCCTGTTTTAACTATCATTCCCCTAAATCTAACTGTAACTCTAACTTCTCTGTATTTAACATAGTTTTCCATCTCTTTCATTTCTGTATGATTCATCTGTTAATACTGATATGTGTTATATTAACACTTTGGAATAAACCTTATGATTTGATATAGTTTATTTCAGCATGAATTGAAATAGGACATTGTACATTAACTCATTCATTATTCCATTTTGTGGCATGTACATGTAAATGTTATGTCATTGTGATACTTGTTCATTTACAAGTAACATTTTGTAATTTTCCTTATATGTCTGTGACTAACAAGTCAGCAAGTATAATGTTCAAATTATTTTCTGTACACGGAACATTATTTGCATCCTGTACTTCCAAGTTTAGTCATCTGTGTTGTATACTTTATAAAAGTATGCTGGTATTGCTTGTGTTGGTATGTTGCGCTTAACCACATGTCATCATACAAACAAAAAAGTTTTGGTTTTATTTTAAAAGGTTGCTATGTTTCAAAATCAGTGGTTTTCTAAATTAACATTGAATACTTCAATGAGTAAGCATAACCAGAGGACAAATATCAGGAATGTGGTGAAGTTGTGGCATTGTGGTTATAAAAAAACATGTCACATTGGTTACTGCATTCTTGCATAAGTAGTAAATCAGTATTTTGATACATTGATATCATTACTTCGTATTTTTCATTGGGCTTTGAAGTTTTTGATTAAACTTGCACAGTTTGTGACAAATTTTGTGTGATCTGTAATTTGCATGCATGTGAGAGAGAGTAACTTTTACTTCTTAAGATATACTTAAAGGAGAACGAAACCCTGGGGGGAAATCAATTTTATAGAAATGAGAGGATAGAGATAGCAATTGAAGAAAACGTTCCATCAAAAAGGTTATGAAATGAGAAGGTTATGAAAGTTTAAAAAGTCTCAATTTACATTCTATGGCGATCCTCAAATTGGCAATGTTGCTTCAAAATGTCAGGTTTAGAAGGACAACTCTCAATATGTTTTTACTCAAAAATTTCATATTTTCTCCATTATTTCTGAAGGTGCAGCTTGTCTCCTTGTTAGCTCCAGATATATCATGGGAAAATGTACTTGACACAACATATGTTGAGTGCACATAGATAGAAGCAGCTTCTCTCTGTCCTCTCTTTTCATTGACAATTATTTTTCCCCAGGGTTTCATTCTTCTTTAAAAAAAAAAAGCACTATGGCAAAGACTGTCTAGAGAACAACTCAAGGGTTTCAATATCTGATTGTATTTCCCAAAGAAATCATGTTACGATTGTGTTTTTATGTCATTCTAAGTTTTGAACATTTTGATATGTGATTCACAAGGCAGTTGAAATGTTTCTAAGATTGATTTCTTGAATAGTCCATGTGATCATGCTTATTAAATACCTGTCTATGTTCAGAAGAGGCTACTTGCAAACATGGCAGTGAAGCTGTCAGTTTTTTTTTTTCTTCTGATTATCTGTCTCTTTCATTCTATTTAGGCCAAAGACGTTGAGATAGAGAATCTGAGAGTGATGGTCAAAGAGCTGAGGGAGACCAGTTTGACTATGTCCAGTCTGGAGACGTCCTTCCAGGAGTGGTCAAGAGGCAAAGATAGCTGATAGAGATGCTGAGATTGGTCTACTTTAAGGAGATCAGTTTGACTGTCCAGTACTGAAACATCTTCCCTTAAGCAGTCAAGAGACAAGAATTGCTGATATTGAGATCATGATGGTCAGAGAATTTAGAGAGTTAAGTTTGACCTTGTCCAGTCTAGAGACATCCTTTCAGGAGTGGTCAAGAGGCAAAGATAGCTGATAGAGATCCTGAGGTTGATCTGCTTGACAAGGAGATAAGTTTGACTGTCCAGTACTGAAACATCTTCCCTTGAGCTGTCAAGAAATGGTCAAGAGACAAGAATTTGCTGCTATTGAGATCATGATGGTCAGAGAATCTAGCTAGTTGAGCTTGATTATGTCCAGTTTTGAGACATCTCTGAGATAGAGAGAATGAAGCATGAATGGTCATAGAGATGAAAGGCACCACTTTCACTCTGCTATGCTTGTAGATGTCTTCCTGGCAGTGGTCTACTGATGAGAATAGCTGAGATAGATGTTGTACATGAATGATGATCAGAGAATATAAAAAGTTCAGCTTGACTACCATATGTCCAGCTTTGAGACGGTCTTACATTGTTGTAGGTCAAGAGAGAAGAAAAGCTCAGGTTTTAGCCCTGATGGATGAGGAAATGCAACATGAGAAAAGAACGCTTTAATTGTGTAACTTCTGTTTTAGATTTGGTAGCTTTGGTATGTCCAACATAGGGGAGAATATATTGTGAAAAATTTGATGGAGATTTGAATGAAGGGAGGGATGCTCATTGCTTTTCTTTCTTTCCACTTGAAGGCTTGTGTATGGTACTTGTACGTATAAAGCACTTCTTCATAACTATATCAGTGTAAAAAAAATATAGTGGTCAATTTGAGGAGGGAAGCAGATTGATTGACATGAAATCTATCATTAGCGTAGACAGGTCCTCATACCTGGGGGGGGGGGGGGTGATTCCCCCATTGATGCATATTTATATACACACATATTTACATCAACTTCAAAAGTGGGGGATGCACCCCCCCCCCATCTTCCCCGTGTAGGCCCTTGAACTGTATCATTGTGGGTTAAATGTGAAGGAAATTGAATATTAGGAGGGTGCTCAGATTACAAGATATTTCATTCCTCCCATTTTTTTGTCATCGTCTGAAAGAATTTCAAGCATAGTTTTCAGAAGATTGGTATCCAATCCTGTTCTTCAGCTTACATGTGTTATGACATGAATTGAGGTTTCAATATTTAAACTAAAAATTGTATACGGTACATCAGTTTAAATAATTTAATGGACTATTGGAATATCTTACATGTTGTATCTCCTCATACATTTTACAACTGGAACAATATTTTCAGCAAGTTTCATGACAATTCCTTCTTCAATATCTGATCTATAGGTTTTCTTGATTTTGAATTACTAGAAATCAAGTTAATTCTCTGAAAGCTGATAATGACAGTAATCATGTAGAAAAGACAGTGTGCTAGTTGATACAGTATGAGGGTGCATGGAAAATAAGAACAGGTAATTTTTGGCAGTGCAAAGCTGGAAATGGTGCTTCTTTTTGAGTTGTTGGTTTATAAATTTTGCTGTTCATGGTTTGAAATTTGTGTTATTTCCAAAGATAGTTCATCATTCTATCAGTAATCTAATAATGAAAGTTAACATTCATATCATGGTGTGTTGAATTATATATGTTGTGTGATATCCGGGATTACAGAGTATAAAACATATTTTAACTTTCTAATTTTTGATATCTATTAAAGGTTATAACACATGTTTCATTTTCCCCCAATACTTTCTGCTGTACCTATTACTATTATTTTATACTATACATATAAATTTAACCTTTCTTTTTAACACATTGTGATTTTGTTGTTGTTGTTAATTCTTCGAAGAGAAGTTGATTAGTTTGCAACGTATATTCTTTCGATATTATGCAATGAGATGATTATAGCAAGGAGGTTGGGAATCAATTCTACATGTACATGAACTAATGTAATTTTCAGTAAATCTTGTCAATTTTAAATGGTTGGTTAGGTATTTTACCTGACTGCTAAGAAAGCATATGTATGCATGTTAGTAAGCAACCAGGGGACCAATGGCTTTAAGTCCCCTCCGAAGGACTTGGTAATGAGAATTAATACCTTACCAAAAGGCATTAGGGCATCCACTTGGTTTTGAACCTGGGTACTTCGGTTATGAGACCACTGCTCTACCACTGAGCCACAGCGCCTCCTCAAAACGGGGTACATGTAATTTTAAATACTGGGAATTCCTCCTTTAGAAACTAACATTTGTAATATTCAATACTTTACTTCCTCAGAATTTCTTTTCCAATTTTTGAAAAATTGTAATTCCAAGATTATTCTTTGATGAAAATGCAATATTCTATAACAAGATACTTGTTTCCAGAAGTAGTTCTTAAGTCTAACAAATTTGCAAGAATGGTTTCTTTAATTTGTATCATATATTTGTTCTAAGCTTAAAATACAAACTGATATTTTTCTGTAGTTACTTAGCTACTTGCTTCAAAGTTTGATCTTGGACAACATTTCCTTAAAGGAGAATGCAACCAGGTATCAGTGTGCTTTTAGTGAATAGAGATGGACAAGACAGATAAACAGTGAAAGTTTGAGCAAAATCAGACAATCTTTTCAAGAGTTGTGAATTTTGAAAGTTTAAGCAAAATTATAGGCCTGGGATCCTTGAGTTGGCAACTTTGCCAGCATCTGTGATGTCATTGTGGACAACTCTCCATTCATTTTGTGTACATAATTTAACATTTTCAAGAAAAATAGAAAATCTTTTGATTTACTGTTCAAGTATGACATGGCTTTATCAATTCTACAAGCATTTTGGGAAGAATTATGTTGATTTCTGACTCGAAATTTCATATAAATCATTACAAAAATGAAAATCATACACAAAATGAATGGAGAGTTGTCCAGGATAACATGACAGATGCTCGCAAAGCTGCCAACTCAAGGATCCCTATAATAGGGATTTACTTAAACTTTAAAAATTCATATCTCTTGAAAAGATTGTCCGATTTTGCTCAAACTTTCACTGTTTATCTTTCTTATTCATCTCTATTCACTAAAAGCACACTGATGCCTGGGTTCTATTCTCCTTTAAATTCATTTACATCATTTTTTTTTTTATTGAGATGGATAGTCCTAACCATTAGCACCTCATCCATTTCTCCCTGTTTGTGTATTGTTGTGTTGTTTGTTTGCTTGTTTTTATCTGTGATTATTGCTGAATGGTATTTTACAGCTTGTTTTATATTTGTGTTTGATGAATTTTATTTATTCTGATTAAGATGTTCTTTACAATCAAAATGGCTGAATTAAAAGATCTCAGTAAAATGCAGGCATATTCATTTTTGTCAATGTTATGAGCACTTTGAATAAATTGCACCACAAATTCATAAGATATCCATTATGGGATCATATTAGTGTCTTCAAGATTGGTAAATGTGAAATATTTTTGATACTTGAATTTTTTCCTTTCAGAAAATGAGGGAAATTTATGTAAATGTAATGTGAGAACAGCAATTCTAGTTACTGCTCAGGCTGGTCCTGGTTATATTTCACTTGTTTGCCGTACATGTGATTGCTAAAATTTGAATAAACTTTTAACCAATAGAATCTATGTTTATGCCAATATTTTTCTCTATCATTGAGGATACTTGAACAATGAAATGATGTATATTCAACTCCGTTTTTAGGGAAGTCATGACAGAAATATTCTTTGCTATGGAGGTAAACCAATACAATAAACTTCTGAATTTACATGACTATTTCTTTTCTTGAATTATTTGCGAAGGAAGGCTTATGATGCTTATTCATGGTCATTATTTAACTATATTTCCCTCTTTTTTGTAGGATTTCATGTAGAAGGAAACTGTTGCTGGGTATTTTTGTGTATTTGAGTTTTATGCCTTTGCCCACTGAAGACACTGCAAGAGGCATTATAATTTCAGGTTGTCTATCTGTCCATCCATCTTGCTTTTTTTTAAATGTGCTATATGAAGAGCCATTTGAGGTGTGAACTTCAAACTTGGTTAAAAATGTCAGGTTTTACCTTTTGTCAACACAGTATCTCAAACTATTTTGTAGTATGAAGTTCAAACTTGGTGCTAGTATGCATCACCACAGGAAGATCTGATTAGATTTTGTGGTACAAAGGTCAAAGGTCATAGAGGTCAATATGCATGAAATTGAAGATTTTTTTTTTTTTTTTAGTTTTGTTAGCATTTGTTTTTTTGACTAGAATTCAAAATGGTTTGATCCATGAAATTAATTGAATATAACCTGAGGCATGTAGGAAACAGTCACATTCATCTTGTTTTGTTTATTTTTTGTTTTCTTTCATTTCCTCAAATTTTTAAGATTTGTAATACACCCTGTACTGCAGTTGACTCCATATAAAACTTTAGTTTTTGTAAATTCTGAGAAGCATAGTATTTCATATACATATTATGCGTATATATTAGTTTTCTGTAATGAATCATACAATGGGCTTCCAGTAAGTCACCTTGTAAACTGACTTAATAAAAAGTGACATTCTTTGAGCTTACCAAGTGACATGAACTTCTGTTTACTGGTTAAAGGAATGAAAGCTCCAAGTAAGGTTTGCTGCACTCAACATGGTGCCATCACAAAGGCAAAGTAACTGATATCTCAGTAATTCGTCATAATGAAATGCTCATATTCATTTTCACACATATTTTGATATGACATGCATAGACCTTTAATTTGGTGAGAAATATTAATTTTGAATCTGAAATTGGTAGGGCATCTGACAAAGCAGTGGGTAACTTTAGTAATTTCGGGGGTTAACAGAATATGGAAGCTTTGAATAGTATACTAATTATCATTCAGATTTGTTTACCAGTATGGAATATACAATATTTATGACAGCTTTATTTGAAGGGAATATTCTGTATTAGATTTTGTTCGTTCTGTAACAATGACTTATTATTCACCCCATCTTTAGCCAGGCGATGTGTAATGAATATTGGAGACCTTATTGTTATCTCGTACACAAACCTACATAGGTGAAAATGGGATGCTGAGTTTAGTCCATTGCCTGTTGGAACCATGTAGTTCCTGTATTAAAGATTAACTCGAGCTCAGGGCCCTGATTCATAAAACTTGTTATCAGTAACAACTGCCACATTTCTACAACAAATTTGCTCTCAGCCATTCAGATGCAAGGATTTCAGTAGCTTATAACAGTTATTGCAACTTGTTATTGACAACAGGTTTTATGAAATAGGGCCCTGGTGATGCGATTCCATGTGAGAGAAAATGTTTCCAATGGGAAGGTTTTTGATTAAGTATTGAATAAAAATTTCTGCATACTCCAAGGTTTTTAAATCTTGAAATCATTACATTGATAAGAAATTAATTGAATCTTGTTGAAGATCACATGCACTGCACACTGAATAGATATATTGGAATACATGAAGAGTTTATATGCAAAAACCAATAAATGACATTTTTGAAAATTTTTAAGTAAGGTCACTATCATGTAGTACAAAATAAAAATTTTCAACTGAAACATTACTCATTACGTATGGAGGTATATTGTTGAAGTTATGGTCAAAATTAGCATAAGTTTTCTTATTACTTTCTTTATTTCTCTTGATCTTTGATTGCAAATATCTCAATGTGAGAAAAATGGATATGTCGGTTTTTGCATTCAAACTCTTCACTGTTTGGGTCAAACACTCCAACTATTTCTTGTTATATTTTAGATATGGGGTACATATGAAGAGTAATCCTTTTTCAGGGTGCATTTCTACCATGATATTCTTTCAAACTGACATTAATAGACTGCGAATGCTCACAAATTATCTTTCACCTCCTCTCAAAATTCAAGCTTTTCTTTAAGCGTAGGGGAGTCTGGTGAGAAGGGAATGCTATGAGAAAGAGTAGCACATGTATTGGGCCATTCTCGGTCACGTGTGTGACCCAAATCATGAAAAATAACTGATTCAAAACTAATTTGTCAGTATTTACCTTGTAGCAGAAGTCTCTCTTTTTGGAATTTTGAAGAACTGTATTACCCCCAATAGAATGAAGGGAATTAGTTTAAAAGTGCGTACATCATTTTTGTTTCAGAAGTTGAATGAAAATTGATCTTACTCGTTGGTATTCAAACCTATTTTTCTCGGATTTCCCTGGGAGTGTAAGTCTCCACTTTTCATCACTGTATAATGGCGATTGCTCTAAACAGTTTTAGAACAATTTTCCATAAATGTATGAACATTCTGTTCTTTTAGAGGTGAAATTGGGTCGGTCATGTGTGTGACCAGTCAAAAAGGGGGTGTTTTTAAATGACTCTGTAAGCACATTATAGTTACGATATTGTTTATTCTTATCAAAGAAATGGGAGCCATTTTCATGTAAAAAATGGTTACGATAGATTTTAAAAAAAAAAGTTATCTGATTTTCGAGCAATGAGGCAAAATTAGATGGTCACGTGTGTAACCAAAAGTTTCACTTTCCAGAGAATGTCCCTATTGTCTGTCATGAGCCACAATGAGCCAAATGTGGTAATAAGCTCTTTAAAAAAAAAAAACGCACCCCAAAACAATAAAAGGTGATTGTATAATCAGACTAGCGGGAAAGAGTTATCTGCTGTAGTCTAGGTATAATTAGAGGAATAGAAATCTGTTTTGGAAATGATGTCTTTCTTTTTCTGCCTTTGAGTGTTAAGCAGCTTTCCTAGAAATATTACTTTATTTTGTGCTCACATTTGATTTTGTATGTACCTACATGTATGCAAAATATATCTCTGTGATGATATTTGGGTGGAGAAAAGACGTGATATTATCAATAAAGTATCAAGACAGCTCTATTCTATGACTTTCATATTCATACACATATATATTTCTACGTGAAAAACATGGGATCTTTCATATAACATAGTTATATACTTTGAAATTTGATTATAAGATTTCATTATATTACCCCATTCATATGAAGTGCATCTTGTTATACTTTATGGTTTTGTCATTAATGAAAGACTGCCAACTTGCAGTATATATTTTTTAAAAGAAAAGCTATATTTGTACTAGAATTAAACATACATATTTGTACTTTAACTGGATTTTCTATGATGACTTTCTGTATTGATATTGAAGAAATGCAAAGAGAAATAAAGATAATGAGAGATTTACTGTGATTTTTTGCAGTGGAGTGAATTACTTGGTCTTAAAGTGCAAGTTATTGATAGAGAGAAAGCGCGAGAGAGAGAGAGAGAGTAGGAGGAGAATAGATAGAGGAAGGGAGAGAGAGATAGATAGAGAGAGAGAGAGAGAGAGAGAGAGAGAGAGAGAGAGCGTGAGAGAAAGATCGGCACGAGCCTATAATAGTTTAATGAATGTTGAGAGATTTTGCTTGCGTGATGAAAGATTTTCTTGTATATTATGTATTTAAATAGCATAAGCTAGGTCTATCTCTGAAACTTTGCTAAAACATGAGCAAGATGGAGAGAGAGAGAGAGAGAGAGAGAGAGAGAGAGAGAGAGAGCAGAGGGGAAGAAGGAGAGAATGATGATGAAATAAAAGAGATGGAAGGTAAGTTGAACAGCAGATTGGTAGTTGTGGGGGGGGGGGGGGGGGGGGGAGGGGGGAAGATTTGTATGAGGTGTGAAAATTCAAATTATGTGACCGGCCTTCATTCCCAAACTCCCAATGCAAGCTCCCCACGGCCGGTCCTCTCCGGTATTTGATTTCCATAAATTTCTTAAAAATTTCCTAAATTATGCAGGGGCCATAATAGGTCTATGATGATTCATATCCTTCGGGTTTTTTTTTTTTTTCTTGTCATGACACATATTAATCAGAATTGTCAGAAATCCCTCGTTGAGTCCTTGGCATGTCATTGGCGGAAACATAAAATTTCAACCTTATCATCACGCAGTTGGGTTGTTGAAACATAAAGCCGAGAGCCCGACCTGCGACTTTGTTCAAGTTCATCATTTTTCATAGCAAAATTTATGTGCGGGCGGATGTTTTTTCCCGTTGATTACATAGGTCCTGCAGTATCGGAGTGTGAAAAGTTTGTACTTCATTTTTAGTTGTGAAGAGCTTGGTTCTTGGGGGAAAATGCTTTATATGCTGATCAAATAACAAGTTACACGGCATCTGAGACTAGGACTACATCCAGGGCTGCATGTGATACACATTTTGAGACATATCGGTTCAGGTAAGTTCAAGTTTAAATTAACACGATCAATAGTAGATCAGGGACCCGTCTTACAAAGAGTTGCGATCGATTCGAATCGCAACTTTGAGAATGATCTCAACCCGGGATCTCAACTGTGTACTTGAAAGATATAGAGTTGAGATCAATCTCAAAGTTGCGATTGATCCGAATCGATCGCAACTCTTAGTAAGACAGGGCCTACTGATCAAGTACAAAATGATGCATATTTGGTTTAGATTTAAATAGTTATGGAATCATTATCAAATGAGAAGAGGCTTCAAAACTTCATGAAACCAATTTTTATACTTAATCGCCCAAGACAATGAATTCATATTAGTGTCTGAAATGGCATTTGTTATTGATCATTATACTAAAAACATTTTCACCCTAGAGCTGAATCACAGTAAGAGTCACAACTCAGATCTAGGCCTCCTACTTGTTATAAAAGACATTAATAGAAAACTGCACCAATTCACTGAAACGAGATGATAGTAAAGAAATGTGTTATACGGTAGATAGAAACAATAACAAAATAATGTAAAGAAGATTGAGGATAATCACAAAAACATGTTCGAAATTTCTTTGCGACAAGGAAAACTATTTTCGACAATTAAAAACTGTTTGCAAACTTTTTTGCAATCTTTTACGACGTTTCACGAACCCTGAAGAAATCTAAAATTCGATATAGGTTCGCATGCATACATTCGCCGTTCAGTGAGAGACGCTCTATGCTTATACTGTGTACTGTCCGTCCAATATCCATTATCTACATGCGCATATACCCTTCCCAGCCCCCTCAAAAATTTCCGTCGGCAAATGCGCCACCGCTGTCGGCAAGAAGGAAGGAAAGGAAAGAGAAAGGGGGGGGG
>CM057153.1:38044179-38125317 GCA_029962745.1 Echinometra lucunter
ATTGTAATTCCAAGATTATTCTTCGATGAAAATGCAATATTCTATAACAAGATTTGCTTCCAGAAGTAGTTCTTAAGTCTAACATATTTGCAAGAATGGTTTCTTTAATTTGTATCATATATTTGTTCTAAGCTTAAAATACAAACTGATATTTTTACTGTATTTACTTAGCTACTTGCTTCAAAGTTTGATCTTGGACAGCATTTCCTTAAAGGACAATGCAACTAGGTATCAGTGTGCTTTTAGTGAATAGAGATGGACAAGACAGATAAACAGTGAAAGTTTGGGCAAAATCAGACAATCTGTTCAAGAGTTGTGAATTTTGAAAGTTTAAGCAAAAGTATAGGCCTGGGATCCTTGAGTTGGCAATTTTGCCAGCATCTGTGATGTCATTGTGGACAACTCTCCATTCATTTTGTGTACATAATTTAACATTTTCTTCATTTTCAAGAAAAATAGAAAATCTTTTGATTTACTGTTCAAGTATGACATGGCTTCATCAATTCTGCAAGCATTTTGGGAAGAATTATGTTGATTTCTGACTCGAAATTTCATATAAATCATTACCAAAGTGAAAAAAAAATCATACACAAAATGAATGGAGAGTTGTCCAGGATAACATGACAGATGCTGGCAAAGCTGCCAACTCAAGGATCCCTATAATAGGGATTTACTTAAACTTTGAAAATTCATATCTCTTGAAAAGATTGTCTGATTTTGCTCAAACTTTCACTGTTTATCTTTCTTGTTCATCTCTATTCTCTAAAAGCACACTGATGCCTGGGTTCTATTCTCCTTTAAATTCATTTACATTATTTTTTTTTTATAAAGATGGATAGTCCTAATCATTAGCACCTCATCCAATTCTCCCTGTTTGTGTTTTGTTGTGTTGTTTGTTTGCTTGTTTTTATCTGTGATTATTGCTGAATTGTATTTTACAGCTTGTTTTATATTTGTGTTCGATGAATTTTATTTATTCTGATTAAGATGTTCTTTACAATCAAAATGGCTGAATTAAAAATCTCAGTAAAAGGCAGGCATATTCATTTTTGTCAATTTTATGAGCACTTTGAATAAATTGCACCACAAATTCATAAGATATCCAATATGGGATCATATTAGTGTCTTCAAGATTGGTAAATGTGAAATATTTTTGATACTTGAATTTTTTTCTTTCAGAAAATGAGGGAAATTTATGTAAATGCAATGTGAGAACAGCAATTCTAGTTACTGCTCAGGCTGGTCCTGGTTATATTTCACTTGTTTGACATACATGTGATTGCTAAAATTTGAATAAACTTTTAACCAATAGAATCTATGATGATGCCAATATTTTTCTCTATCATTGAGGATACTTGAACAATGAAATGATGTATATTCAACTCCGTTTTTAGGGAAGTCATGACAGAAATATTCTTTGCTATGGAGGTAAACCAATACAATAAACTTCTGAATTTACATGACTATTTCTTTTCTTGAATTATTTGCGAAGGAAGGCTAATGATGCTTATTCATGGTCACTAATGATATTTCCCTCTTTTTTGTAGGATTTCATGTAGAAGGAAACTGTTGCTAGGCATTTTTGTATTTGAGTTTTATGCCTCTGCCCACTGAAGACACTGTAAGAGGCATTATGATTTCAGGTTGTCTATCTGTCCATCCATCTTGCTTTTTTTTTAAATGTGCTGTATGAAGAGCCATTTGAGGTGTGAACTTCAAACTTGGTTAAAAATGTCAGATTTTACCTTTGTCAACACAGTATCAAACTATTTTGTAGTATGACGTTCAAACTTGGTGCTAGTATTCATCACCACAGGAAGAAGATCTGATTAGATTTTGTGGTACAAAGGTCAAAGGTCATAGAGGTCAATATGCATGAAATTGAAGATTTTTTTTTTTTTAATAGTTTTGTTAGCATTTGTTTTTTGACTAGAATTCAAAACGGTTTGATCCATGAAGTTAATTGAATATAACCTGAGGCATGTAGGAAACAGTCACATTCATCTTGTTTTTGTTTATTTTTTTTTTCTTTCATTTTCCCAAAATTTGTAGGATTTGCAATACACCCTGTACTGCAGTTGACTCCATATAAAACTTGAGTTTTTATAAATTCTGAGAGGCATAGTATTTCATATTCATATTATGCATATATATTAGTTTTCTGTAATGAATCATACAATGGGCTTCCAGTAAGTCACCTTGTAAACTGACTTAATAAAAAGTGACATTCTTTGAGCTTACCAAGTGACATGAACTTCTGTATACTGGTTAAAGGAATGAAAGCTCCAAGTAAGGTTTGCTGCACTAAACATTGTGCCATCACAAAGGCAAAGTAACTGATACTAGTATCTCAGTAATTCGTCATAATGAAAATGAATTACAGGTATTCTTGAATGCTCATTCATTTTCACACATATTTTGATATGACATGCATGGACCTTTAATTTGGTGAGAAATATTAATTTTGAATCTGAAATTGGTAGGGCATCTGACAAAGCAGTGGGTAACTGTAGTTGGGTTAACAGAATATGGAAGCTTTGAATAGTATACTAATTATCATTCAGATTTGCTTACCAGTATGGAATATACAATGTTTATGACAGCATTATTTGAAGGGAATATTCTGTATTAGATTTTGTTTGTTCTGTAACAATGACTTATCATTCACCCCATCTTTAGCCAGATGATGTGTAATGAATATTGTAGACCTTATTATTATCTCCTGCACAAAACCTACATAGGTGAAAATGGGATGCTGAGTTTAGTCCATTGCCTGTTGGAACCATGTAGTTCCTGTATTAAAGATTAACTCGAGCTCAGATTCATAAAACTTGTTATCAGTAACAACTGCAAAATTTTTAAAACAAATTTGCTCTCAGCCATTCAGATGCAAGGATTTCATTAGCTTATAACAGTTATTGCAACTTGTTATTGACAACAGGTTTTATGAAATAGGGCCCTGGTGATGCGATTCCATGTGAGAGAAAATGTTTCCAATGGGAAGGTTTTTGATTAAGTACTGAATAAAAATTTCTGCATACTCCAAGGTTTTTAAATCTTGAAATCATTACATTGATAAGAAATTAATTGAATCTTGTTGAAGATCACATGCACTGCACACTGAATGGATATATTGGAATACATGAAGAGTTCATATGCAAAAGCCGATAAACGGCATTTTTGAAAATTTTTAAGTAAGGTCACTATCATGCAGTACAAAATAAAAAATTTCAACTGAAACATTACTCATTACGTATGGAGGTATATTGTTGAAGTTATGGTTACAAGTAGCATAAGTTTTCTTATTACTTTCTTTATTTTTCTTGATCTTTAATTGCAAATATCTCAATGTGAGAAAAATGGATATATCGGTTTTTGCATTCAAACTCTTCACATACAACTGTTTGGGTCAAACACTCCAACTATTTCTTGTTATATTTTAGATAATAGAAGAGTAATCCTTTTCAGGGTGCAACTTCTACCATTATCTTTCACCTCTTCTTGGAATTCAAGCTTTTCTTTAACCCATTCGTGACAGAGGGTCCACATTTTGTGGTTTGGTCTAAAAACTTTCGATGCAGAGCTCTAAATATCATACCAAATACATGAGCAGAAAGAGTAAAAAAATTTTTACACATACTGTGCCCATTTTTGTTGCATCATTTTGTTGTTTGATGCTGAAAATTTTTCAAAGGAAAATAAGTATTAAAATCCTTAAATTGGCAATGTGATAAAAAGTTTAAAATCACCATTTTCCCCTGCAAATTGGCAACTTTTTGACTTCTCATCATAATTTCTGTCAATTTATATCCATTTCAGATACATGAAGTTTTATAAGAAAAATTTATTAATAAAATAAAAATGTTGGTGTTGCCAATTTGAAGAATAAAAGCTGATCAAATTAGGCTTTAAATAATTCCTGTCACGAATGGGTTAAGCATATGGGAATCTGGTGAGAAGGGAGAAAGAGTAGCACATGTATTTGGCCATTCTCAGTCACGTGTAACCCAAATTATGAGAAATAGCTGATTCAAAACTAATTTTTGTCAGTATTTATCTTGTAGCAGAAATCTCTCTTTTTGGAATTTGAAAGAACTGTATTACCCCAATAGAATAAAGGGAATTATTTTAAAAGTGCATACATCATTTTTCTTTCAGAAGTTGAATGAAAATTGGTCTTACTCGTTGATATTCAAACCTATTTTTCTCGGATTTCCCTGGGAGTGTAAGTCTCCACTTTTCATCACTGTATAATGGCGATTGCTCTAAACAGTTTTAGAACAATTTTCCATAAATGTATGAACATTCTGTTCTTTTAGAGGTGAAAATTGGGTCGGTCACGTGTGTGACCAGTCAAAAAGGGGGTGATTTTAAATAACTCTGTAAGCACATTATAGTTATGAAATTGTTTATTCTTATCAAAGAAAGGAGAGCCTTTTTCATGTAAACAATGGTTACAATAGAATTTAAAAAAAAAAGTTAATCTGATTTTCGAGCAATGAGGCAAAATTAGATGGTCACGTGTGTAACCAAAAGTTTCACTTTCCAGAGAATGTCCCTATTGTCTGTCATGAGCCACAATGAGCCAAATGTGGTAATAAGCTCTTAAAAAAAAAAAAAAAAAAAAAAAAACGCACCCCAAAACAATAAAAGGTGATTATATAATCAGACTAGCGGGAAAGAGTTTTTCTGCTGTAGTCTAGGTATAATTAGAGGAATAGAAATCTGTTTTGGAAATGATGTCTTTCTTTTTCTGCCTTTGAGTGTTAAGCAGCTTTCCTAGAAATATTACTTTATTTTGTGCTCACATTTGATTTTGTATGTACCTACATGTATGCAAAATATATCTCTGTGATGATATTTGGGTGGAGAAAAGACATGATATTATCAATAAAGTATCAAGACAGCTCTATTCTATGACTTTCACATTCATACGCATATATATTTCTACATGAAAAACATGGGATCTTTCATATAACATAGTTATATACTTTGAAATTTGATTATAAGATTTCATTATATTACCCCATTCATATGAAGTGCATCTTGTTATACTTTATGGTTTTGTCATTAATGAAAGACTGCCAACTTGCAGTATATATTTTTTAAAAGAAAAGCTATATTTGTACTAGAATTAAACATACATATTTGTACTTTAACTGGGTTTTCTATGATGACTTTCTGTATTGATATTGACGAAATGCAAAGAGAAATAAAGATAATGAAAGTTTTACTGTGATTATTTGCAGTGGAGTGAATTACTTAGTTACTTAATAACTTACTTAGTTATTGATATAGAGAGAGCGAGGGAGAGAGTAGGAGCATAGATAGAGGAAGGGGGAGAGAGAGACAGAGAGAGAGACAGAGAGAAGAGCGTGAGAGAAAGATCGGCACAAGCCTATAATAGTTTAATGGATGTTGAGAGATTTTGCTTGCGTGATGAAAGATTTTCTTGTATATTATGTATTTAAATAGCATAAGCTAGGTCTATCTCTGAAACTTTGCTAAAACATGAGCAAGATGGAGAGATAGATAGAGAGAGAGAGAGAGAGGGTGCAGGGGGAAGAAGGAGAGAAGGATGATGAAACAAGGTGGAAGGTAAGTTGAAAAGCAGATGGGTAGTTGTGGGGGGGGGGGGGGGGAAAGGGGGAAGATTTGTATGAGGTGTGAAAATTCAAATTATGTGACCGACCTTCATTCCAAAACTCCCAATGCAAGCTCCCCACGGCCGGTCCTCTCCTGTATTTGATTTCCATAAATTTCTTCAAAATTTCCTAAATTATGCAGGGGCCATAATAGGTCTATGATGATTCATATCCTGAGGGTTTTTTTTTCTTTTCATGACACATATTACTCAGAATTGTCAGAAATCCCTCATTGAGTCCTTGGCATGTCATTGGCGGAAACATAAAATTTCAACCTTATCATCACGCAGTTGGGTTGTTAAAACATAAAGCCGAGAGCCCGACTTGCGCCTTTGTTCAAGTTTATCATTTTTCATAGCAAAATTTATGTGTGGGCGGATGTTTTTTCCGTTGATTACATAGGTCCTGCAGTATCGGAGTGTGAAAAGTTTGTACTTCATTTTTAGTTTTGAAGAGCTTGGTTCTTGGGGGAAAATGCTTTATATGCTGATCAAATAACAAGTTACACGGCATCTGAGACTAGGACTACATCTAGGGCTGCATGTGATACACATTTTGAGACATAACGGTTCAGGTAAGTTCAAGTTTAAATTAACACGATCAGTAGTAGATCAGGGCCCCGTCTTACAAAGAGTTGCGATCGATTCGAATCATTCTCAACTTTGAGAATGATCTCAACTGTGTACTTGAAAGATATAGAGTTGAGATCAATCTCAAAGTTGCGATTGATCCGAATCGATCGCAACTCTTTGTAAGACGGGGCCTACTGATCAAGTACAAAATGATGCATATTTGGTTTAGATTTAAATAGTTATGGAATCATTATCAAATGAGAAGAGGCTTCAAAACTTCATGAAACCAATTTTTATACTTAATCGCCCAAGACAATGAATTCATATTAGTGTCTGAAATGGCATTTGTTATTGATCATTATACTAAAAACATTTTTCACCCTAGAGCTGAATCACAGTAAGAGTCACAACTCAGATCTAGGCCTCCTACGTGTATATAAAACAAATTAATAGAAAACTGCACCAATTCACTGAAACGAGATGATAGTAAAGGAATGAGTTATACGGTAGATATATAAACAATAACAACATGATATAAAGAAGATTGAGGATAATCACAAAAACATGTTCGAAATTTCTTTGCGACAAGGAAAACTATTTTCGACAATTGAAAACTGTTTGCAAACTTTTTTGCAACCTTTTACGACCGTTCACGTACCCTGAAGAAATCAAAAATTCGATATAGGTTCGCATGCATACATTCGCCGAATTAAAGGAAAAAGAAAGGGGGAGAAAAGGGGAAGGAGAAAAGGAAGAGAAAGGAGCGGAAAGAAGAAAAGAGAAAAAAGAAAGAGAAAAGAAAGGAGAGGAAATGAAGGAAAAGGAAAAGGAAAGAAGGCAGAAAAAGAAAGAAGAATAAATAAAATGAGAAACCTGAAAGTTCTCGCTCGCTTCGCTCTCTCGCATTTAAGTATCTAAACCAGTGCCTATGCCTACCATTCTGATGAAAGGAAATTTGCATCTTGTGTCTCTATAATGTATATACTATTCTTACTCATCATGCTATAGAATGTTAATAGTATAACCAGGCCAGAATATAAATACAAGAAATCGAGCGACGAGTTGACCTAAAATTAGAAACACAGTATATAATAACCTACTGAGATAATAAAACTCTCATTCTTTCGCTCGCTCGCTAAGCTTGCTCGTAAAATCTAGAAACAAGATGATCTCAGGCAGCAAGCAGTGATATGCCAAAATATCACAATTTGGACAGCGAGGTGGTTGACAAAGTTACAAAAACCATCGACTGCATCAGTTTTGCCGGTCGTTGCATAATGTTTTCGGACGACAAGCGAGGTGCCTATAAAATAGATTCACATTCGGCAGACAGGTGATCGAATAAAGGCTTACTTTTATTTGATAGCGAAATAACATTTTTACCTTGAAGGTATACATTTTTTCCTCGCTCGCTGCGATCGCTCGTATATATGTAAAACGATTTCCGAAAGAAAAGGAAGTCGGCAAGTCATGGTAACCGAATATAATTAGATGTTTCATTAGCCCATATAATTTGCTGACAATTTATTACTTCTACCACGAAAATAGTGTGTTTCGCTCACTCGTAATATTTAGAAACGGTGCATGGTTTCGGGTAAACAGTTGGACCAGCGAGGTTTAAAAATAGCCAGTCATAATTTGGCGGCGAGATGACCAAATATTATTTAGATATAGATTTAGAAAAGAGATATAGAAAGAAAGAAAGCGGGGAAGGGTCGAGGGAGGGAGAGAGAGAGAGAGAGAGAGAGAGAGAGAGAGAGAGAGAGAGAGAGAGAGAGAGAGAGGAGAGGGGGGGGGGGGTGTTTTGTTGGGGGGGCTGAAGGGGAGGGATGAGGTGTTGTGCTGGGATGTGCGGGTGCGTCTGTCTTTTTCTTTTTCATCTTTCAGCCTTCCTTTTGTTTGTTTGTTTTATTTCTATACGGGATTAAAAAAAAACCTGCTATCAGCCGCAAGGCTGTTTTTCAGCAAGTCCGTACATAAAAATAGAAAACATAAGCAGACAAAATGACAATAATAAATTACAAATCATGAACAAAATGATAAATATAAATTATAAACAGAGAAACAGAAATCACATGGGAAAATCAAAATTAGAAAAATAACAAAAAATAAACAATAACAATAACAAAAACTAAAACTAAAACAAATTTAATATAAATGTGAAAAAAAAACATACAAATATTACAATGATCAGAATCTCAGTCAGCAACTATTACGAAAAACTAATTGGGAAGATATTATTTTGAATGCATTTTATAAAAGCCGGTAGATTGGTTTGTGTTCTTACAGATTGGGGGAGGTTATTGAATAAGTGACTGACAATGTATAAAGAGCTATTTTCTTCTTCTTTATTTTATTTCTTAATCTTTCTTCTCAGTGAAAGAAAAACAGGAAAATGACCAGTTATATCTAATTACACTGTATGATTATGAATTGATTTACAAGTGCATCTATGTATATGAATTCTTTGTTCTTCGTTGATTTTACTGGTACCGTGGTACATAATTATGAAGTTACTTGTTAATTCATGGTTGTAGTTTGTTTGCTATGTTTGTACATATTGATGTCATTGAAAGAAAAGAATAAAAGAATATTAACAAACAAACAAACAAATAGAGAGAACGGTTGGCGGAAGACCAAAGAGGGGGAGAAAACGAGATGGAGAATATAAGTTACACTGTCTGATTATAGAGAAAGGAAAAGAATTGGTATTATATAGGATGTAGTGGGAGTGGTGGTGGAGATTGTGTTGATGGTCTATAATGGTTTTACATGTAATTTTCTTACGTGAAAGTAAATCTGTGAAGTGATTTATTTCTAAATTTGTGAAATACCACAGTATGAAAAAAAAATACATACATCGTTGGTCATGAGTTGAAATGATGAATTTTACTTACACCAACTGATTGTGACAATATGATTTATTCCAGCTGGAGGAGTATACAGAGGTGGTTCAGTGCATGACCGTACAAATTGAGGAATTTTCCAGCTGGGGGCGGGGGCAAATGCCATGCAGTATTGAAAAATTTATTACATTTTCTTTGTTTTTCATGAAATGTCTGTGGGCTGCCCCTGCCCCACCCCCTGCAGCTGCGTACGGACAGGATTTAGTTTTATGCTTACTGGCAATCGGTCAAATTTCAAATTACTTTTCTAATCAGGTCCTTTATTATGCGAATTTATAGCTTCCGTCTCATTGATTTAATTGAATACTGTATGCAGTCACAATTTCTCCTGCAGTAAGTAACTAGTAACTCAACCCTTTGGGCATTTCATGATTGTGTACCGTTCACATTCGTACAATCACTTCATTAATAATTACCCTTCTTCCCCACCATTGCACCAGTGGAACATTTTAAAAAGCTAGTGTGCTTTAGTAAGATCTATAGACTAATTACCAGTCCTCAAGAACAATTGTCATTATTTTTCTCCTGAAAAGTAATTGAGAGCACAAGGACATTTTGATATTTTGAAGTATGTACTACTGTATTCTAATTTTTGTCAGTGTTCTGTTTGCAATGCCATTTTTTATGTAAACATTGCGTTGTCAGTCCACTATATACTGATTTTTAAAAATACATATTGATAAACCAAAAAAAATGAAAATGATATTGTGCTATCAATTACGTC
Source organism: Echinometra lucunter (assembly GCA_029962745.1). Taxonomy (NCBI): domain Eukaryota; kingdom Metazoa; phylum Echinodermata; class Echinoidea; order Camarodonta; family Echinometridae; genus Echinometra; species Echinometra lucunter. Next base: position 38,054,027 of record CM057153.1, read on the forward strand.
AGGAACGGCACTACTAGGTGGACAGGGGCACCAGCTGAAAGACCTTTGTTTCAATTCACTCACCGCCCTATGTAATTGTGGGGGTCTGTACTGTACGCATGTTTGACATTTGGCGTACCATACACCAAATAAATTGATCTAGGCCTAGTCGGATTTATCGATTGCCATGGACGACTATGGACGCGACGGCGGCCTTTGCCGAAGCTCGACTTTTATTTCAAATTTGGGTATAATAAACTGATGCACGCATTTACTTTTGCGATGTGAGTATGGTTTTATGCTTATAGGTAACTGTTACATGTGTGATGAATTCAAGTAGTGGGTATTACATTATTAATAATAATGTTTTATGAGTTGAATTTCAGTTTCGTTGCGTTGTTTGCATTTGCCCATTGTATGATTAATCATGACATGCATGATGTAAGCAGACCTCACCCCCAGTCACATGCCTGTACCAGGGGGGTGTAACATAAAGAGATGCAATCAATCTTACAATCGATTGTATCTCTTTAGTACATGGTTTGCTTTAGACTTACATGACTTACGATCGATAATCTGCCGCGAAGCGATTCGGCATTCCTGGCATGCCTGGAGTTCCATCAGCCGTAGGTCAAAAGTAAAACGGTGTTTTGAATAGCGAAACAAATTGCTGATGCGAACACGAAATACATTGACTTAGAAGTTATAGTCTAGATCTTCTATAATAGAGAAGAAAGTTTTGATTTTACTTACCAGTACCAGTATTTCCTGAGGCTCTTAATTTTCCCCTTTCTGCTTCATACCTGACGAATGAACTGAAAATGGTGAATTTTAAGAAGAAAACTGACGTTTATCAGACTGGTATGGCAGAGTGATCTAACTTCGCGCAGGTCCAAACTTCGCGCACAGGGCCATATCTCAAAAACTAGAAAAGATTGTGAAAAACTGGTAGCACCAACGGAAAGAGCACCCTAAAATTACCCTGGAAATTATTTTCCTTTTGAAATTAGAGAAGGAATTTTGAAATCATGAATGAAAAATCGGCAAATTTGGCAGCGTTTTGCGTTCGTTCTGACAAAAACTGGACTTGTCGACAAGGGTCTAGAATTCCTCTTTTCGAGAAATGATGTCATCAAAATTGTAAGTAAAATGTGGTATCAAATTATTCAGTGGCATTTTGCCTTCCTAGTAATGCAATTATCTTACCTTTTATGGATCTCTATCTCGTATTAATCACTTGAAAACGGACGTGCGCGAAGTTAGGTCTCGTTATTTTTGTAACACTTTTCCAGGTCCAGAGCGGTGCGATACGACATCGAATTTTGCGATAGCGATATCCCCGGAATTCTTCGTAAATAACATGTTCTTCTTGCGCCCATTTGAAATCTAAAACTTTTCTGTGCCTTTGGTGTCATTTAAATCAGAATAATTTGTGGAAAAAATTGAGAAATTATGGATCAAAAATTGCCTTCATTAAAATATTAAAATGTGCGCGAACTATGGTCCCCCCATCATACATGTAGGTCGACAGCATGCCCTCAAGTAACCAACAGAAAAGCAAGCTATGTAGCTTCGGTACAGAATTGTCACTTTTGCGGGATGAGGTCAATTCATTGACTGTGTACACAGGATGAGTGGAGTTCCATTGATATTATTACGTTCGAGTGTTAGCATGTGTTGGTGACAAATTTCTTCTTCTTTGTGAGTACGCAGTGGTAAATTAAAGAATTAAAATTAAATAAAATGTTAACATTTTTGAAGTTAGTCGACCATTTCATTTCTGTGAACGTAAAGTTAAAAACTTGACAAAACTCTGTTACAGTGTTAGTCTAAACTGTTAGATGTTTGACTAGAATGAAGATCTTGGTCAATTCATGTGCAGAGAATGTTCATAGATCATAATAAGAGCACAAACTGAACAATGATTGCAAATGATGATTAGATTTTAGGGTATAAATTCTCGGCCTGTGTCTCTTTCTGTACTTCATAAATCATGACCTGCCTCCAACTCCATTCAAAGGTTCAATTGTTTGCTGACGATGCCATTGTCTACCTGATTGTCCAGTCAGATGCTGATGTTTAACAACTACAAGAAGATCTAAACAAGCTCTATGAATGGACTAACAAGTGGATGATGGAACTGAATGCCAAGAAGTATGAAGTCATCTCAGTCACCAGGAAGTGAAACAGGATTGTACATGTACTATAACTATAGACCTGAACTGGAACAAGCATACAACGTCTGCCAAAAGGCTAACAACACATAGCCTTCCTATGAAGGAACCTGAGTAAACTCACAGAAGCTCAAAGCCACAGCTTACAGATCATTCTTAAGGCCACTAGTAGAGTGCCTCCTCTGTATGGGATCCATTATCTGCCAAAAACATCAAGCTGGAAATAATCCAGTGGAGGGCAGCCAGATACACTTTTTGAATCATTAACACTACACATCAGATCAATGATGTTTGAGGAGTTGGGATGGACATCAATCCAACATTAACGAGAACACCTTTGACTTGTGAACGGGGCTTTGGAACGGGCTTATTGTGAAAAGGAGGGTCTTCGGAACGGGCTTCGGAACTACAAATGTTTGTGAAAACGGGGGTCTTTGGAACGGTTCGCCTGTGTGTGAGTGCGTATGTATCTCTATGGAACGGGCATATGCAGCTAGCCCGGCGGCGCTCTGCGGGCCGCTTTTCACCAAAAATGCAGCTCATTGTAGCGGATCAATGTGGCCCGGAACGGCGTAACGAAAAACATGCGAAGCTTTGGAACGGATTTCTTTCTTCTTTTTTCTCGATAAAGAGAAAATGCTATGCTTTGGAACGGCTTTTTTTGTTCTTTTTCTCAATCAGATAAAAATGCTATGCTTTGGAACGGAAATTTGAGTGTAAAAATGGGGGTCTTCTAGGCATTATACAATGTATACTGAGTGCCCCCCCCCCCCGGGCTTGTGATGTTCTGTAAGATTCACAACCACCTTGTCCCATTCAATTGCAAGACATTCATCACGAAATCCATCAGATCACAAGAGCTGTGCACATGCCATATCACAATCCAGGACTCAGTAACACCAAAACTCCTTTTTCCCTAGAACTGTGAAGGCATGGAATACACTCCCAGCAAAAGTTGTGTCAGCCCCTTTGGTCGAAGCCTTTGGTCGAAGCAGCAGCAGCAGCTAGATCCTAAGCAGTTTTTGCTTGCACCTTGTAAATAATTAGCACATGCAACCTATTCCCATGACACACATTGCCATACAAGTTCTGCAAGAATCTTTAAGATTGAAGGAAGCAAAGTACTAAGGAGGAGGAGGAGGAGGAACAATTACTGCTCAAATTCCAGAGCACCAATTTACACCCAGCATGCCCAGTTTATTGAATTATCATTATCAACAAGTTAGATTGTGGAAAGGAAAAATATTGAGGTAGAAGAAGGGAAAATCCTTCACCAAGAAGTGATATTCAGTCTACATTCATGTTTGTGATTCATTGGTTTATTAAGAAAAGCTAACATGCAGGTAGTGTACATGTAGGGTCACTACTAGTGTAGGGTCATCCAGTAATAAGAATTTGCTTTTGCTTCATCCAGATCTCTCCTTTGCAGTCACTCACAAATCATCAGTACATGTGATTTGTAAATAGTAGAGCCTGTGTTGGGCCTACATGTACCTCTTTTTGCGTATGATTCTAGATCTTTGCATTGCCCTGATTGTCAAGTGATATCTCATTCCCATACACTGCATTTTTAGTGAACCTCTATCAATATGATCAAATCAAAATTTTCAAGCTGTTGTTGGGTGATGATCACATGCTCCTTTTGAAACTCACACAAGATCAAGAGCATGCAGGCAATCACTCAGTATAGGTAGTCCTAGTAATACAGGTACATGTACAGTAGTTGCTGTGCAAAATTACTAATAAGTTTGAGTGTCTTTGCACTATCTACAGTGCATTGCAGTGGACATAAGTTTGGGTTGCTATAATTTGTTCAGGCCTCTGTAATAATGTGCATGATGAATTTCTGGCATATTTCCAACTTCCAAGGACCTCTCCTAATGCAATTAATATAGTTATTTCAATTCCTCTTTACAGGATTGTTTGCTCAGTATAAGAGAAAGGGGAAACATAAAATCTTTGATGATATTAAAGTATGTGATTTTTTTTAAATAATGAATTTGTTTTGGTTTTATCATTTATGCAGAGCTCTCCAAGATGGAAGGCAAGGCCATGTGTGATCCTCCTGGGTTCGAGTCCCTGGTCCTTGGTGAGACCAAAGACCTCCCTGAACAAGAGTCAAACACTGTCAGGATCTTCCTCAGCTCCACATTCACAGGTAAATACTTCGTATTCAGAAGGCCCAATGTTGAAACATGAGAGAGTAAACCACAGCAACATTAAGTGAGATACTCACAGTGTGCTTCCCATTTCTATATCAGTGAGCATGCATAGGGGCTGTTTTGCACAAATATGTTTTTACAAGTGTGTCCTCTGAATTTGCCCCTTTTCTGTTCATGGTCTATTTTACATTGTGCTGTTTTGATTTTAGGAGAAGTTATTTTGTCTAAAGGGAGCTTTACGAGGATGTTCTATTGCCAGCTCTATATGGTGCCCTACCACCTAATGTGAATGGCAAGAAGATGTACCTTGTTTCATTATCTAGGGCTTGTTTCACGAAACTGTCTTAAGTCTTAACTGAAATGCATGTTAATGTAATTCTATAACACTTGTCCTTGTGGCTTGTCCAAGAAGAAACAGCCCCTGCAGTCTAACTAACTGTATTCTTTACGCTATGATCTACTTTTCAAAAGGGCATATAAAACATTTAAATACTGGTAAGTATCATTCTGCAGTTTTGTGGACTGCATGATATCTACAAAAAAAAATATTACTTTCTGTGGTTGCACAAGCAGAAATCAAGCTTGAATACTTTGGAGTATTTAAGCAATATGCCAGGAGTATATTTGGTTCCTCATGTGTCAATCACACGTGAATATAACCATTTGTTTAGAAAGGACTTCAATATTTTACTCATAAACCCTACAATCTCTCATGTAATGATGATTAATTGTTGTGTTCTTGCAGACATGAAGGAGGAGCGTAATAAACTGATCAGAGAAGTGTTTCCAGAGCTTAGTCGCTATTGCCATGAGAAGTGTTTAGAGTTTGAAGTTGTTGACATGAGATGGGGCGTAAGAGATAGTGCTACAGCTGATCATCTGACATCCTTCTTGTGTCTCAATGAGATCGATAGATGTAAACGCATGTCTCAGGGACCTTACTTTGTGGTAAGATCTTGAAAATATTTGATAATTGTGTTATTCTTTTTTAAACAAACTTTATTTTGTTATTATTTTGCTGCATAAAAACAGAGAATAAGCTTACGTACACTAATTAACCTCTGAAAATCAAAATTAGATACACTGTATATTCAACATTGCCTAATAGTAATCATCTGTTTATAAAGACAACTTCTTTTAGTCTCCCTTTCATGGTATGTCCCTTTTGAAGAGAACCTGTTTATAAAGATTATCTGTCTTTAAGGAGGGCATTTCTTGCTTTTAGTTCATGGATGCATTTGATTTCTTCATACTTACAGGGATTCCTAGGTGACAAGTATGGTTACAGGCCACTCAATGCTACCATCCCTTCAAACACTTTCCAAAAGCTCATGGATGTCATCTCAAAAGATGAAAGCATCACAAAGGATGATTTAGACCTCATCAAGAAGTGGTATGTGGAGGACACCAATGCAATTCCACCTGTCTATGTTCTCCAGCCAATCACAGTGCATCTTCCTAACTACTATGACTCTAGTGACTCCCAGAAGCAGAGTGAAACGAGGCAGGAGTGGTGGCAGATCTTTGATAGGATGAGGAAAATGTTCGATTCAGCGGCCAAATTGGCAACACAGGAGGGTGTCTTCAGTGAAGAGGAGATGCATGAGCTTGTTATGTCTGGTAAATTATTATCTGAATCTTTTCAATAGTCACATTATTGAAAACCAACTTCTACCCAATATGTTGTCGAAGAAAGCAGAGTAATTATAAACAATTTGGTGATGGTTTGAACAAAACCGAAAAGATGTTTTTTTTATTGAAGAATCCGAATATTTGAGGCTTGAGATAATGCACCCTGGGAATTTCATGTTGATGAAATGGTAGTTTCCTTGGAGTGTTTTGATTGCATAACATATTCATATTTTTTGTATTTTATGTTTTGTTTATTGCTTATTTTTTGTGATCAGTCTTATGTTTTGTATATTTTGTTTGTTATGTTTGTACCTTGGTTTATGATGTATGCAGGGCCTTCATGAAAAAATGTGTTTTAAGCACTGATGAAGCCACCCTGGGTAATAGGACTCAATAAATAAATAAATACAATTAACGTGATGTCTGTTATTATTATTGCTAAAAATAATGATCCATCTTATAGGATGACACATGTTAAATTTTTCTCTAGTATTGAACCATGATATAACTGAAGTGGAATAAGGAGTTTTTCACAAAAGATGAGGAATGGAAGAGTTGTCTTCTCATAACTTCAGTCAGTGATCCATTTGATATCCACAGATATGGAAATGATCTCATTGTTCCAGCTTGTAATTTTATGATGAAGTGATAAATTTTCCTTTTGAATTTGCAGTGACAGAAGAGGAGATCCGTCATGGTTTGAAAGGTAACACCAACATTGAAGATACCTGTATCTTCTTCACCAGAGACTTCAAAGGAATGGAACCATTGTTCAAGCAGAAAGCAACTTTGTCTAAGTTCACAGATATTCAGGCTGATGAGTGAGTGCTTCTTCTTCTTAGTGTACATGAAATCCATGGAATGTCATGGTGGTAGGAAATAATGGCAGTTCCCTGTTTAGTTTCCCATAGAGGTACAGTGTCACCTTTAGGAGACGCTTTTGCAATATCTGTTGGTCCAGAATGTTGGGCAGGACATTTTATACATGAGCAGAAAGAGAAAAATGCACTGACAAAGTTGAGCCCATTCCCATCGCTGTATGGTGTGGCATTCTCGAATAAGAGCAGTTTAAGTGTAACTAATCCTTAAACTCTTTAAATTGGCAATGCAGTGAATAACATATAATCACTATTTCTGTGTTCAAATTGGCAATTTCTGATTCAATTTTACAATTATATTTCATTTTGGTTTATGTTATATCCATATTTATTTTTTCCAAGCTATGTAAATGTGGAAAAAAATAATTTATATTGCCAATTTGAGGATTGAAGATGATTAATTTAGACCTCAAGAAAGCTCTGTACTGCTATGGGTTAATGAGAGCTTAATTCATAGATAAATTAAAGAAATATGTTCTTATTCCCAGGCTGTTTTATGACTATTCTTTATGAAGAAATCTGCAGGTTTTTTTCTTCTTTCATGAGACTTTGATATTTGTGAATGAAATGCATTTAGTGAACATAGAATCTTGTTTATGAAAAGCCCAACAAACTGACATTCTATTCATGTGTAAGAGAAAGTCAAATGTAGAACTTAAGTTTACCCCAGTAACAGTCATGAGACATTCCTTGTACGGTTTCACGTGTATAGTATTTCTTTTCTTCTCAGTGACGATGAAACCCTTGAGTTTGTGGAGCATTCCCAAACCTTGCTGACAAGGCTGAAGAAGGAATACATCCCCAGTATAGTCCCCGCCCAAGCACTGAACAGCTTCACAGTGCCCTGGTGTGACAAAGGCATCGACCCCATCGGTTGCACTGAACATGCTGAATACCTGGCACAGATGTGTGAGATCTTTGACTGGAGGATGAAGGCCATGATAGACAAGAAGCTGGAAGGCCAAAGGTCAAAGGTGTTGATCCAGTCAAGAGTGACCTTCAGCGGGAGCTTCTACACCATGCTTCCTTCTGTAAAACAAAGTGCAGGTACAAGCTTTGAAAGCATATTTACTCAAAATGTCATCAGTGTAAATTGTGAAGTTTGGTAGACCTATATATCATTTGCCCTACGTAAATGTGTTTTATATTCTCTGCATAGATCTTTAGTCCAGTTGGCCACATGTCACAGTAATCTTTTGAATGAGGGATGTTTGACCTTCTGCTTGAAGATTGTTATTCCTAATTAAAATGAATCAAATTCATAAATTTCAGCCAAAGGTTTGCAACAATTCAGCTACATGAATTTTATTGGGCTGCATTTGTGCTTTGGGGTGTCTTCAAGCAAGACAAGAATCTCTGCGTTTCTCTTATCCCAATTTCTCTTTCAACATTCATGCACAGTGCCTTTCAAGGAAGAGGAGACATCCTAGCATCCATCAGGTCCTACCTATCTTCAGACCTCTCCAAGCCGCTGGTTGTCCATGGTATATCTGGGTCAGGGAAGACTTCTGTCATGGCCATGGTGGCAAGGCACAGCAGAGAGTGGATAGGAGCAGGATGCGTTACCGTCCTGCGATTCCTAGGAACGTCAGCCAACAGTTCCACCATACATGCCACACTGCTGAGCATGTGTAAACAGGTATGGAGTAATTGTGTTACTGGCTTTATGTTAAAAGCCCTTTCAAACTGGTGATTCCAAATCTCAATTTGGAACAGTGTTGTTTGTACCCAAGTGACCTTTTTACTGTGTTAAGGTTAGTTTACATGCAGACATGCAGAGAATATTAAAGGGGGTGCCCAATGCTGAAAAAATGTTAGTTCATTTAAAAGAGCATGATTTTATTAGCAGAAAATCATCTGCCTAAAGTTTTTTTTTAAAGTCGTGTTGCCAAGAAAATCCCCAAATGCGGTAAGATTTCAGGATATTTTTGACCCCTCACCTGAGTCCAAGTTTCAACTGGGTACCCACTTTGACGTCAAAATGACGTCAAAGTGGGTATCTTGTCGCACACTTCTAGCAAAATGCGTGCAAGGTATAATACATGTTGTACAGTCCAGCGCACAGCACAACTGCAATGCGCGAAGCTGGGTACCCACTTTTACGTCATACCTCATACTCAATGCTTTTGGTCAGCTCTCGACTTTTAATGAGAAAATTAGCCAAAATGCATTGATTTCAATTGAAAATTATCAAATTTTTAATGTTATCCTTCTTAGAATTCTATTCTCGATCATATATCCAAAAAAAATTTACCATTGTGTAATCACTTTCAGAGGAGAAATGGCTTGCACAATCAGTGGTTTTACAGGGCAACTAAGTATAAGAAAAATAGAAAATTATACTATAGTCAAGAAATGTCTCTGTACATTGATGTAAATTTATTTTTCAAAAATCCCAAATGATATCATGGCAGATTTTGTTCATCCTAAATATGATTTTTTACAATATTGAACCTGTTATCATGCCTGCCACTTGTTCATGTATCATAATTTGTATCGTGCTTGTTTATTGTATTTTTTGTCTATTTTTATATTTTGACCCTATGAAAATTTCTTAATTCGTCCATTGACTGATGAAATTTTGCAAATAAACCAAATGAATTCAAATTCAAATGTTGTTGTAGTTGTTTGTACAAGAGTATATCATGTAGCTTCCTAATAACCTTGGTCATGTTTCTGTACGTTTTTAACAGATTTGCTTTGCTTACGGTGCTCCTCAACCCCCATCTCATCATACAGGAGACTTTTCAGAACTGGTGCAGTTGTTCAATATCTTGGTGGAGAAGCTTCCTAGCAAAGATAAACCACTTCTACTACTGTTTGATAGTGTTGATCAGCTTAGTTCCAACAACAATGCCCACAAAATGAACTGGTTATTGAAATCTTTACCAGAAAATGTCCATGTTGTGGTGTCCATGCTGCCTAAGGAACATAACATCCTGGACAACATCAAGAAGACCTTGACAGATCCCAAATGCTACATAGGCATGGAAGTTGTTGGTGAAGAAAATGGCATTGCTATCATGGATGGCTGGTTAAAGGAAAGGAATCGAAGGTTGAATGAGGAACAAGTGAAGATTGTGAGGGAGGCTTTCAGTAAATGTCCACAACCGCTCTTCCTCAAGTTGCTGTTCGAGGAATTTGTGACATGGCCATCATACAAGTCAGTCACAGATGTCAAGCTTCCTAGCTCTGTAGTTGATGCTATTAATAATATGTTTCAAGATCTTGAAGAGCGTCATGGACTTATCTTTGTTGCACATGCACTGGGTTACCTGACTGCAGGAAAGAGTGGTCTAACTGAAGCAGAGATAGAGGATGTCCTTTCGTGTGATGACCGAGTCCTCAATGATGTGTATCAGTATTGGGATCCTCCCGTGGAAGGGGTGGTCCGCATACCCCCGTCAGTCTGGAAGAGGTTGCATCAAGATATTGGGGAATTTATTACTGAGCGGCAGGCTGGTGGCAAGACAGTCATTGCTTGGTACCATCGCCAGTTCATTGAAACTGCTGAAAGGCGCTATCTAGGTGACCCAGAAACCAAAATGGCGAGACACAAAGTTCTTTCAGATATGTTTCTGGGGGAATACAGTAGAGGCAAAATTAAACCAATTCGACTCGAGAGACGTAATAAGGACTTCCCAAATGCTGATCGCCTTGTCTCACCTCAACCACTTATGTTTGGAAAGAATGTCTTCAATCGTAGAAAACTTCTTGAGCTTCCTTTCCATCTGATGCGATGTGGGACAGTGAATGGAGTCCCAGAAGGCATGGTGCAACATATCATGTACAGCTTTGAGTGGATTCTGACAAAGTTGAGAGCCTTCAGCTTTCTGGAACTTGTCAACGACTTCTCCACCTTTGATAAAGAAAGTGGTATCCTTCTTGAAGCCTTGTACCTGTCGGGGAGCAATCTGAAGGAAGATCCTTTCTGTCTGGCTGGCCAGCTTCTTGGGAGGATGTATGACCTGATGGACAAGTACCCAAATATCAGGAGACTGCTGGAAGGAGCTAAATCATGGGTAAAGACAACCAAGCATCCTTTGATCCTTCCTAGAGGAGCATGTCTGATCCCTCCAGGAGGACAGCTGAAGACATCCCTAGCAGGTCACCCATCCAGGGTTGAGGCTATTGCTTGCACTGGCAAAGGAGATGTCATTGTTACGGTGTGCAAAGACGCAAATGGTCATCCCATGGCCAATGTTTGGGATGAAGAAACTGCTGAGCTCATTCACACTCTACAGATCAAAGCAGGAAGCAAGGCATCCGGAGCACTCTCCCTTGCTATCAGTCATGATGATAGGTTTGTCATTTTCGGCTGTCAGGTGTTGGGAATGTTTGAAATCACTAGTGGTGAGTGCATATGGAAACTTGAGACTGGTGAAGACAATGCTGTCAGTTCCCTCCAGATCCACAGGAATGGAACATTAGCCATTGCTGGATCAGAGAAAGGGTCAAACGTCTGTATTTGGGACCTTCAACATGGACACCTTCTCACTAAGCTGGAACATCCCAAAACTGCTAACTTTGCATTCTTTGAAAGTGAAAATGAGGTTTTGAGTGGTTGCCAGGATGGCTTCTTGAGGCATTGGTCCATCACGTCCAAAGAGTGTCTTCATTCCTTCCAAGCTCACAAAGAAAATGACATGAAAGTAGTTGCCCATGCCAGGTCCATTCAAACCATAGTATCTGGTGACAGCAATGGCTCTATCAAGCTGTCAAGGTATGCAGATAAGCCAAGTGCCCCACATAAGATTCTTGAAGGTCACAAGAAGGCTGTCACTTGTCTTCGCGTGTTGTCTGATCATCTCCTTGCATCTGGGTCCGCTGATTTTACTGTTCGTGTCTGGAACATGACAGAGGGCACAGCTGTGTTGAACTGCAAAGGTATGCCTAAGTAATGTACGAGTTATATGATCAGAGGATTCTACAATGTGCTTTTTTAGTCATTTCAGTCATATTGTTATACTAATCAAATTCCTAAGGTTTACTGTAAATGAACTACTAAAACCTGAACATAATCATGACCAAAACCCTTACTCTGTGTCTTTATCTTTAGATAATTAATAAAGTTTTCTCATATTTTTGAAATTACTCTTTAAAATAAGGGGAAAAAAGTTAATTTCTTTTGTGGATGTTTTAAAATGGTCTTCATACAGAATTTCCATCGGGAGCTGTCTAGAAGACAAAAACTAGAAGGCAAAAGCTGACTATATTCTCATACCTTACTGATATTGTGTTTGTATTTTCAGGTCATGACGGCATGGTGACTTGCCTATGGCATTGGCTGGCAGACCCCAAGGAACCTGGCTCCAAGTCTATCCTGGTATCTGGCTCCAAGGATGACTTCCTCAAGGTTTGGGACCTAAACCCTGAGGATGTCAATAGTCCCCTCATTACGACCCTAGAAGGGCACTCTTCATGGATCTCTGATGTGACAGGAACAAAGATAAAAGTGATTTACTCTGCATCAAACGATAAGAGTGCCAAGATGTGGGTCTATACAATGGAAACAGTAAGTGTTTTAACAAAGCTTCGTAGTTACCTAACCTTCTGTGGCAATAAGATTTAGGAAAAACTCGTAATAATTAGGGCTCAAGTATTTTCATTTCGAAACCAAGTGGATGTGCTAATGCCCTTTGGTAGGTATTAATCCTCATTACCAAGTCCTTTGGAGGGGACTTACAGCCATCGGTCCCCTGGTTGCTTACTAGCAAGCATACACATGCTTTTTTAGCAGTCAGGTAAAATAACCAACCAAACATTTAACCAACCATTTCAACTTTCAAGTTTTTTCATGTTTGAGCAAATGTTGCTAGGTATAAACTTAACTATGGAGGTACATATCTGTTTTTGGAAGAAAATCTAGTTCCATAAACAATTATAAAAGTTTTTAGTTTTATAATACCCTGTGTCAATCATATGAAGTCTTCAGTACCAGGAGAAATTCACAGACTCCTCTAAAAAACATGATGCCTTTACAACTGACTACCTCTTTACATTTCAGATGATCAAGAGGGAGAGACACAACGGCCATGCAGTGGTTGTCAGGTTCACACCTGATGAGTCAACAGTCATTACCAGTGGACAAGAAGGATCCGTCAAATTCTCCAGCTTCCGTGACTGCCATGTGACCCGTAGTGAGGAGGGCTTCACCTCCAAGCTCGTCTTCAGCAGAGATGGCAAGAAGCTGATTGGTGGGTTCAAACAGGAGGGCAGGCTTCGTGTCTGGGACATGGACCAATCAACAGAGAGAGGCGGAGATGTGTTTGATCTTGAAGGTCATGAGAAGGGCATCCTGTGGTTGGAAGTTGGGCAGGATAGTGAGGTTATCTCTGCATCCCAGGATAAGATGATTAAAGTGTGGAATGTGGGAACCAAGTCTTGCAGGCTCACTCTTACAGGTAAGGCATATGGTGATACCTCTTTTTTTTCATTTTTGATGTAAATAAGAATTGTTGGTTCTTGTATCCAGTATGACCTCCTGTTGAAAAATTATCCATTCGTTTGTCTTCATCATCCTGAAGAAGGGGAAGGCCCCTGAAAAGTTGATCGATTTAAATCATCTTTGGCAGGAATGCATTTCTTCTTTGCTTTTGATTCCTTGTTCTAATCGTCGCTAAATTAACTTGCCAACACATGGAACTATCACCATTAAAATTATCCGAAAGAAATATGCATGTACATATGAGAGGAGAGGGTCATTGGACAAGAAAATGATTACTAGTAATGCTTTCAGTTTATAGATATGAATGGTGATAGAATTTCTGAAGAGCATAAAGCACCTATCTTATTTGATACCTTAGAGAGTTTTGTGCATAGATTATTATGATGGAGCATGGAAATCTTATTGTGAAATCACTCGCTTTCTCCTACTTTATCCAAAGAGTAATATCTGAAAGAAGTGACTCTCAAGCATATTTTTTATATATTCTGTATTTGTTTGAAAAAGAACATAAAGCTCCTGTTGGAATTGTGAAGATAGCGACCCAGAAGGATAACACTTTCATCCTGTCAGCAGATAGCAAGGGAGTGCTCATGATCTGGAAGTATGGGACAGGAGAATGTCTGCTCTCTGTTCAAGAGCATAGTGCATCTATTAGATGTCTTAGCATTTCCAAGGATGGTAAGTTAAGAGGTCATGTTGATTGATTTATCAAAATTGTTCAACATACATGTCCCCTTGAAAGCCATTGAAGATGAGGTCATTTTGAGAACTGCCTTTCAAAGTGTTAACACAATGGCTGACAATTTTTTGATAAATGATCAAGAATAGAATTCTAAGAACAATAACATTAAAAATTTGATTATTTTCAATCGAAATCATTGCATTTTGACTTGGTCATGGTTGACCTCAGAATTTGAATACATGCGATAAACCACCAGCAGTGACATTAATGTGGGTACCCAGATAATGCACACTGCAGTTGATGTGCGCACTAGACTGTACAATATGTAATATACCTAGCATGATTTTTGCTAAAATTGAGTGATAAGGTTCCCACAATGACGTCATGGGGTCAACAGCATTTGAAACTTGGACACCAGGGAGGTGCCAAAATAAGATGAAATCTTACCATATTTTTGGTTATTGCTTGGCAACATGACTATTTTGGAACTTTAGGCTGATGAATTTTTTTTTTGCTAATAAAAATATGCTCTTTTGAATGAAGGAACATTGTTGCAGCATTGGGTACACCCTTTAATGGTGACTTGGATCTTTGTGTATCATTTTGGAGTTGATGGAACAAGTTGAATTCTATTACTGACCTTGTTCTGTGAATCATTTGGCTCTGATTCAATGTATTTGCTGGTTTCTTTGAAATTTGTACATTAACTCAAGCCAAGTGTTTATACAGTCAGGAAGATAGTTGATAAGATAATGAGAAAGACAATTCTTCATTAACAGGCATGCACTTTTCAGTCATCTTCATCTTTAGTTTCTTGTCTTAATCCTGCTAAACAATTAGCTTTGTTTTACTTCTTGAATGGAATTCATTTACCCAAGCTGTAAACCAGCATTGGTTAGGAAACAAAATTGTTACTTTATCTTCCTAATCATTATTTATTTGTCTTCTTGTATGATAGGAAAGTATGCAGTGACTGGAGCCAACGACAAGCAAATGATCTTATGGTCACTTGCACCTGACACGTTTGGTCATGTGGTCAAACGGGTGCCAGTTGATGTGTCAGAGGTCATATGTTGTGCTTTCACGCATGACAGCACGAGGGTTGTTTGGGGGACACATGCTGGTGTGGAGCAGCTTCATGTCTGGAATTTTAAGGCAGATGATGACCAGTGAGTAATCAACCTTACATGTATCTTATATTAAAGAGGAGATGGGCTTATCTAGAGTGAAGAAATATTTCCAAAAGTGTTTTATCGATGAAAATCATGTAGAGGTAGGAGTGTTTTTAAAAATGCATCTATCAGAGATAATTGCTGATAAAAGACTGCTAAGCTTTGTATTCTGTCTGTACTTATCAATTTTTCATTAGTCTGTACTACTGCATAAATTCTTAGTACACACTTCTCCCAACAACAATCAAGAAATGTTTGTGATGAATTTCTCGTTCTGGTAGTAATGTTTGTACTGGGAAACTTATGTAATGGTTTCATTGATAAGGAAAGCGATAACGATGTCAAGCTTTCCAAAATATGGTTTGGCTGTTTGGATGTATACAACAAAAAACTGAATCCAGAGATTCAGATCTAAGTAATTGTCTGTGTGTACATCATGTTGTGTATACCTGTTATTGTGGTTGTGTGAATTAACCCCATACCTCTTTGTAACATGGTATGTTTTGTCAAGAAATTTCTGCTCTTCAGAGGGTAAAGGTTATGGACAGTATAGTCCTCAAAACTATTCATCAGATTTCTTTGCTTTCAGCTAGTTAGAATAGCAGGACAGAAGCAAAAGTAAGATGCTGTGACCCTTTTTCCTCCTCAATTGGAATATAAGACAAGTGAAAGGCAAGAAATATTTTTGATCTTTCGTCAGCGACGTAAAGTCACTCGGTGCCTGCTCATGTGTAAAAAAACAATGGGAGTTCTGTTCATGTGACAGGTATACAAAGCCCTGTGATCATTGTTTGGGGAGTAGTCGATGTGCAGGGGTCCTAGTGTAGGCAGAATGTAACCATTACACTGTGCTAATTTCTGTTATTTACACTAAGTGTAATTCACCAATTCCTCATGAATGAAATCATGAATGGAATATCCCATGATCTATTACATGCATTTTTTATGCATTGCAGACAATTTAAGACTATGTTGAATCATCTTCATTCCAAGTTTCTTTCTGATACAAACACTGTATATTAGCTTTGAATTAACATGGGAACTATTTCACCTCCCATTGTACAGGCTTCTTGTAGGTCACAACCATGCTATCATGGACATGTGTGTATCATCCGATGACCAGTACTTGGTGACTGCATCACGTGACTGCACCTTGAAGGCGTGGCATCTCCCTACCGGACGGATGCTAGCATCCTTCGATTGCAAGTCCCAGATCAAGAACATAGACCTGGTCTATGATAGTGAGGACCGCTATCGGCTGGCAGCAGAGAACAAATCTGGAACCATTCTGATTCTCGATTTGCTACTAGAGAAAGCAGATAGATCCGATATTAGGTTTGTTGATTTAAAATTCATAGGAGCTAATCCAGGATTGTATTAACCTTATCTTTTCCGTAAAGCGTTTAAGTGATTAATATAAATGATGTAGCAATAACAAATAAATCCGCAGTTTCATACCGTTAGAATAGGTAGATTGTGGGAATGAATTTTCTTTAGAGAAAATCACTGTTTTGTTATAGCACGATACATGTACTTCTACTTCCACCTCTCTTCTAAGAATACTTGCATCTATATTTGGGTTTTATCATATGAAAACATCAATGCTCAACGTTACCTCATGAAAATGGAATATTAAGCCTTATTCTTTTGCATCTAACACAAAGATAATCTTGTTCCTTCCATATTAGCTCTGAACCTGTCATGCAGATGACCAAGACCGGTGAGCGAGCAGAAGCCCCGAAAGACAAGAATGGTAGGAAGCATGTGAACCAGTCAGAGGAAGGGATGCGTCAAGGTGACGGGTCACATAGTGCATCCTCCAAGAAGTCGGGCGGTAGCACGAAGACTACGAAGAGTAAATCAGGAGTCTGCATGCTCTACTGAGAGCTTACCTGATATTAGTGAGTGGAAGATATATGCAGTCTTGATAGTGTTCTTTCACTGAACTGTGTCATGGGTAGTCTCTTCCAGGTAATTTTCTCTGATAGCCAACTATTAACCCATTCGTGACGGGAATTATTTAAAGCCTAATTTGATCAGCTTTTATTCTTCAAATTGGCAACACCAACATTTTTATTTTATTGCTACATTTTTCTTATAAAACGTCATGTATCTGAAATGAATACGAATTGACAGAAATTATGAGAAGTCAAAAAGTTGCCAATTTGCAGGGGAAAACGGTGATTTGAAACCTTCTATCACATTGCCAATTTAAGGATTTTAATGCTTTTTTTTCCTTTAAAAAATTTTCAGCATCAAACAACGAATATTGACGCAACCAAAATGGGCACAGTTTGTGTAGAATTTTTTACTCTTTCTGCTCATGTATTTGGTATGATTTTTAGGGCTTTGCATCAAAAGATATTAGGCCAAACCACAAAATGTGGACCTCTGTCACGAATGGGTTAAAGCCAAGAGCAGTTTTATGTGTTGTTCTGTCTTATTGTACCTCAGGGATGACGGTCCTTGTGAAACATGTTGGAATTGAGTTGGTTGACTTGTGAATATAATTGGTTATTGGTAAACCACTCCTGTCCTGGCAGATTGGAGCTGGGTGGAGCTGTTGTGCTAGTGGGGGTGGGGTGGGGGGGGGAATAACTTGTTCTGGATAGGTGGACTGTCACCAAGTACACAATGCATGTGCATACACTAAATGATATTAAGCTGTAGGATATGATTTCATTTGATACAGCACACATTATATCTGTAATGATGAGAATCTCTGAAATTGATTGGTCAAGTGCACATCATGTGATAAAATACATTTCCCACCAGCTTCATGCAAATGAGAAAATTTGCCATGGAGTGTAACATCTGACTTCACGAGCCGTTAATAGTACTACTATTCACGGATACTACATACGGCGTACGGCATACACAAAAATTGCGCACTAGATTGTGACAACATTTGCCTGTGTCTATTGTTTTTACCATTTTGTTAAATTTAGATCACGTGCATAATGCAAACACTGCAATAGCGCTAGTGTTATAGATCTAGAATCTAGATGTAGAATCTCTGATTTTAAAAGTGCCGAGATTCTACTTTTTTTTACTAAAGATGAGGATATATTTCAAATATTCATGGCCGTGAGAGGGTCTGGTTGGAAACTATGGTACCCGTGGTATGCGACTATTTTCCTTCGGAGCTGCACCCCTCGGGAATGTAGTCGTACTCGCGTTATTTCGGGTACTATAGTTTCCAACCAGACCCTCTCATGGCTGTATATATTTGTATAGTATCCACAGACTCCAGTCTGAGTGTTCATTTGGGTTTATACTTGCAGTAATGTGCATACAAATGATTAATGCATTCTACCTCAGCCACATTCTTTCATTTTTCAAAATGTCCTCCCTTATTTGTTAAAGGATAATTTTCAAGATGTGCCAAAGGAAGGCTGATTTGTGGTATTATTTATTAATGATCACATTACCATGCATTAGTATACAGATAATGAATGAAAAAACCATTCATTATTTTTTTTATATGATCAAATCGCAATAAATCAATAAATACTTAAGGAAATGTGTTTAGTAGTATTTATATCAAATGGAACGTTTTGACAGAGACCCAGATGGCTGTTGGTCAGTATATGTGTACTGTACAGTTAGAACTTTCATCATGTAATGTGATTTCTGAAAGAAGAATTCGATGAAGAAGTATTGAGTGAAGTTTTCAAGCTATTGATTTAAATTCTAAATACTCTTAACTAATTAAAACCTTTTGGGGTGGAAAATTGGAAAAAGAAGTGTGTGTAGGAGAAAGTTATGGAGAAAAGGAAAAGAAAGTAGAAGAAAGAAAGCAAGAATGAGCAAGAGTAAGAAATAGGTAGAAAGATAGAAAGAGGGAGGAAGAGAAAGAGGGAGAGAGAGAGAGAGAGAGAGAAAGAACAAGGAAGTCTGTACAGAAAATATTTAATGACAAAAATATTTTATGACATACTTAATGTCTTTCAGTTTCATAACATGTAGATTTATGCAGTTTTATAATTGTATCAAATTTCATATTGTGTATATACTTCTGAAATTTCTATTTTTATTACTTATACAAAATGCAGTTTATGCCAAATTTCCCAGATAATAACCGTTTATTTCCTCATGCATTCCTGTGTTTCAATACAAATTGTTAGTTTAGAGATATTATTGATTTATACAAATATTCCATACATGTTTGGTGGCCTTGTTCTACTTATACATTCGTAACACAACCGCAGAACAAATGAATTTCTGAAAATGCTGCAGCATTATGAAACTTCATTTTATTATGATATACATGATATGCTCAGTTATTGGGTAAAAATATTCAATTCAGTTATTTTAACTCCAACATTATGAAATGAAAAGTGTACATAGTTCACATATAAATGCACAATAAAAACATTTGGTCAAAACATAAAATACATTACATGTAATTAAAAATCAAATGCAGTGCTTACACAGAAGGCAATAGTTTGTAATGTGTCATTCAAAAAAGGTAGAGCATATTTCTATACTATTCAGTAAATGTATCCTAAAGCTCTATATCATCTCAGGCTTTGTAGTAAAATATACTAGATGATCATAGATGACAACAAATCATTTGTTATTGTTATTCAGACTTAGGTAACATTACACCTTTCACAGCGTTATTTAGGCATATATCTTCAGTTGTTCACCAGGGTAAAGACAACATACTGCATAATTCAGAGTATTGGTTATTCATATGTTGAAATAACTTGGCGGAAATATGACAGTGCACATTTAATCATACTTCAACACTGCTCAATCAATGTACCAGTTAGTAGCTTTAGTCAAGTAAGGAACAAGCACTGGACTGCAACAATCAACTCTTAGCATACGTTCAGCATAGGTGCACTATATATGTCAGTAGTACTTCAGACAATGTGGTGCTCCAGGGTTTTGATCCATAGCGAATAAAGAGATAACCTACAAACCCATTTTTATTGATAACATGTAGGTCATGAAACCAACCATGTTGCATATGTTACCTACATGTAGCTATATATACAGAGTAGTTTCACCTTGCTAATAAAAGTTCTATTTTTGTAGCTATATTTATATACATTATAGATTATAATGTCTTACTAGAATCTATTCAGTCATGTGTATTCTGTACATTTTTCCTATTAATTTCATTGTAAATTGTCTTTAGTGCAATAGCATAGATAAGCAGACACTAATGGGGTGTTGCAAGAAAGTTGCAATCGATTGCAAGTTGCAACTGATTGTCACTGGCCAATCAAAATCATTGTTGCATGCATGTCTTCTTAAAAGGGCAGACCCTAAGCCAATCAGAATGGTTGTGTCAAAATTAGCAATTATTTGCAATTGATTGCAACTTTCTTGCAACACCCCATAAGTCTCTTCCTTGTAATATGATCCAAGTGTTTATACAATCATGAGAATACTCAAACAAACCAAGTATTTATCCAAATAGTTGCAAAACAATATCATATTTCATGGCTTATGCAGCTTATTGAGTAGAAAAGAACAGGGGCTTACAGTCTGTCTAGGTGTGCTTCACTTAGTTACATTTGGATTGGAGTATACATGTAAAACTAAATTGATCTTTATACACAGATATTGTTAGTATTACAGCTCATGCTCACATGTATACTTGATAGAGTTTGAATTGCTTTTCTTCATTTATTGTGACCAGCTTTCTGATCTTTCTTATGATATATCTGCTAGTAGTTAGTAAATATCTGTAATTATGTTTGAATGATTGTAAACATATGATGAAGGAAGATTGATAGAGAGAATAGGTTGTTAAAAGAGGTGTTGTGGATCAGTGGATAAGTCTCCGGACTTTGAACCACAGGGTCCGGGGTTCAAATCCCACCGCTGCACTCGCGTCCTTTGGCAAGACGTTTATCTTCATTTGTCACTCTCCACCCAGGTGTAGTAAATGGGTAGGAAGAAATTCCTTGAATGCTCGAGCGCCTGATCAGGGTAGCCGTGCTGAAGCCAGGGTAATGATATGCAGCGCTTAGAAACATTTGTATTAAGCGCTATATAAATGTTGCATATTATTATTATTATTATTAATGTGTCTTAACTTTTAAAGTAATTTTAGCCACTTGTTGATTATAAAGATCTTGCAGTGTAATTCTAATTCTGAACAAAGCTAGAACCAAAGCAGTAATAGGAAGATAAACACATTCTGAATTTAGCTGTTTTATCTGTATCATGAGATAATTAATATGTTATGGTATATTATGTGTTTGAATAAACCAATGATAAAACCCTAAATCTTTCAAGTTTCTTCTGTCCTGTGACTAGTCAGGAGTTGATCATGTGTAGTCTGTTCAGATAAACCAACATTTATGTATAGAAGAATGCCTGAGAAAATTTCACGGAAGTAGATCTGATGTTAAAATCTATTGCAGAGCTTTTGCGTGATTATGTACTTGGTTTTATCAAAGGGCCATTGTGGGTATGGTTTCAGTTTTAATATACATCCAATTAAGCACCTACAATGTAATTGATGGTTTCAAACTTTCCTCTTCAGTAGTTTAACAAATGTTATAGATTTGTAAAGCTTGGTGAATTGGCTATACAGGGTCAGCTTTTGTGTTTATTTAAAGATATAGCTTGGGAAAGGATATTCAGATGTCATAGCATTGCAGGGTATTTTGAGGGACAAGATTTTCATTTTATATGATTGCAGGTTGTATAAAAAGGTAAACGAACCCGCAAAGAAACTTGAATTTGCGGTCTTCACCATCATCATCATCATCATCATCATCATCATAATCTATCCCTGGCATGGGTCCTCTCATAGATATTGGAATAATCTTCTCGATGCCATTTTCTGTTAAAATAGATCCATTGACCATCGGTTCTTCTATCTCTAAATACAATCTTTCTTTTTATTGGTCAGCATCTTTTTGCACTCTGTTTTTTCACCCACTCATTAATGCATACCGTGCAATTCAAGATGAATGAGATTCGGTATTTATTTCGCACCTATCTGCTTTTGGAAGAAACAGATCGAGCAGAAGAATAGTACCCGTCTTATTTTCTCCTGCAATGCGATAACGATCTGCACTGACGTACACCAGATCAATATGCTTGATCTGAGACTTGCAGTCAAAAGACGCCATCAACTGCTGAGACGGAAGATGCCACGCCTTGATGGTACAGTCACGTGATGCGCTAACCAAGTAACAGTCGTCAGCTGATAGACACATGGCCATAATGGCGTGGGTATGCCCATCCAAGAAACTACAGAGAGCAAGAGTAAAAAAAAAGCAAAATGAAAGTAGAATGAAATCTATCAATGATCTAATTATATGTTTAATAAATTACTGTAGAAAGGAGTGAAAGTTGAATTAATTCCTGTAATTAAGTGCTTCTATCCTGCCTCCACTTTCAATTTCATCTTACATGTGCAGCTGAGTATCCTACATGCCTCCGCCTGATTCACTTTACTGACAGACAACCAAATACATAATCCATGCGGTGGGAGGATTGAGGAGGCATCAAAACAAAGATTACATCATTCTATTCATCATCATTTATTTGATGAATAGATTTGTTCATGGTTAAAGACATACATACTTTTTATAGATGAAACTAAAGCATTAATTGGTTTCTTATAAGTTCTATGGATTTGTTTTCTAATACTTTTACAGTATAATTCTATACATGTCCGTCTATATTCCAGTGATAAGCTGTTTCCAAATGCAATCATTTAAAAATCGTCACACAATCTGTGCTGCAACAACATCATCCTTGTGACAGTATAATTTGGAGTTTCTCGGCTGCATGCACAATATAATGCGCTTCATCATAAAGTTATAGATGACCTGTAACTTTGTTCATGAAGAAAAGGAGAAGAAGAAGGAGGAGGAGGAGGAGGAGGAAGAGGAGGAGGAGAGGAGGAGGAGGAGGAAGAGGAGGAGAGGAAGAGGAGGAGGAGGAAGAGGAGGAGGAGGAGGAGGAAGAGGAGGAGGAGTAGGAGGAGGAGGAGGAAGAGGAGGAGGAGAGGAGGGAGGAGGAGGAGGATGAGGAGGAAGAAGAAGAGGAGGAGAGGAGGAGGAGGAAGAGGAAGAGGAGGAGGAGAGGAGAGAGGAGGAGGAGGAGGAGGAAAAGGAGGAGGAGGAGGAGGAGGAAGAGGAGGAGGAGGAGGAGGAGGAGGAGGAGGAGGAGGAGGAGAAGGAGGAGGAGGAGGAGGAGGAGGAGGAGGAGTTTACTTACTGCTGTTCTGTCTCATCTTCCCATATATTCCATAGATGGAGTTGTTTCTGCCCAGAATGAGAACCAGTGATGACCCTCTGACCATCATGTGTGAATGCAGCACACACAACTTCTGATGTATGGATGCTCAGTAGCTTGACCACTTTACCAAATGACCCATCGGATGTCCGAAGTGACCACAAAAGAGCCTTCTTGTCATTCCCTCCTGTAACGGCGTATTTACCTGCGAGGGAGAAGATGAATTATTAAACGGGTTATCGATGCCTCTCTGCGCCTCGATCATTGTATTGGGAAGGGGGGGGGGGGGGGCAAGGGTCGCGGCACGAGCCCCAGGCGCCGTTTTTAGAGGCCACCACCCCCCCAAAAAAAAATTTAAAAAAAAAGAAAAAAAAAAGGAAAAGGAAAAAAGCAACATCCTGTTATTTTAGATTTCAAGTTTTTTTTTGTTTTTTTTTTCATTGGCGTGAGAAGTTGGAAGGGGCGCAATATCAGCGCTTGCCTCAGGCACCGTTTTCCCTAGATACGCCCCTGGCCTCAAGGGAACCCACAACACAATGCTCCACGGTATATACCTTTCGTAAAGTCCCGCTTCTTCTAAACTTCCACCCTGGCTGAACCCAAACTTTGATTAGGCTTACATGCTTAAGCCTAGCAAGAAATTGGGAATAAAACCTACAGTAATCCAGATCCATCCCTCTGTCTTTCACGAAATGAAGTTCCAGTGTACTAAAAGAAAAATACAATTTCGTATGTCAATTTTTCAGGCATTTTTCAAAAAATTTTGTCATAACATGTAAGAAATTTTAATAACTCTCCAAACTCTTGGATAGGCAAATTAATAGAAAACGAAATTAAGCTTCCTACCATCGTCAGCAACGCAAAGACATCGAATTGATGTGCGATGTTCTTTGGCTGATAGCAGACATTCTCCAGTTTCATATTTCCATATGTTGAGCATACCCTTGCTATCAGCAGACAAGATGAAAGTATCTGCCGGTTGCTTTGCCACTTTCACAAGCTCTACTGAACCTTTATGCCCTTAAAGCAGAATGAAATAACAGTAATAGAATTGAAAGATTCAATGATAAATGAATATATAAAATATGTTTTCCCGACAAATTTCGCAACTGTGTCAGTCTAATTCATATTACGACCAATTATCATTTTTGCCAAGCTAGTGCTATCCTGCAATTTAATTCATGATTGGTGATTTCAAATTCATTTTGGAAGCATGAGTATTTTAGACATTCAAATGACCACTTTCACATCCAATTTCAAAGTTTTCGCGCATATTTTATGAAGCTTCATTGAATTTGATATCGCAAGGTCACGTGATCACGCAACACACACACCCTCGTGCATTCAAAATATTTTTTGAGCATCTAGCTTAACGAGTTGTGCATTGAATTTTTTCAGTATGAATTTTTATATCTTTGCAAATTTGTATGTGTATTTGACATTATATCTGTCTTTCAATACGGAGCAAAAGCGTTTTTATAATGCCTTTATTCATCTCACCGTTAATTCGGCAACTAAAGGCCTGTTTATTTTTTTATTGACAAGAAAATACCACATGTTAAAGCCAAGAATCGGAATAATGCAAATAAAGACCTCATCATGTAATTCTTTCATTTCTAAGGAAGGATACAATACTTATTATAGAAGATATTTCTGAAGACAAAAATTCTTTTACCGCTCTTTAATGCACCGGATTTGAACGAATATGTCATGGTTCTTCTGAGGGATCCACAAATTACAAGCATTGCTTTTTAATGAATCCCTCCATGTCCAAAGAATATAAGAATGCATAATTAAATTAACGATTTATTATGTGTACTTATCAAATGAATATGTATATGTATTATTTCTTCTTTTTTGTAATAATCCCTATGCAATGCCGATGTATTTCTTTTCTTTCTGTTGGAAATCAATAAAAACGAATTTGAAATTTGAATTCTAAGTATGAGTTCTTTGAATACCTTAAAGTTTGATAATCAAAAGCATATGTAAAAGGTGGTTATCTTAAGTTGTGGCCTTCACCCATTCCTCGGGAGACTGCCACATCAATTCGTATCCTTCAAAGTATACCCATATTTTCAAATTAATCTTTGAGGTAATTCTTGCGTGAGTTAGAAAAATGTGTAGATTGCAATCCATCCTTTAAAAAAATTATGGACTCAACTGCTCAAGGAGGAAATGATATTTGAAATCAGAGCTTTTCTCTTTTCTGGAGAATGCTAAACAAAACAGTTCCATTAACTACTATATATGGACTCAGGAAGGAAGCGAAATTCAAAATCAATCTTTTTTCAGGGAAATTACATGTAAACGAAAAAGTTGGATGAACTGCTATTATTGACTCGAGGAGGAAATGAAAATTGAAATCAGCGCCATTTTTTCAAGGATATTTTATAAACAACTTTTGATTAGATATTATATATATTTCAGGGAAATTCTAAACAAAATAGTTCGATTACCTAAAGGCATATCGCTATGAATAAACATATTGCGAATTGCACTGCCCATTTGACGAATTTGAATGATGAATATGAATTCGAATTTGAATTCGCAGACGAATTTGAATTAGAATTGCACAGAGATGAATTTGATGACAGAAAAGCAAAATCCCTTGCTCGAAACGTTTAACTGATACTTGGATACATTTTTCAAATAACAGAATACTGGTAAACGATTTTTTTGTTGTTGCTAAATTGAATGAACGCTTTATCGAATGGACTGAAAAAAAAAAGTGAAATTGGCCTAGCAAACCTAATGAAAATGACTCTAAACACCTTTAAAAGAATATTAAATACTTTCTTATTACAACCACATATTCATTGTTATAATCCTATTACAATCATATAATCATCACTATGAAATCATCACCGCTCGCTATTTTTTTTTGGTTTTTTTTTGGTTTTCTTTAAATTTCCCAATGATTTTGTGCGCTCGCTATTTCTTACTCATCCTCTCCAATCCATATGCAGCCCATTAACCCTCTTTTCCTTTTCTTCTTTCCATTCTCTTTCTTTTCCTTCATTTCATTCAGTTGCTTTTTTTCTTTCATTTATTCTTTCCTTATCAAATAATTTCATACCTCTACGCTTTTTTCCCCAGTATTCACTGTTCTAGTTATAATGTCTCTGTTGGCCACTATCTCTCCTTTTCTTGCTATTTGTATACTTCACCTTTTGTCTGCATGCTGTTTCTATTTTGAGGGGTCCACAAACTACAATCTGTGCTTTTAAGTGGATCCCTCCATTTCCTCAGAATATAAATCAAGGTTCATAACTACTTTGCTTTTCTTTTCATCGCATGTCATTTACACTGTTCTATGTTTATTTCAGATGTAATGCTAATGTAAAATTTTCATTATACTCCTGGTTATTGCATGATGGTATTTTTTATTTGTGTTTTGTTAAAAATGAAAATAAAAGTTAAAAGTTCAAAATAATGATGAAAACAGTGACAACACTTATGATCATAAAATGATGATGATGATGATGATAACAATAACAACAGTAATAATGCGTTAACATGTAACTGGAGCGAGTTTGGAACCATTAAAAATAAGTGGATATCATTGTTTAATAACGTAATGGTTGCTTTTTCAAAGATTGCTCCATTTCATAAAGATCTATTCAATCAGTTAAGCAAGGTATTTGGAGAACAAATTTAGATTTCGGTATCAATGCCAATCTTATTCATGCAAAAGTGATATACGCAACAACAACAACAACAACAACAACAACAGAGAAGAAAAACAATTAACAATAATGGTTTAGTGCTTGCAATTAATTCTGTAGTTGAAAGCCATTTCAGTGATAAAAAGTCCTAGGTGTCACTTTTGCATGGTTTTCGGATTAATGTGTTACCCTTGTTCTGACCTTTATAAAGAACTTAACGGTTAAATTACCTTCCAGAGTTTTCCTACAAGATCTGTTCTTCAAGGACCAAACTTTTACTGTTGTGTCAAGTGACCCCGTGATGATTTCACCATCATGTCCTTCGGCTATGCACACAACGTCCTTTTTATGACCTTCAAGATCGAACGCAGCATTGCTGTCCTCGGATTGGTCAATATCCCAGACACGAGCCACGCCTTCATCTACCATTCCACCAACCAGCTTTTTGCCATCGTTACTCACCAGGAGAGTGTATGCAAACCCAGTTTCTCGTCTTATCACTTGGCAGTCATGGAACCTTGAAAATTTGACAGTGGCTTCTTGGCCGCTGGTGATGACTGTTGATTTGTCTGGTCCAAAGAGTAGTCCAAAGGCGTGCTCTTTATGCCTCTCCCTTTTTATGACCTGTAAGGTTGGCGACAAATGATACATAGACAAGAAGTGACACACTACTCCAACAGCATCACAACTGCCATTCAAAAATGTCTCTTTTCTTTGTATTTGGTATGGTTGTCTATTCTCTAAGTGGAAGAATTATGCTTACAAATAAAAGTGGGAAAAGCATGATTTGTCATTTGCTTCTCAAGTTCAAGCCACAGAGATTTAACACTCACAGTTTTTATAGCTTCTTCATTTACTACTCACAGTTTTTCTTGTGTAGTCCCACACTTTCGCACTCTTGTCATTAGATGCAGAGTAGATTTTCTGACTGCTTGATCCTGTTACATCTGAAATCCAGGATGAATGTCCCTCCAGGGTAGTGATGAGGGAATTGCCAGTGTCGTCAGTTTTCAGACTCCATACACTTAGGCAATCATCCTTGGATCCAGTCACTAGAATCTCTTGTGAGTTGGCATCAATTGGATTCGCTGGGCCATACCACAGACACGTAATCATGCCAACATGACCTAAATAAAGAAAAATCGAGAATTCTGAAGACCTTCTGATGTGTTTATCAGATTATTGAGAGCTTACATTAGGCTAATATTAGAATAAGAAGTTTAAAAAAAAAAATAAAGGAAAATGCTGAACTTGACTACACTTTTGCAGTTCCGGTAATATGAACGAGCATGTGTCGATGGATGAAATAAGATTTCAGTGAAAATGATCGAAAGTGTTTTTAAAGAAAAATATGGTATCGCGACAAAGAAATCACTAACCTTTGAACGTCAACAAAGCATTTCCTGTTTTCATATCCCAGATGAAAACCGTGGAGTCCCCAGACCCAGAAGCAAGGCGCTTATTTGACAAGACCAAAAAGCAGGAAATGGCTTTCTTGTGTCCTTTGAGTATTTTGATGGGATCGCTTTCTTCACCCAGATAATTAGATAACTTGATGGTTCCGTCGCTACCTCCTGTGATAAGGGTCTTGATGGATGCTGCCTGTAGAGCTTCCCTGATATCACCAGCCCTATGAACCTCAAGACTTTTGATGCATTCCTTGGTTTCGATGGACCATCGTCTGATTCGCCCGTCCTGACATACTGACAGGATTTCCGAGTTACCTTCGTAAAAAACGAAGCGCGCAGCTGCTGGATGATTCAAAGTAGTCAGAAGTTGGCCGCTCTTCAAATCCCATAGGTACACATTCGTGCCTTTCTCTGCTCCAGATATGGCCAGAGACCCATCATCTTGTATCTGGAATGAAGTGATGGCATGATTCCTACCGGTTTCTAGCTTGCATGCCATTTCACCACTAGAGAGTTCGAACATGCCAAGAACCTGACAACCAAAGATAACATGCTTCTCATCAGGGCTGACAACAAGTGTTAATTTTCCAGAAGCTTTCTGCTTAACCTTTATCTCGAGGGTGTGAATGAGTTCTGTCTTCGATTCATCCCACACATTTGCCATCGGTTGCCCGTCATTGTCTTTGCAGACAGTCACAAGGACACCTGCAAAACTAGCAAAGGCAATAGCTTCTACTCTACTCGGATGACCTGCAAGGGATGCTTTCAACTGCCCTCCGGGAGGGATGAGGCATGCTCCTCTGGGAATGATCAGAGGTCGAGAAGTTGTTTGTATCCAGGCCTTTGCTTCATTAAGTAGTCTTCCAATGTTTGGATACACATCGGAAAAATCGGACAACCGACCGAGAAGTTGCCCTGCTAATGAGAACGCATCTTCCTTGATATTGCTGCCGGACAGGTAGAGCGC
Source organism: Echinometra lucunter (assembly GCA_029962745.1). Taxonomy (NCBI): domain Eukaryota; kingdom Metazoa; phylum Echinodermata; class Echinoidea; order Camarodonta; family Echinometridae; genus Echinometra; species Echinometra lucunter. The sequence continues at coordinate 38,083,415 of CM057153.1, forward strand.
ATCTATCAGTAGCGCACTCTCATCATTATACTGCACGAAATCATCAATGAGCTCTATGAAATTTAGAGCTCTCAACTTCGTCAGAATCCACTCGAAGTTGTACATGACGTACTTTACCAAACCTTCTGGAATGCCACTACTAGGTTTACATTGCATGAGGTGGTAGGGAAGCTCCTGCAACTTCCGCAAATTGAACACATCTTCTCCGAACATCAACGGCTGAGAGGCTGCTTGACGATCTGCCCTTTGGAAGTCTTTGTTGCGACCGTGAAGCCTGATCGGTTTGATGGCACCATCACTGTACTCTCCCCTAAACATATCTGCAAGTAGAAGATGCCGAGCCTCCATAATATTTGAATCACCAAGGTACTTCTTCCGAGCAGTGTCAATAAATTGTCGATGATACCACGTAATCACAGTCTTTCCACCTGCTTGCCGTTCAGTTATGAATTCGTCGATGTCTAAGCGTAGTCGCTTCCAGAGGGATGGGGGGATTCGAACAACATCTTCATCAGGAGGATCCCAGTACTGGTAGACGTCATTGAGAACCTGGTCATCGCAAGAAAGGATATCCTCTATCTCTGCTTCTGTCAAACCACTCTTGCCAGCAGTTAGATAACCAAGAGCATGAGCTACAAACAGTTCGCCATGACGATCCTCCAGATCTTTGTACAAGGACAAGATGGCTTCAACAACAGTACTAGGAAGCTTTATCTCTTCCATCTTCTTGAAAGATGGCCATGTAACAAATTCTTCGAACAGCAGTTTCAAGAACAGAGGCTGGGGACATTTCGTGAAGGCTTCAGTGGCAATGCTGACCTGCTCACTGGTAAGTGTTCTTCCTTTGCTTTTGAGCAAACTCTTCATGATTGCAAGGCCATTGTCTTTTCCGACAGCGTCCATTGGAATGTAACACCTGGTGTCTTTCAAATTCACTTTGATGTTGTACAGGCACTGGTGCTCTTCTTCAAGCATTGATACAACTATGTAGGTGTTTTCGTGGAGGGTTTTAGGCAACCAGTTCATCGTATGGGCATTGTTATTGGAGGCCAACTGATCAATGCTGTCTAAGATAAGTAGAAGAGGTTTCTCTTGGGATGGGAGGCTTTTTATCAGGGTGTTGAATGTCTGAACTGTTTCTGAGAAATCCTCCAAATGTTCACCTGCCGGTTGTTCTACACCATAGGCAAAACAGATCTGTATAAGAAAAAAATAAAGCACGAAACGTTTATAGCAGTTCGGAGAACTTTGGACTCTTTCTCATAATATGGCATTTCGATTGATAAAAAGACAACAGTTTTTTTTAAAATTTATTTATTTATTTACCACTTGTGGGACGGAACACCCAATCAGCATATGCTGTTTTTCGTAGGGGTCCATAGTAGGGGTCCACAGTAGATAGTCAGGAATCCTCTCTGTACCAGTACCACGGGGTTAGGCCTATATTGCAATAGTCCCTCCATTATGGAGATGCCTCTATTAGTTTGGTTCAAACAGTGTTTAGAGATCGATGAAAAGGGAAATAGCCAGAGAATGATGTCTAATTCAACATTGCTTTTAAAGACTTTCCCGAGGCCTTTTTAAAAAGGCCTTTTGAAGATCAAGGTCTGCAGTTAGACCATTTGTATACAAGGTGTCACTGGTTTCATCTGGTTTAAGGATTCCAACTTACTTTACCATAACAAATTTACTGGTATCCTCAATGCTAAATACCTGTCTACAGATGCTTTGAAGGGTCATATGTATGGAGGAGGTCTGTGCAGATGTTCCCAGGAATCGTAGGACAGTCACACAGTCCCTTCCAACCATTTCCTTGCTGTGTCTGGCCACCATGGCCATGACGGAGGTCTTTCCTGATCCAGAGACACCATGAACGACTAATGGTCTTCTGAAGTTTTCTCTGAGGCGTGCCTGGATTGAGCTGATTAATTTCTCTCGTCCTTGAAATGTGCTGCAACATGAAGAAGCGTATCTTAACCTTTAATCCTCTTGATACATGTGCGGTATGATGATTGAAATGATTTTTTTAAAATCGTCATAACATTCTTCTCCATTGCAACTTGGGAATCTGTAATAGAAATGCTGAGGCTGAATTTTCTTTGAAAATATAAAATACTCATGGATTCTTGCATAATGGTTCTCTACTATTACAATCATTTTACAACAGATATACCTTCGATATATTACTGGACATAATGTCATCATGAATCCCTCACCTGCATTTGGTTTTACAGAAAGACGCGTGATGCAGGAGTTCTTTGTACATATCTGTCCTCAGCAGATCTTTAGTAGCAGTTGTACGGTCTTCTAGTTTCTTATCGATCATAGCCTTCATACTGCTTTCAAAGACCTTGCAGATCTCATTCAGATACTCGGCATGTTCTGGACAATCTGCAGGGTCTAGACCCTTCTCCGTCCATGGTAGACTGTACTTCTTGATGGATTCCGATGGGACAACACTGGGGATATACTCAGTCTTCAGTCGGGATAGCTTGTCTTTGGGAAGCTCCATGAACTGAATGTTGTTTTGATCCCTAAATATAGACAAAAATTTCAAAAAAGTGTCATCCAAACAATAACGTAAAACATCACAAACACAATATCTTTCCCCATTCAGCAGCAAGTTTACAGAACAAAAACGTTTTAAAAAGTGAAGAAAAGAATGCCCTTCATGTAGTTTTATGGAACAGAAGGCTTTTCGAAAACTCTGTTTTATTATTGGCAAGAGATGATTTCAGTCAGTAGATGAGCAATGAGTATTTTTTTTTAAAAACAAATCTGCATTATGTTATTACTGTGATAATGTCTTTTGCAATATTCTTCAAATCAAATTTACGAACGACTGTTTTAGTCTTGGCTGTTACCGACTATTCCGACCCCCCCCCCCCCTCCACAGCCACCATTTTCAAAATATTACAATAGGCCTACTTACTTTGTCGTCTCAACGTCCGCGTAGTTGGCGACCACACTTTTATTTTTGATCGAGGGCACTAGATTCTGGAAATCTCGCACGAAGAAGAGGCAGGTTTCTTGGATGTTGGTGTTGTCTTTCAGCGCATGTCGTATTTCTTCTTCTGTCACTGGAATATACCCGAAATACACATAACAAAAATAGCAGTGGACTTCGGAAAAACATGGATATCAAACATTATTAGGGTAAAATTTTTTGGTTAATACTATTTTCATAGCCAATAAAATCATTATGCCATAGAAGGAAGGCGCGGATAGATGGCTGGAATGGATATATTAATTCCCGTAGGCTATTTCCTCTTAATCTTGTACTTCCTGTGCTGACGATGATGTGAAAGTCGTGAAAGATATCATTTCTATTTACAGCTACATTTTTAAGCTTTTGAAAAATAAACATAGAAAAAATTAATGACTTAAAAATTTACCAGACATAATGAAGGAGTGGACCTCCTCCTCACTATACGCTTCTTCCGCTGCCGATGACCCAGCAAACTCATCAAAGACCTTCCTCATTCTTGCATATATCTTCCACCACGTATCCCTAGCCTCATTCTCCTTTTCGGGCTCCTTCTTGTTGTGGTAGTCAGGCAGAAGAGCGGTGATAGGTCGAAGGGCGTACACGGAAGGGACGGCGTTAGTATCCTCAGTATACCATGTCCTCAGGAGCTCGATATCGGCCTGGTTGACGCGGTCGTTTTGTGAAATGATGGCCAGTAGCTCCCGGAACATTGGAGAAGGTATGGTTGATTTCAGTGGTCTGTAGCCGTACTTGTTGCCAAGAAATCCCTGTAGTAGGAGTCGTATAATCAATGCGGGATTACCCTGGTCCGTAACGATATAGGGAATTTGAAAGGAAGGGTGTGGGAGCTAAATGCACTAAAGGTTTGAATGTTTTAATAGTACAAAAATATCCTTGTGTGGGACGTGTACTGTGATCAAACTATGAACGGACAAACCTTCCTAAAAGAAAAACTATCACTCTAGTATACATGGCTTAGTAATACCAATATAGTACCTCCGTAATGTCCACTTTAAGCTTAGACCCTCTTTAGGACTACATGAAGTTCCAAAGAATAATTCGGAAGATGTATTCAAGACCTTACCACAAAGTATGGTCCCTGGGACAAGCGTTTGCATCTATCAATTTCATTGAGACATAGGAACGATGTCAGATGATCTGCTGTAGCACTGTCCCGTACACCCCATCTCATATCGACCACCTCAAATTCTAGCTTCCTTTGCTGGCAATACCGTCGAAGCTTTGGAAACACTTCCTGCATTAACTTATTTCTTTCCTCCTTCATGTCTGTAAGATAAGAGTTTGTGTATTATTCTGTTACTTTAAAAATGAAGTATATATCATAATAGACAGAATTCTCTTAAGGGCAGAACGAAATACCAATGGGCTGATAAATTATATAAGCCACAACCCACATCACCAATAGCCCCACGACCGCCACGAGGTCCCAAAACTTTGTTAAAAGTTATCAGAGCTTTATGAGACCGACTACCCGCGGGACCGATTGCCTGAGAGTCTTGAGAGCATTTGGCAACCTTCTGATAGTTTATGAAATAGACAAGAAGATTCCAAAATGCAGCCTTCATTTTACAGAAAATACCTAAATTCACCTTAGGCAAATGGACTATATTATGGGAATATGTAGTAGGGAATAACATTTATGCGGTATTAAATCTTGATTTAAGGCAATCTGTTTTGCAAATATCATGGAAAAGATCATGGCATGGTCTGAATTATGTTTGATAATAATTATGTGCCTCCCTTTGGTTATCTAAAGCCCAACGCACACTGTATCGATCTGTCTGCGATCCGATTTTGGAAAAAATGTTATAGTATTTGATATGAACATTTAAACATGAAAAATCATAACGTCCAAAGTTCTAAGTCGTCGTATGAATACTAAAGTTACAACTCCGGGCTACCGCGAGCCTCTTTGTATGTATAAAAACGAAGTCAATTCCGAATCGCAGTGACGTCATAACAGTCTTCTTTTTTTAAAGCAACACATACACCCGTTGGTATCAGTATGCATATAGCACAATAATTTATTTGATATACGATAAAACAGCAATATAGATTAAAAAAATGCCTTCCTCAAGGGCATAGATGCCGTGCCTCTCCTGTCGAGCGCTTTAAACAACTCAACCACGGCACCTTTACTTGCGATCAGTCACGGCACCAATCTTGCGATTGGCTACGATTTGAAGCCGATTTTTGCACTTATTCCGAATTAAAGGATTGCATTTAACCAAAATTTGGATTTTAGTATTCCGAATCAAAGGCTTGCATTTAACCAAAATTTATATTCAATAAACTCTTTGTTCCTATTCTTTCCTATTTGCTTAATATTTTTCTACCATGCCATGTTCTTCGACCCTTTTCTTCGTCTCGAGAGAGTTTGTGGGTATATAGCAGGGGGGGGGGGGAGGTGGGAGGTGCTGCTTGTGTAAATCGTCATGATTACTTCCAAACCTATTTAGAACATAGCTTTATCAGTCAATCAGCAATACTGAAAATAACACCTTGTTATCAAGTTTACAATTACTAAAGGTTTTACGATGATATAAAATATCCACAGTTAGAGATGAAATCATTATTCCTTGAAAGCTGAGAGCACTGAAATCGGTACCCTAGCTTAGCCGGGGTAATATTGGGAGCGCCTTGCGCACCTAGTTTGGTGGATTCGTGCGTTATATAAATATCCATTATTATACTCTATCTCATGATTATTACAGTAATTTGGTTGACCAAGGACATTCATAAACTAAACGCTAACGAAATGTGGGACTTGATATAAAATCAAAATTCTGCTTTGAGAAATAATAATATGTAATATGTAATAGCGGGTTCCTATCTTTTGATCACTTTAGACCTTAAATAATGAACAGCAAGGATTACTATGGAAGCTTATCATGATTTATTGCACAATCTTAACATGAATAGACCAAACTGCATGTTGGGTTTCCATGTAAATTGCTTTTGGCTTGACTCAAGTCACTAAATATCGTGATATACGACATACTACTGTTCTTAAAATGCGTTCAGTCTTTTGGACATAGTTCGGAAATTGCACTGACAGAGACAAACCGCAAACTGTAGTTCGTGTAACCCTTACTCTTTCCAGACTTTGCTATTTGTTCAGTGAGTGAGATTGGGAAGAATAATTATTTATCCATATTGCAGAACCGGAGTACAGGGAGGTTATAGCTTGTGGTACAGTCAACAGTTCTTTTGATATAGACTTATGTTTACAAATAGTACGAAGAATGGTATGACAATATGCCTTGTTGGAGGGTGTCAAATAAGCTACACACGCAGTATCGATAAAAGCAGCATTTGCTTAAAAGTTATCATGCCCACGTAAACATGTTAATGCTTAAACGATCACCCGTGCCCGACCTTTTTCCTGGTCAGAGATCTATGCCGGGTGTCCCAAAAAGCGGAAAGGCGGATTTTCAGTAAAGGGGGCCTACTTTGCCTTCAAAAACTATATTTTTTAAACAAAATTTTTTAAAACATCTTCTATCTAAGAGAAAAATACCGAGATCAGCTATGCCTTTTTCCTAAAACATTCCTTTTTATGGCATGTTTCTTTTGATGAAAATGCAACATTCATGTCATTGGGCTTTCCTCAACCATTGTAACATGTTACAGAACGGAAGAGGTTGATCATTGTGGAGTAATATACTGGGTGGTAGAGAAGTAATCAGTTGTCCAGTCTGCTACTTCATATGGCAACTGACATGACTGATTACTTCTCTACCACTCATGGTACACGCCTTTTGAAAGGCTATTTTCGTCACAAGTCTACTCTCATCGGTACCCCAAAACATGCAAAATATGAAATAACTATCTAAATAAAAGGGCGCAGAGTCTTAGCCGGTTTCAGTGATCTTACCCAATGCTCCCACTGATGTAAAAATGCTTTTCGAAAGCAAATAAGCTGCCGTTAAACTTTTTTTGACACCTGGTATAGCTCGAGCACAGTCTGCGATTCAAAAATTGTTCTGAATGGGCATCTCCTTGGGCTCTTATTATATAAAACGTTATCAGTTAAATGTTTCTAGGGCCCAGTATTGCCATGTAAGTGTTTGCCAGGTGGTTGTTTGAAAGTTTACAACAGTTTGTGCACTTCAACACAACATCAGATCAAAATGCCTTCATGAAAATGGTACAAAGGAGATTTGTGCTCCGATGCGTAAGCCTTGTCGAAAGTATTATTCCTCGCTCACTTTCCAAATTTGATGCAGAAAACGATTTGGCCTACTGCTTTTAAATGTAACCAAAATGGTTTTAATATTCAATTTTATAACAAACTTTTGAAACTGAAGATAAACACATGTTTCCGGTTACTAATGGTTTTTGAAAGAAAGTGAGGGCAGATTTCAAATTCAAAAAATAATGACTGGTAATTTACATCATGTTTTGCAAGGAAAAGCGTGAGCTTCTAGGAGAGCTAGGAGCTTGCAAAAATTAGGCAAATGCTTGTTGAAGAAAGAAAATTCCTCCTTTTCATACAGGCATTTCCAAATCCGACAAGCCTTTGCGTACAAGAACAAAACCTTTCCTTTTGATTTTCAGGAAAATATGAAAAGGAACGTTAGCTCATGCTGTCAAGGAAACAACCTACTGCTTCTTTTTACTAGCAATTACTAGTCTTATTTGGAATATCTGAAGATACAAGCATAAGGTTAGAAAAGCATTTGCTAGGCGTAGAGTTTTATCGATACGGCCCAGTGGAAGGATGAAAGAGAAGGGAAGAGGCAGAAACACAAAAGAGAAAAGGAAAGAGAGAGAGAGAGAGAGGGGGACGTAGAAGGAGAACGACAGATAGATACAGAGAGAGAGAGAGAGGGACAGAAAGATTGAAATACAGTGAAAGGAAGGGGCTAACACTGAACACTATACATCACATTCCCAGCCGCCATCATGAATAATATAAATTACACAATTTCGAATACCGGGATTGTATCCCGACCTCCTGAGGTTAGAAGGCTTAGGACGAGAAACTCTTCATCACTGTACTGGTTTCTCTGTATTTAGGACATGGGTAAACTTTGATATCATTTACCTGTGAAGGTTGAACTTAAGAAGATTCTCACAGTGTTGGATTCTTGCTCTGGAAGGGCCTCTGTCTCACCCCTCACCAGGGCTTCAAACGCCGATCCCGCCGGCAGGGTGGGTGAAGGTTCGTCCTCCATTGTACCAGGTTTAACACCTCTGATGGAAAGGATAGAGAGAGAGAGAGAGAAAAAAAAAAAGCGAGAGAGAGAGAGAGAGAGAGAGAGAGAGAGAGAGAGAGAGAGAAAGGGGTGAGGATAATTTGAGATATAGATATAATAATCAGTGATCTTTAAAGCTTAGAGCTTGGTAAACACATGAAATATTGTAATGAATGACGAAAGAGGGGGGGGGGGGGGAGAATTTGATGATGTACATATTGGAGAATCTTGTTCCATAAGGCTAATTCTGGTCTAATTGATATCGTAATAAACATGTTTAATAGCTTGTGCATAGTCCACCAACCAAATTAAATCTAATACCCATACCCCCAAATTGAGGGGCCATCCTTATTTGCCCACGCTAATGCTTAAACTTGAACCAAAAGAATGCTTTCAAAATAAGTTTGACTATAACATTATCATTGTTCGTGCTGGTTTAATGTTGGACAGCACGCTCACTAAATGTCAGTATCGAATAAAGTGTAAAGTGTGGAACATCCTAAACTATCAAGCAAATTTCCATAAAACTTACCTGTGTCCTCTGCACAGAGCTGTAAAGTATCAGTTAGTCCCCTTAGTCATTTCATGCATCGCAGCCATTCCTCCCATGATGTCTGTATATCAAAGTTCAGTCAGTTTATGTTGAACTATCATCTTATGTACATGTACATACTGAAATATAGGTGAGGTTAGGTTGTGAGATGCACCGATGTGTCATCGTATTTAGATCCCCGGATATACATGGCTAGGACTCAGCGGTAAGCGAGGAAACGGTAGGTCACCCCTTCCGTTACTGTTGACTTATCTTGACTACAAAGTCCCAAAGGAACGGGATGGGGGGGGGGGGGGGGAGGGGAGAGGCATACGGTTTACCATGGAGCTAAAGGGGGGGGGGGAGGAACGCGCCTCTTTGCTTCAGATCAAAATAAATTTGACATAATTTCTTGACTCTCGTGAAGACTTTCTGGTTATGAAGTAGAGCGAATTATTCGACGTCACTACAGAAATCAAACGAACTTTGTATGAAATTATATGATCATAAAAGAGACATGCATTTAAATATGATTTTTTTTGGGGGGGGGGGGGCGAATCTACTAACCGATGGAGAGAGGTAAAGGAGCATACATGTAACTATAGGCAGAAGATGAGAAAAATAGGGAATGTACATTATGGGGAGAGAGGGAGAGAGAGAGAGAGAGAGAGATGGGGGGGGGGGGGGGGGGGAGGGAGGGAGGGATAACCACATAGAACGCGGGAAAGAGGGGATAGCAGAAAGAACATATACATTTAAGTCAAGGAATATTGATGAGACAAGGAGATTTAGGATTAAGATATCAAATTTTTTTCATTTCATTATCATTTTGATTTTTGTTATCTATTTTATCATTATCATTATCTCATTGCTTTTGGCTATGTGTCATAAATGATGATAAACTGTATTGTAAGATCGGGGAAAAACAACCATAAATGGCTTGGGTAGAAAAGGTGTAAGAGGCACCAAGAGGAAGATGGAGCGGGGACTATTGCAGTCGCTACAAATCGATGAAGTCATCTCGAGTATCTCAAGGGAGTATACGCATACTTTTATACCTATACGAGATGATATTTTTCTTACCATAATTATAAAGTGTTATGTTCTGAATCAGACATGGACAAATATTGTTTTCTTTGTAAAATTTTTCAGAATTCAGGGTACGCAGCTTGATGCCTTGGATGTAGTTTTTGAAAACATATTTCTAAAATTGGTTTTGACGGCGGCTACTTAACGCAACACCAAGAGAGAGAGAGAGAGAGAGAGAGAGAGAGAGAGAGAGAGAGAGAGAGATGGTAGTGGAACAGAATCCGATAATAATCCAAAAGCGCCATACTCCGCAAACGATGGAGGCACTGGACAGGTTGAAACATATCTTTGCGTGCATGAAGATTCGTCTTTCCAAATGCTCTTTTTGAGAACTGCAGATGCATTAAGTATCATAAATAATCTTCCAGGATCGTTCTGACATTTAGCTTGAAATATCTCGATCGAGGATAAAAAGGCTTTGTCGAAATGATACTAGTACTTAAAAGTCGAATTTAGGACCTGCAGGTCTGAAAGCGAAATTTTTCTCTCCTCTGTGCGTCTCTATTGGATACTCCATAAGCAGATAAGCATTTTTGAAAGATGTGTGGATACGAAACGATATCCTGTCCATTTAGTTTTCACGGTACACGTGATGCAGGAACCCATTACACATGATCCTGCCACCCTATTGTTTTGTTTGGATTAAATCACTCTCTTGTCACTCTCGATATATTCCATATATCTTATCTGTATGTTTTCTACCTTTTGAATTAGGTTAAGAATGATCTAAGAATATCAGCACCATTTTCTTTTAACCATACTCTTATTTCTTTCTTATTTGTCATTCGACTTTTTCCTTTCGGATGAACTTCAAAATGGATATTGACATGTAAGTTTTCACTGCTTTGAAATGCACAAATATCTTTCTCTCTCTCTCTCTCACTCTAACACGCACACATCAAAGATTTCACTTCTCGAAAATTATAGCATATGAAAAAGAAAATGTTCCACCGAAATGTAAATCGGATTTATTCGATTCATAAATCCCAGGCTCCTTAACATCTTCCGTGAAAATAATATGATAAATGCCTTTTTGTTACTTTTCTTAGAAAAATACCACCCCATATATATCCCCAACCCTCTCCCTAAAGCCAATGGCCAGATATATAGGCCACTATATTTTAGTTGTAGCTGTTGAGACGAACCATCAATATGTTTAGCCGGCAATGATTCATTTCGTCTTGCATTTATGGAAGGTTTATTTCATAACTTCTCCCTTGCTAGCTGTGCCATTCGAGGCCTTTCGGAGTTTGCATAACCTTGTCTCACATATCCTACCAATTAGAGATATTGCTATTAAGCATGATTAGATAGCTACACCCTTATTATGATAACGGGCAAAGTACGAGCATCTCCTTCGAAATTAATCAGACTCACTCTCAGATATCAGAGGTAGATCACGAAACACTGACGAGAACTTTCAAGAGGTCTTTCTTGCAAGTCATTGAACGTAGGCATATAATAGCGACTGTTTGCATATATTTTTTTTCTCAAAGACAATCCAGCCTAAAAGTTGTTTCGATCTTTATTTGTCCTTATACGATTAAAATTGACATACCAGCGTTTTAAAATGTTATTGAATGATTACAACGATTTTATCAAAGTTTGTCGCCATTAGATTTCTTCTTGAGCTTCTTTTTGAGTTTTGTGAGCGATGGAAGGCTCGACGAGTAGTTATTCAACAATCCAGCCTAAAAGTTGTTTCGATCTTTATTTGTCCTTATACGATTAAAATTGACATACCAGCGTTTTAAAATGTTATTGAATGATTACAACGATTTTATCAAAGTTTGTCGCCACTGGATTTCTTCTTGAGCTTCTTTTTGAGTTTTGTGAGCGATGGAAGGCTCGACGAGTAGTTATTCAACTGGTAGCAATATTTTCTATTGATGATAATAATTCAACTGATTATAATTATTCATACGAATACAATTATAAATATCCTTATTCAACCACGTGGCTTGCAATAGTTCCCTTGTGGTTTCAGTCGTCAGTTCTATCACGATCGTGGTAATGTCATGGTGATTGTTGCTTACTACCAGAGTCAACGCATCCAATCTAATGTGGCTAATATCTTTATCCTCAACCTGGCCATCACTGATTTCATCGTAGGAGCCTTCATGTGGCCTGTTAACCTGGCATGGTTAATCAAAGATCGCTGGGCATATGGTGAGGTGCTTTGTAAGGTATGGTTGTTAGCTGATTACACAGTGAGCGTGGTGTCTGTTTTGACCATGATGTTGATCAGTTGGGAACGTTACTGTCTATTGACCATGGGAGTGCAGTATCAGACATTTCAGACCAAGAAACGATTGACATTGATCCTCTGTGTCACACGGACAGACTTTTTTACGTGGTAGACCTTCCTTGCGTTCGCATGGAGTCCCATTACTGGACAGCAGCATGTGAACTAGGCTAATAATTGTGACATGGAATTCACATTCAGTCTTGGTGGAACAGTAATTATGAATGTAATAGAGTTCTTCATTCCGCTCACAGTCCTACTCATCTTGAATACAGCTGTATATGTCAATATTAAACGGAGATCCAAAGGTGTTGTAGGTCCGAGTCCTTCGACCAATCAAATGCCTATATCTGTGTCGAGAAACCAGGAACAAACAGACCACTCATCATGCCCACCCAACGAAGATAGAGTGGCTCATAGATCTTTCGATGCCGTCAGTGATGTTGCTGAAGCCAGTGAATCCCATCAAAAGTGTCATGAGCCACAGTTCGGAGTCGAGAGAACGAACATTCGCGAGACATCGGAAAGCCGCTGTAGTCCTTGCAGTCCTGGTGGGGTGTTTCTTGATCTGCTGGCCTGGGTGCCTATCCAAATAACAACTGTCATGTATGCCATTTGTGGTGACAACTGCGTGTCGATTCTTGGCTGGGAGATCACGAATTCACTCGTGTGGTGTAATTCCTTGCTAAATCCGTTCATATACGCTGCCACTGACGTGCACTTTCGCCGCAGATTTCGACATTGCCTGCTCCTTGATCGTTGGGCGTGTGATTTGAAGCGCTGCAAAGTGCGCCTTCCGTGATATGGATATTTTGAAGATAGCGTAACGTACGGTTTCCTTGTTATGACGAAGGAGATGACTGCTCCCTTAAAGTCTCTTGATAAAAGGGGGAAAAATGTCTGCAGTGATAAAAGTTTCACGAATAGATCTTCGAAGGCATCAAGGAACACGTCATGTGTCCATGATGAAAACAATCCTACCTCTCAAATGACAGGTAACGTGATACAGAATAAGATCCCATACGTCTCCATCCACTAAACAGATAACTTTCCGGAGTATTTCAGAAAGTCCTCATGTGCTTTCAGCAACTTTCGAGTGAAACAGGACAAACTAAAATTTGACGACATTTTTACTTCGTGAAACTTTCTACCCTCATCACTCCGATGAAAAGTTCTGTCACCAGGTTACATGTTTCAGAGCCGTGCCCAACTTTTTTTTAAAAGACAATAAGTTGTCTGCGTCAACCTTCTTGACGACCAAGCGGAATAGTGGAAAGGAGGTTCTACAAGGTGACAGATTTTGACTTTCTGTTCTTTCCTAAAATAAAAATTTTATCAAGAAAAGAGGGTGAAACAGATGGGAGAAATATCGGAGGTGCTTGCGAAACAAACATTAACGTGGGATGTTTTTTTTTTTTTCTTCGAAGTTTCGTAAGGCGGGTGTTACTAAAAAAAAACACACACAAAAAAAAAACAACCCCCCCCCCCGAGAACAGAAAGAGGAAAAGCATTGCACACATCGATGTTGTTGGCTTTATACCTTTTCCCTTGAGAACGGGGCATCTTCAGCACGAGAGAGTTTAGAATTTGATATCGTCTCTTTATTATTTTAGTGGGCATATGAATTTAAAACGATAACTATTCTTTTTGGAACATACTACAAAAAGCCAACATGTTATACTAGGGAGCTGTTAGTAATACATAGAGCATAAAATTCATGTCACAAAGTATGTCTGTGATAAAATAATGATTGATTTCTGTAAAACCCTTTTGATTTTTCTACTTAGTTCTTTTTCTTCAGTCTTTTCTTCGTCTTTTTTACAGGCTGTCCCTTCATTTTTTAGTTGTTCTTTTCATTTCCTTGCTATATTTCAGTTATTGTGCAATGTTATTTACATTCTACAATCTAATGTTCTTCGGTGGTTCAGTTTCTATTTTGTGTGAAGGCTTTTACTTTTCTCATCCAATTTATTTCAGCTATACGGAGGCCATTAAGATGCCTCTTCTTCAAAACATACCAGATCGATTCATGTCGATACATTGTCCATCTTTGTCAGTCTTGGTAGTTAATGACTGCAACCATAACCTTCATCATGCTATGAGTAGGCCGAAGAATGTTGTCTTGTTATTGTGAGTCATACAGCTAGGAACATTGCGCACAATTTCATTCAAAGTGTATACATGAAAGTTTTGTTGATAAGTAAAAAGAATTTTGTGATTTTTTTTTTCATTATAAGAAAGTGAGTAATTGCATTTTTTTTTCCATTCTAACTTTCGTATGTTATTATGAGCACTATATGCCCATTTGTTGTATTATATTATTTTAAAATGTCCTAAATACTGGGAATCAGGTCGAGAGGGCCAAGGGCACAATATTAAATCCCTCTAAGGGATACTTGCTTACATACTTTTTAAAGAGAATTTTGTAGTGTAACAGTGTTTCACTTCCACGTGTTAAGAGAGATATTTGCTTATGATCTTGACATACAACAAATACATTGGAAGTTGCATAAGATCAGCCATTTCTCCACCATCGAAATGAATAAATTTATGCATTCCCTTTATCACATTTATCGATTCCCCAATAGCTGTTGCTTCTTCCTACATTCCTTGTATAGGTTGTATATAAAATTTATGGTGGATTCTTTAAAAAAAAAAGAAAAAAAAAAACCTAGGTACTGTGATAAACATCTCAGTTCATTTGAAAAGGAACTTAAGTCAAAAGGCCTGTATAATACCAAATTCGACAGTTTGATAGCTTTGAATGGTTGCAGAATGGATATAATTTACACGTACATATCTTTCTGAAAATTCTCTCGTAAAAATCAGTGACAAAAAATATTTGTGTTGTAAGAGATACCCAACAAAAAGAAAATAACGTAGAATAAAAGTTTTCTCTACATCCCAGCATGTTTTCAGTTTGTTGCACTTTTGATTTTTTGTGAAATATGGTTGATTGAACAATTTTAACTTTCGGTATGGATTACAAATACCTGTCCCGTTTTCTTTGGATATGAAAAAAAAAATGAAAATAGGCCTTCACCATACAGAGTCACATACGCATGTAACTCTATGACCTACACGCAGACTGTACAATTAAAGGAGAAAAGAAAACATTACGAAATCATAACAAAGACCATCATCACACTCCTTTCGAATACGCAAGGGGACAACAAATGTGAAAAGATCAGCAAGGGTATAAATTTCAATAAATTAAACGAAAGCTTTCAGGATTAAACTTTGAATCCCAGTGCAGGGATAATTCTGCTATTGTTCCGTCGGGGATACAAATTTGAAATTTTATATTCTAATGCGCGCAATCACTGTCTTAATGGATTCCATTCATCATCATAATATTTCAATAAAGCATTTCGCTAGCGAATGGTGTATAGGTATAGGTATAGGGTTTCAGGACCCCTTTTGCATATAAGTTTCGATTAAACGTAACTGAAAAAATCAAATGCGACTTGATTTTTAACCAATCAGGATTGAGTATTTTGAACATGCGTTTTATTCTAAAAGTTGCATTTAATCGCAACTTTTCATGCAAGAGGGCCAGTTGTCCCTTTACAATTTATCTTATCTGTATTTTTGAGCTTTCTCTCCTTACTATAGTTGCTGTCAAGGCCGTTGCAAAAAGGAATAATGTGTACGTTCGGACTTATATGCCATCATATCTGAGCTAAATGATATTTGATATGTTACTTGATAAAAATAAATTCAGAGAATTATTAATCTAGTGGTCAATATTTATCTCTAAGTTCCATGTTCTGGTTTAGGCACAGATTGTTAATTTGAAATAAAGAAAGCGTATGAATTCATCTCATTCATTGTTATTCAAAATATCTCTAAAGCTTTTCCCAGTTATGTATATATGTATTAATTCAGATATTGTAATATTGAAATGCTCTTCCAATGAGACTGGAAATTACACTTTCCCACGACGTATGCCTTTTATACGAACGAACCTGAATACCATCATTATCTAGAAAATGAGATGCAAGCCTTGACTGATGTTTGAAAATGCAGTGGGGAAATATAAAATGCATATGCCTATTGATAAAAAAACAAACAACAACTCTGAAAAATAATGTAAAAAATAAAAAACAAAAGGAAATCAAATATAAACGCTACAACAATGATAAAATCCCAAACGACAACAGCAACAATAAACAAAACAGACAGAAAGAAGAAAACACAAATGATTTAAATGTGTCGTCATGAATAGCGCCATCTTGTGATTTGATTAAATCGCTGATGATCATGATGATTACTGTGGTATACGTATACGGAAGTATAACAGTATTTTATAAAATTTATCTCGTGGCGGTAACACCTATTGAGCTATCATGGAAATAGGATTATATTTGGATATAATCATTTATTTTGGAATCCTATTTCAAACGACACGGGCAGACGAGAATGGCAAGTTTTCTATAGCATGTTTATGCAATCAAAATACCTTTCATACATTTTCTTCAATTCGGCTATAGTGTGATAGCTTCTGTGAAAATGTGAAACAAAGGATGGATATAGAATATCTAATTTTGTCAATATCATCTGCATTTTGGCTTAAGTTTTGCTAACAGCTACAACAGTGATTAAAATGATTATGATAATTCTGTATTGTATAGATTTATGCAATTTTTTTTTATATAGTGGTGTTGATATTGGATAATAATATTCATCAAACACTCAATGTTTCAATGTTTTAACAGGGGGAAACATAGGCCTGACATGCAATGAGTCTGAGACAAGGGAGCTGCAATCCCCAAACTACCCACACAATGATTACAACAACAAGGAGGATATCACGAGGAATATCACAGCACCAACATACAAGGGAATCGCCGTTGTCTTTAAAGAATTCAGTACTGAGCCATTGTATGACATTTTGACAATAAATGATCCTGTAAGAAGCTTCAGCAGCCGTCACTATTCAGGATTACGGAAAACATTCCCGCCATTCCTCTCAACACGATCATCTCTTCTCATCACTTTTCAATCGAATGATAAGGGTTCTGACAAAGGTTTCAGTCTAGAACTTCATTGTTATGAAACTTCAAGTAAGTGCTCAGTCCATGAATGCGACATAATGGACATATTAGTACATGGTAAAATCATGGATATAGTCGATTTGTGACAAGATCAGCCATATCAAAAAATTAGACTTGGTTCTAGGACACAGAACCATGATTTCATATTTTATATCATAGGCTCTTTTTCTGGGGGGGGGGGGGGGGGGAATTCACTGATCTCTTATAGAAAATGTATATTACTCACTCTGTTTTCAGCCAAATAGGTGGTCACTTTTGAAAATTCAATATGGAAAAATCATGTCCCATACCTGAACAACGATTTATTATAGGAAAGAAATAATTACTTGAAGTAGCCCCTCCAATCCTTGTAATCCACTTACAATTATGTACAGTAGGTGACTAAATAGATCAAAAATATTCAAGCCATCTAACCTAATTTGAATGTAAAACCATTTATTCTAATAAGTGTAGGTGGATAAACATTTCCTTTTTATCATGTAAACAGAATTGTTATAAAAGTATTGAATTAAAAAAATCAACATATTTACTCATTACATATATTATGAAGAAGCGGAGTAAAAAAAAAAAGGCTCAAGACAAGTAAGGCCATTGAAGAACTTTACAGGAATAATATGATTTGTGAAAGAGCTAAATCTTAACTTCTAAAGCAATGAGATTACCACAATAATAATAAAGAATTGTATTAAGATGCAATTAAAGTGAACTCACAATAGACCAATTCCACAACGCGAGATGGCAGCAGACTGGCCGCCATAATCAAGGGCTCTGCGCGTCTTTCTAGTTCTGTGTCTGCGCCATACTGCGATGTGTTACCCAAGCCCGGTACCCAAGTTTTACAGTACATAAGTCAATAGCGCGTTGTGTACTTCAGTTCGATTTTCTCCATTTTGGACTAACATATGCAGATTTCTTTTAGAGTTTGCAGTGAGTAATAATCAGGAAAGTTCAGGTCGCAGCTGTGCGGTGCTCAGATGCCACAACAATTGGAAAAAAGCTTAAAAGTCGGAAGCTAACTGAGTGCGAAATTCACTCGCCTTTGACTCATGAAGCCTGTTTGTTTGAGAAGCCGTACTCCATACACAGGTTTCCTGGCCTTTTTCTGACAAAACTAAAGAGAAAAATAACGAAAGTACAGATATACATCATATCTTCATCTGTCAGATATGGTCATTATCTTAGGTCATCTACCCATGTATCCATGCTTTATTTTATTGATCTAGAATAAATTTAATGAAATAATATCAGGGCATATCTCATATCTTTCACAGATTTTGTACACAGCCAGTCGCGGTCAGTGCACTATCACACACCGCAGCTATCGCCTCGCCGATAGAGGGCCGTACAATGAAATTGGTCTATAGTGATAACATGAATATGCTCTGATTATAAAATTAAGTTTGTTCCTCTTACCGTTTGCTTATTTGTCATGTGAGGATTAGTATATCTTATTCACTTGATTTACTTATTATTAGTCCTCGTTCAATCTCGCTCTAAATTTACCAATCGCTTTTATTTGTTCCGGTTTCCGGATTGAGGAGAACAAAATACGGTATTATAGCTTTTGCTACTCTCTGGGGGTGGGTGGCTCAATTTGTGCCAGTTATTATTATTGCTCTTATATTGTACACATGTTTATTATTATCATGTTTTTTTTTTTCCCCTTTGTTTGTTATGTCGATCATTGCCATTGTTATAACCTGTTATATTTCTTGCATGGCTCCAGGAGGGGCCGTCAAAGAAATAGAATCGTCATTGTCATTGTCATTGTCGTTGTTATTGTCATTGTCATTGTCATTGTCATTGCCATTGTCATTGTCATTGTCATTGTCACCTAATTGTAGACAGAACAAGCAACATAAAACTCAAGAGCAGCACACGAGCTAATGACGGAATCTTGGAGGTTTTAAATCCAAATACATCGAACGAGTGGCTACCAGTTTGCGATGAGGGTTGGAATTCAACATTGGCAGAGATTAGCTGTGCGCAGCTAGGATTTCCTGGAGTATA
This sequence comes from Echinometra lucunter, assembly GCA_029962745.1. Lineage (NCBI taxonomy): Eukaryota > Metazoa > Echinodermata > Echinoidea > Camarodonta > Echinometridae > Echinometra > Echinometra lucunter. The sequence goes on from CM057153.1 coordinate 38,102,559, forward strand.
CCAATTTGCAAGTGAGGTGGATGAGCAATACAACAAAACGACATGTGCAAAAATTGAATGCGGTAAATGTAAGTTCGCACGGTCTTTCCATGAATTTAGATGCTCCTGAAGAAATGATGGAACGGGGGGGGGGGGGCGTAATTTCGTGATCTTAAATATTTTTGGGAATTTCTGAGCAAGAAATAAACGCACTAGAATGAGTTAAAGACGTTTTTCTAACCCCTTTTTTTTGGGGGGGGGGGGTGGGCGAATTGAGGGGGAAAGTAGACCCTTCACGTTTCATGACAGATTTCCGTCCATGCGTGTTAACATGGTAAATGTTTGATTCAAGCAGTAAACCCATTTTGTTTGAAAAATGGGCTTTCTCAAGCACTAATTCGGTTTGATTAAACAATCTGAACAGTTTGAGGGCAAAATAAACTTTTCGTTGATATTGTCCTTCCAAGTTTCCTCACGTCTGCAACTCACAGTCGATGTGAAATCCTTCCTAGATATTTGCATTCTCCCACACGCTGATTTGCTCTCCGTCAGTGTTATTGATTTCAAAAGTCAGTTTTCGTCTCTTTCCGGATATCTAATTCCAATAACGAATCACGGCACATCAACCGTTTACAACATAGATTTTTGCGCGTACAGGTATGTTCAGCATACGTTGGAAAAATGTTATACATTTGACTTGAAATTTGAATCTAAAATACATTATGAAAAATGGTAAAAAGAAAGGCAATAAGTTACTTCCTGTTGGAAATGTCAGGCATACATGTACAGTTCATTATCAACAATCGTAATATGTTTCCTGAGAGGGTATAAGGTGTAGCATCGTAAGTGTTCTTTTGTTATGATGTTTTAAAGGATACCATACCAGGCGGTCGGTAATAAAACACAGAAACAGGAAAACAGTGTTCGAATCACATTTGTTGTTTTCAGGATATGCAATCATTATATTGGCGACGAGTAGAGTGAGGATGAATCTCCCACAATTTGAACGATTTTCTGTGCATGATGAGCCGGCAACAGTTGGACAAAGATGGGCGAAATACGTCCAGAGACTCTATAATTTGTTCGCGGCATTTGCTATTACCGATGCCAAGCAGCAACGAGCGCTTCTCCTCCACTATGCTGGACCGGAGGTTTCGGACATTTTTTTTTTTTTTTTTTTTTACCTGATAGGGTGAGTCCTATGAATCAGCCAAAAAAGCACTCGAAAAGCATTTCTGTCCATCAGTGAACATTGAGTATGAGCGTTTTGTGTTCCGGCAGTGTAGACAAAATGAAGATGAGACTGTTGATCACTATTGTCAGCGATTGCAAAAACTTGCTGTTTCGTGTGATTTTGCTGACAAGGATGGCGAAATTAAGTCGCAAATTATTCTTGGATGCCATTCACAAAAGCTACACCGACATGCATTGCGAGAAACAATCTCGCTGGAGAAACTCCTTAGTGCAGCACGGGCTTATGAACAAGCAGATCGTCATGCTGTAGTGATCGAGGGTGCTGAAGCTACCGCTGCGACCGTCCAAGCGGTCGGGGCTCGTAATCGTACACACCCAGTGCAACGTCAGTGACAGTCGCAACAACACCATACAGCAAAGACTGAGCACTCTTCATGCCGGAACTGTTGTGGTGTGTTTCCACACCGACACAAACCTTGTCCAGCCAAGGGCCAGACATGTCATGCCTGTGGAAAGTAGAATAATTTTGCCAAGTACTGTATATCTCAAAACAAAGCTAGAGCTGCTAGTGCTAAACACGTCCAAGCCAGTACCATTACCACCTGTGACGTTGACCCTCAAACCAAGAGTTCAGGCCCAGAACTTCCAAGTACAGGTCAATATGAGCACTACCAGTTTCATGTCGAGGCACAATCACTACCTTATGTGCCTAAACCAACTGTAACTGTACATGTAAATGGCACCCCCATCAGTGCTGTCATCGATACAGGGGCGTCAGTCATGATGATGTCTCAGAGGACATTCGCACAGATCACGCCACAACCAAGTTTGGTTGTACATTCTGTTCCTGTGTACGGTTATGGCAGTAAAACCCCTCTTGATGTTCAAGGTACCTTACAGCGACAGTAAGCTGCAAGTCGTCGTCTGCTAACACTACAGTTTACGTTACCTCTCATGATGGTGATACGCTTCTGAACTTAGCAACAGCCACTGCCCTCAATCTCGTAGAACTCACATATGCCACATCATCAGCTTCGCCTGAGTCAGTCTATCCGGATCGTTTTACCGGCATAGGCAAACTGAACAACTATCGCTATCACATAAAGGCAGGCACATCTGTAACTCCTGTAGCTGTTCCACATCGTCGTATACCATTTCACATGCGCGACAAAGTGGTAAAGGTGACCGGTTGTTGGAATGTGATATCATTGAAAAGGTGGAGAACACACCTACGCCATGGGTCTCGCCTATCACAGTCGTGCCCAAGCGGAATAGCGAGGCCATTCGCATCTGCGTTGATACGCGAAGTGTCAACACCGCCATCAAGCGTGAACGTCACATCATTCCAACAGTTGATGATCTTATTGCTTCTCTAAATGGGGCAACAACATTCAGCACGTTGGACTTAAATTCTGGTTATCACCAGATAGAGCTCGATGAAGAGTCGCGTCAGTACACAGTCTTTTCTACACACGTTGGGCTCTTTCGTTACAAGCGGCTCAATTTTGGTCTTTGTTCCGCGTCCGAGGTTTTCCAGCATGCAATACAGATAACCTTTCAGGACCTGTCAGGTGTGCTGAACATCAGCGATGATCTTCTTGTCTTCGGTCGCGACCAAGCAGAACATGATGCACGACTTCATGCTGTTTTGCAGCGTCTACGCGCAGTGAACTTGACGCTAAACCCTGCTAAGTGTGTCTTTAGCACAGATCGAGTAGTGTACTTCGGGCATGTCTTCACAGCCAACGGTATCAGTCCTGATCCGCGTAAGGTGGATGCAATCAACGCTGTTGCAGATCCACAAAACGTCTCAGAGATGCGCAGTTTCTTAGGCATGGTGACATACTGTGCTCGTTTCATTTCTGATCTCGCATCCATCTTTGCTCCTCTCAGACAACTCACAAAAGCTGACGTGCCATGGACATGGGGACCATCTAAAACATCAGCATTCCGTCGCATCAAGGAGCTTGTCTCCCAATACTGTACTATGGGATATTTCAACCCAGCAAACCCCTCAGAGGTTATCGTCGATGCAGGCCCTCTTGGCCTTGGGGCAGTTTTGGTCCAGCATGACTCGCGCACGAAGTCAGTCATCCCTATCGCGTTAGCTAGTCGGTCATTGACACCTGTAGAACAGCGATACTCCCAAACCGAAAGGGAGGCATTGGCCATCACATGGGCTGTCAGGCACTTTCATATCTATCTGTATGGTGGATCATTTATTGTAACCACAGATCACAAGCCACTGTTATCAATGTTCAATAACGCCAATTCAAAGCCACCGATCCGCATAGAACGCTGGTTACTGCGGTTACAAGCGTACGACTTCCAGGTCCAATACCACCCTGAAAAATTGAACCCAGCTGACTATATGTCACACCACCCGCGTATCGCGGAGAGCGCAGGATCATCAGCAGAAGAAGAAATTGCAGAACAGCAGGTCTCCTTCACTGCAGCACACGCGATTCCAAAGACAGTCACGCATGAGGATATAATATCTGCAACAAGCACTGTCCATCAAAACTGTATGCGTGCTATCCAGGAGGATAGCTGGAGTGATCTTCTAGCAGCTGCAGATGCATCATTGCAGAGCGAATATAGAAGCCTACATGGAGTACGCGATCAACTCACTGTGTCGGATGGCAATAGCATGCTTTTACGCGATCATCGTATCGTCATTCCGCGTTCGCTTCGGCAGCGTATCATCGACATAGCACACGAGGGCCATCAAAGCATAACTAAGACAAAGGCTCTCTTGCGTGAGAAGGTGTGGTTCCCTTCCATTGATCGTATGACTGAACACACAGTTCGTGATTGTCTGTCCTGTCAGATGAATACCGTTGAGCACGCCAAGGAACCACTTAGAATGACGGAGCTTCCGCAACAGCCTTGGACAGAGGTTAGCGTAGACTTTGCCGACCTTCCTGGCGGTGATCACATGTTGGTAGTCATTGATGAATACTCGCGTTTCGTCGAAGTAGAGATTGTTTCCTCTACTGCAGCAAGTCAGGTCATTCCCAAACTTCACCGAATCTTCTCAAGCTTTGGAGTTCCTACTGTGGTCTGTACCGATAACGGCCGCAATGGTGCGGAATTCAATCAGTTTGCCAACTACCTGGGATTCAGGCACAGGAAAGTTACACCGCGTTGGCCTCAAGCTAACGGTGAGGTTGAAAGGTTCATGAAAACACTCAAGAAAGTCTATCGCTATGCCATCGCGGAACGCAAGTGTTGGAAGCAAGAAATATACAAGTTCTTGCGCAACTATCGTGCGACACCACACTTTACTACAGGGGTTCCCCCAGCGACTCTTCTTTTTGCAGACCGCTACGCACGCGTCTTCCGGAAGTGCCATCTCACCAACATCGCAATGACCTTGATGCTTCTGTTCGCGATCGCGATAGAAACAAGAAACAGAGCATGAAAAGCTATGCAGACAGTCGCGGAAAAACTCAAACATCACCAATTGCTGTTGGCGATACTGTGCTTGTTCGTAGGGATGGAATGGTCCCAAAGCACCAGTCGCCATATCTTCCGCCGCCATACAAAGTTGTGAGAAAGCGTGGAGATCGAATTACCGTTCGTTGTGCCAATCATTACATCACACGTAACTGTTCGCGATTCAAGTTGTATAGCGGTCCAATCCCTTCCAATCGCTATGATGATGATGATGACATGGAGACTCATTTTACTCCAAATGCGCACAATGTCCCAATGCCAGCAGGACATTCACAGCCTGCTGCACCACGGCGCAATCCGCGTCGTGAGCGCCGTCCTCCGTTACGTTTTCGTGACTTTGTACCATGACTAATTAGACATTCCAATCAAAAGTAACAACGCTTACCTGATGATGCAAAAGAACAAAAGAAAATTGGTAAGCAGACAGCAGTGCATTTTAATGCATATTCCATTTGTTTCTTTTGATAATTTCTGAAAGTGTCTAAGAATGGCAGACACATAACGAGTTTTGTCAATTGTCTTCAAACATTTTTGTATAAATGTTATAATCGGCAGTATATTGTCTGAAGAGTTATGCATCTCCCTGAGTTGATGTTAAGATGAGTATAAAACAACCATACAAGTTTCCTTGTTTTATCATTCAAAGTTATTGTACCCTCTGGATCTTAGTTCACTCATGTGATGACGATAAATCACTCTTCATATTGTACACCACATTTCTAAAGGAGTACTCATATTCTATTGTTTTACCTGCAAACTGATAATGTGCTAACCAGTTTAATATTTACATTTACTTTTCAAAATGACACAGAATTGTATTTGTGTTTTGCAAGTAGACAGGGTGACAAATATCTGTGTAGTATAATTTTGACCATTTTTCTTTTCTTTTTAGCTTTGTGTAAAAAAAAAGGAGGACTATGAGTGAATACTTAAAAAAAAAACCCAAACCCAGTTGTTTTATCTTATGATGAAGAAAATGAAAGTGAATACTTAAAAAAAAAAACCAGTTGTTTTATCTTATGAATACGATGAAGAAAATGAAACTGACAAATTTATGGTGATATGTTTTATTTAGAGGTTTTGAAAGAAACTTGATTGATAGTGTTTGCATACAGGCGTTTGCATTATGTATTGTTATTGAGATGTAAAGGTAGAAAACACAGCTCAGTAAACCAAAAGAAGTTAAAAAAAAAAAAAAAAAAAAAAAAAAAACAAGTTGAATGTTTTGATCATTAATCTTGGTTTATTTCAAAAGTGATTTGATGTTTATAAGAAAAATATTGGTGTTTTGGCCGTTGAACATGGTAAGAGCAATATAGCAGTCAAGGAGTCCTGTATAACATTCAGTAGCTCCTCAGTTACACTGTACATTTGTATTTGCAATGTTTAAAGGCTTAACATTCAATCCAAGGTGAGGAGGAATGTAGTATCGTAAGTGTTCTTTTGTTATGATGTTTTAAAGGATACCATACCAGGCGGTCGGTAATAAAACACAGAAACAGGAAAACAGTGTTCGAACCACATTTGTTGTTTTCAGGATATGCAATCATTATATAACGGGGGCAGGGATATGAACTTGCACTGCAAGCTAATTGATTTCAATTTCATTATTTCTTTCTATATTAAGTTAATTTGTAATTATTGTGTTCATTTAATCTTAAGGGACCCCGAGGAAGAACAGATTAGTTATGTAAGCTAATCTGAAGCGGGCTATCTCTCGATCATATATTTCCTTTTGTCTTGTATTCTACCATTAAAATACATTATGATATATCATATCATATTATACATTTTAACCTGTATTTTTTATGATCGTAAAACCAACCAACCAACCAACCAACAATATTTTCAATGATTTGAAAAACAGATTTACTTTGATGAAAGCCATACTGATTATAATGTATATGCACCAGGATATCATTCATTGAATTATAAGTAAGTCAATCATTTGGAACAAACAATGCAACTCTGAAATGAGTATGTGATTTGTAGGATTGGTTATAGGTATAAAGCTTTATATTTTCTCACAATCCAGTGGAGGGGGATTTCGCCCAGAGATTTTATGGAATAAAAAAGAATGAGTTTTGTTTACTTTGAACCCAATCTATCGAGAGTTCTTCTGTCGTATAAATAAATAAATTTCTTTAGGGAATCTTGAGAAAATGTCATAATATTGTCGGTGAATCACCTGATTAAGTGGAAACAACTGAACAGCCAAGAGTAGCATTGTCCTTGGACTCACAGGTTTCAGGAATCAAATAAGTTCATTCTGATTGCAACAATATTATACGCATGAATAAGTTAGGGTAATGGTTAGGGTTTGCTTATAGGGTTAACCTACTCCAAACTCCGTGCAATTCATAATAATGAAAAAACATGCAAACTAGACGTTTCAAATGTTGATTTGAGACGACCTTTAACAAGTATCAGGGAAATGCAAAAGGAAGATTCACCCACCTTTAACCAATATTTCATAACGCCTTGTTCACATTGTAAGTTTCCGTGTCTGTAGGCTACTAAGCGAAAGTCCTCTAGGTCTTGTAAGCCCGTTACATGGATTTCTACAATACTTTTAAGAAGCCCTCTACGGCAAAGTAACGCTGTACTCAACAGAGCCATTTCGACAAGAAGCCTTTTCTTCTTTCCTGGACTTTCTTCTTTTATTATCTTTTATGAGATCTTGGACTGAATTTTGTTGCAAGCGTTCCTTTCTTTCATTTTGACTCCCCTACTTCTTTCCTCTCCCTCGCAAAATGTGATTTGTATAGGGTAAGGGTTAATTTTAGTTATGATTTTATTTCGCACAGAAAAGATTACCATTTTATTTTGTGATCGACATTATTTTAGACATCATACACTATATTTGAGATACACTATATTTCGTATGATTTGAACTGCAATCAATAAACATGATAAATACTATTTTAAAACAAAATACATCAGTGATTACTTACTCTTTTCTCCAAGCTGACTTTCTGCTTCAGCAGTGCATTGTGGACCTTGAAAGACAAGATTCGATGAACGCAAGCAGACTAAATTGCTTCAGTAAGTACATAATCATTGTAGCTTAAACCTATATCCAAATTCAGCTTCAAATTCTCGTAATGTTTAGCTGTGTGTTTCAGTATGTGGTACTAACATGCTGGAGATAACGACATAATCATGTCTATTAGTTATCGCAAAAGTTGCCTTCAGCTTTATGATTGTATTTTCTTACGCTAATCCTTGGTAGTGACTTCCACTTAAGCATTATGTAAAATTAATATTTCGTTATCAGTCATGCTTATTTCTTTACTTAAGTGTGCCCAGAGTCATGAGAGCTGGTTCTATAATTTTGTAACCCATGTCAATAATAAGATGCACTTAACTTATAATGATACTAATGGAGAGTGCGTTACACAAAATAAGAATTATACCATTTCTTCCTCAGCATTTGGATATCGGGGCTGCTTCCCACTTCCTACAAATTCCGACACATTTCGGAGGTCCACTACAACTGAAGTTGGTGATTGTCTGCAAACGTGTTATGCGATGTCGTTTCAGCTAGCAGCGATTAGATGGGATGGATGCTACTGTCTTAACGTCTCTCAGTCTGAAATTCACAATCAGATTTCAGATAATGGAAGGTGCATCCTAGAATGCGATTCCAGCCAAGGAACACAGTGCCCTCCCCAAAGAAAACACCGGGCCTTTCATTACGATGGTATGATGTTATTCGACATCCTATATGTACGATAAAATATCAGATAGAATTAAAATCAGGATCCATGATCCAGCCCTGCAGATCTACTTCTATGATCCAACCATGGAGAGAGGCAGTGGCGTAGATAGGCATTATGGCGCCCGGGACAAACAATGAAGTTGTGCCCCCCCCCCCCCCTCCTAAGTGTCCAAATGTATCTACATTATGGTACAAGCGAGGGAGCGAAGCGACCAAGCGGCGATTAAAAAAAAATAATCTTGTGCATTTTAGCCAGGAAATTTGGCAATTGATCACTGAAATTGAACGGTATAGAAGATCAAAATTAGATATTAATATACAGTTTCTATTTCCTCAATTTTAAAATTGGGAATATAATAACAAAAACCCTTGAGAAACAGTCGAGGCCTGATTTTAATAGCAAGGCGACAAAATGTTTAGATTTCTTTTAAATGTTTAACCTTTGCAAATGCTGTATTAGGCCATACTTCGGGCACAGTATGTAGCAAGAGGCAGACATGACAGCGAGCAAAGCAATGCCAACTGCACCATTATTTTTCAAATTCTGAACCCCTTTAAAAAGGCTATTAAAAACACCTGAGATGCTGAAAGGAAATACGTTTATGCGAGGGTGCAAGGCGTCCAAGCTTTAGAAAAATGTGGCCGTTTAACTCTAAAAAACTATATTTCTAAAGCATTTACCTTGTGGACGGGGAGGAGGCGCATGTCCCCTAAAGATTATGATTTTCTTTCATTTTCTCCTTTTTTTCTTTTTTTTTTCGCCCCAACAAGTGCCGCCCTTAGAATCAACCAAGAAGATGCACAACTTCCAATAATTACAATAGGCAATAAGCTGCAATAAATTGAACTTTCAGATTCAAATTTCCTCCACAACACAGTAGTTTGCCACCAAATCCTAAATGACCGATATCGATCAAAACAAATTTATTCTTTAGTTTGTGTTTCAATCAAAATAAACTCATACACATGATCACAAAATCATGGGCACTGATCACAAAGATTATTACATCGATGGTTGCCAAAACCCAATTGATTTACATTAAAAAGTAAATCTTCCCTTTTTTGAGGATTTTTTCCCCCGCTAATAATCTAGAGAACAATATCAAGGGATTATTCCAATAGAATGAAATTACTCACATAGATGAACATCATTCACATAGTCCGAAATTATCCACATACATGGAAATTATCATGCAAGCATCATAAAAATAAAAATTCACTCAGCAGGCCTAATTTATCTTCCAATCCCAACAATGATCTTCAAGATCATTAATTTGCTACGTTGACGATCCTTTTGTCGTGCTTGCTCCAAGTTGCTTTGATGGACACGAAGTCCTATAAAAGTCAAAGTTAGTCGTTACCTGCTTCTCCATAAAATGGAATAATACATGATCACTTAGATCGCGATTTCCCATCTGGCGACGACCAACATCGACCAGTCTGTGAATATGGCGACAACACACGTTTAATCATGTCTTCCGCCCGTGAGCATTCTTCCAACGACGACCAACGTCAACCCCTTGTGTCAACCTTCTTGGCGACTGCGAACGACCCCTTCATACACTGCCCTCAGCCGGTAGGGTATATAGCTCTTTCGGGCAACCGCCCAAGGAGTTACCTGGAAACGTGAAAAATCAACTACCCCTTCTAATGTTCTACACATACAAATGATTACAATTAGGAATAATTAGAAGATACCTGCATTATAGTGAATTATTCATAGGCAGCTTCAGTTGACACCTAGTATATCAATTTAGAAGGTGAAACAAAAGACTATTTACGTAATTTAAATTACAGTTCAGGTACATATTCACTGGAATCTTATTTCCCCCCCCCCCATGATATACATATAGACATATTAAAAGAAAACATCATAGCCTCCAGCACTACATTCAATTAGACAAGACAGAAAATGGTCTTGCAGTTGGTTTAGAGACAGAAAAGCACATTAAAGTAAACAATCCAACTTACAATTCGTCACTGGATGAGACGGCCATGAGGTGATTCGCCTGCTCCAACGATTCTGTGGATTTTTTCCACAGGTTTTAATGACAGACAACAGCAGAAAATATCATCACAGAGCAGGCATGGCAACTTCATATCCATGCCCTGCAAACAGGCTGTGTGCTAGAATAAGAAATGGAACCTGGGTGTGGCACTTACACTACACTCTACTTTCCAACAACACACAAACACACACACACACACACCCTATATCCCTATAGCTGCACCGTTCACCCAAGCATAAAAAGCACTTGCTTTCCAAACAAAAGAACCCATTCAAAGCATTGACTGGTGCAAACCTGACACTTCAGCTTGGTAGCTGACCTGACAGGGGTGCCAAATTAAGAGATTCTAAGAGGAAATGATCATGCGAGGGAGCGACCGAGCTTCAGAAAATTTTTGCACTTTAACCCCCCCCCCAATAAAAACAAAACCTCTATTTCTGACGCATTTACCCTACGAATCAGGGGGGGGGGGGGGCGGCGGAAATCCTTTTAAAAATGTGATTTTTTTCACTTTCCTCTTTTTATTTTTCTCTTTTGTATTTTTGCGCCCCCTCAAAGTGCCGCCCGGGGCACTTGCTCCCCTGCCCACACATAGATACGCGGATGTAGGAAAAAATCGTACTATGGACAGGCACTTACCCTTTAGGCATAAATGTGAAATACATAATTATTTCGCCAAAAATGGGTTAAATCTCGTCAAACTCTCAAAAGGAAATAGTCTCCCAAATAAAATAAGTTTATTGAAAGAAACATCGAATGAAAAAGATAGAGAATAGTTTTTCTGACTATATCACCACTACTTACAAGAAGTCGGAACTAGGAAAATGATAATATGAGAATGTGCAGTAGAAGGATAAAATTCCATAACTTGAATGGAAGACAAACGTGAAAGACAAGCAGTACACCCAGGCTATCATGGCTATAAGCCTACAGTTTAGTTGTCTAGATTACATGGAGACTGCATAATTATATACCTCTAACTTTTTCAAAGCGTCTGTTTAATTTTGTATTATTCTTCTGCCGCGTTTGTTTTGAAAATGAGAAAAGTTTTTGGATAATTTCCCATCTTTAAATTTTTGATATCCAGCTTTTATAAGTACATACAAATCTCCTGACTGATAAACAATCTCCTAAAGTTCCTTCTTTCATTGTTTTTTGTCCTAGTTAACACCTTTTTTTGTTCACTTGCAAATTTTATGGATTACCTGTTCCAAGCACAGCAATAATTCTTATGGGCATTAACTGCAACATGATATACTGTACAATAGTAATCTCTGGGCGTCTTGGCGTGGTGTATGAATTATGTTCATGCAAATAAATTTATACTTTGGATAAGTCCCCGAATTGAAAATTGGAGCATTTCAAAACCCGAATCTTTGAGTAGATAAGCCGTCTGTTTGCTTTCTTGCCTTGTTAAATCACAATTCCATCATGTTCATACTATTCAGTCACTATAGGGTTTTGTGAACATCCTGGAGACGTTGCCCACGGCTGGTGGTCATCAAACTACACCTATCCTGGCTCCAGACTCACATTAACATGTGATACTGATTACGCCATCAACGGGAGCAAAACGATCGAGTGCAAACCACGTGACGCTGATCAGAAGATTGACTGGGACAATGAGATTCCACATTGCCAACCCCTGACAAGTACATTGCAACCAACAGAAGGTATGTACATACATCTAACCTGATACGTAAACGTCCACATTCATCATGATTACGATCCACTATTACCCCTTCATTCACCACAGCTCAAAATCTCAAACTTAACCCAAGATCAACTAGTTTCATATGACTTCAATACACTCGAATGACCTGCATTTGGAACGGGTATAAGGGACAAGGTTGTTAAAATCCCAACAAAATTATTCGACGCATAAATGTCATTTTGACAAATGAATAGACATATCAATTTGGGATTGATCAGGAAGCTAAAATCTTACATAACGACACCCATCCCTGATTTTATCTCATACATGCAGAAAGGAGACTTATTTCACTTCCATTTATTGTACTATCAAGCGATTCGAATACTTTTGAATGTATATATCCTCAAGTGATGTGAATATGGATTGCTTCTCAGTAATCACAGAGTGCAAGTGTGTAAGTAGGTAGTGATTCTGTGATGCAATTATCGTAGTTGATGCCTAAATGAGGAATTCAGTGAATACCAACTAATCTTGTAATTATAACATAATTTTACCAACTGTTTAATTTCTGTGAAGCTGCTTTCCATATGTTCTATGTTCATGATCTTGTCTACACTTAACTATGAGCACATTTATGAGGCTATGCGCTTTATGCATGCCCGTTATTGAATAGGCTTTACTGATTGCAAAGCAATGCACAATAAATAGTTACGTGAATGCTTGTCATGCCATGATGAATGGTAAATCAAGAAGTAATCATAATCTAAAATATTCTAGCAAAGGTAAACACTAAACGATTCCAGAATAAAAAAAATTCCCAGCGATATGGATATATGATCCATTCCGATCGAACGTGCCTTTTATAAAGCAATATCATAAGCTCAGAGGAATTTAATGTTTCCTTCTGAAATATATTAAAAGACCAACATTTGATTCCATCAGATTTTGTCTTTCAGAGAAACTGATATTTTTTAATCTGAAATCTGAATCTAAAATTTGGCAGATCTATCAGAATCACATCGACCGATAGGTAATTGACTTTTTAAAATCCAGCATAATCGTGTCTTCAGATATTGATTCACCTGATCCACAAGCTATGCTTTTAAAGGTTTCCTCCACAATACAACGAGCATTTATTTATTCACTTATCATTCATTTGTACTAAATTATGATATATCGTTGATTTCATAATGATTTTGATATGCGAAAGTCAATGTTAACATTTTATTTGCTGTTATTGTAGAAATAAATGAAATGAAATATTTTACCATCTTTGTTACTTTGTTGTTTTGTTCCATTTTACTAGAGTACATCACTGGCTATTGTTTCTTGACGATGTGCAATCGAATGCCATTGAAAGTGCAATAACATTCATTCAGTCCTTAGTTCTTATAGATATTAAATATCATGTTACATCAAAGACTTGGGAAAACATCAGTTGCATGCAAACCCAAATCCCTGCACGCTCTCTCTCACACACGCACAAACCAATGAGTAGGCCTATACACATTTTACGCTCTTGCAACCATAAGCACTGCTATGATTTTTTGTTGTTGATAGGAATAGGGGCTGCAGCTCTCTCGTCCCAGACACGCCTGTTATGTAAGCCGATAACTGGCACAAAGCAGTAGATAACAGTGTGTGATTACAATTACAACAGGGAATTTTTATACCAACATTTCAATGCATGTTCTTCGAAAGCGTTGATTTTTAACTGTTACAGTAGGCCGATGGATCTTTATCCTTAAAACAAAGCATTTTTTTTTTCCTCAATCTAGAATTAATTCAAATATAGATATAGTAAACAGGATATGTAGAATATGCAGTGTGATTGGTGAGATTTGCATCACGTGATGTGCAGAAATTTTGTTATAGTGCATGATCGTAAAACAAAACTGCACTCGGGATAATTCAGTATAATACGTCGTAAACATAATCCAGTATACAAGTAGTGCATGATATAGACAATGCACTATTTACATAATAGCTAAAATACCTTTTTGGTACCACATGATGAAATGGATAGGAAATCTCCACAAAAAAAAAAAAAAAAAAATAAGGGGATGTGATCCTACATGTATCTTCTACATGTCTATGCGAAACTGACTTGTCATGAAATAATCAAGAGAAGCTGATACGAATTTAACATTTTTTATTTACTTGTTATTTTACATAGGTTCAAAAAGAAAGTACCTGGTTCCCCTTTTCTTCTAACTATTTTTCCTTCATTTTTGGCCATTATTTTTAGGCTTGTACACCATCACTCCTCCTCTCCATATATGATATATCTAAACCGATATGAACAACACAAACAATTCTTTATAAGTGCACTGTCTACGCAGGGAAATGTAACTGGTCTACGTGAACATAATTTAGAGTAAGCAGAGAAATGTAACTTTCCCTGGAGTAAGAGTCAGTGGAGAAGGAACTATTTATTAAAGCATTCACAAATTACTTATAGATTTTCTTTTGCTTCGTACACAGCAGCCAGTGGCGTCCGGCATCATATCCAAATGGTTCATTTACCAGTAAGTGATCTAACCCACACCTTTCTTTAGTTGAACAGAATCAACACATTTTAAATGCACTGGAAAGTTAAACAGGGGATATACAGTGCGTCCCCCCTAAAAACTCCCATCTAGCCGACAAAGTCTCACCCTATCTCACCTCCCCAACAACACGTACCACCACCCAATCCTGACTCCCATGAACACATCACTGAGTCTACCAGGGAAAGGTACAATGCTACAATAATGAATGGAATTCCCGTTCACTCATGCATAAAATTTTGATTTAATAAACCATAAAATTCACTCAGTAAACCTAAACTGATTGCAACTGATCATGAATTCATCATATCACCCTCAATTCTGTAACCTCCAAAGGACTCATTTCTCACAAATTGAAAGGTGCAATTCCTGCGCAACCTAATTTTTATACCCTTTACAAAAGTGAGCAGTGCTCACCCAAGCATGAATTATTTTTGGCCTTTTTGGTCTCATATGAAAGTTGAGTCCATGAGCTATCCGTACATATAAACCTTTTCTTCCAGAATCATGTGTTTTTTATTTTGCAGCCATTTCAAAAGTGTAAAGTTTTTTGGGGGACGCACTGTATATCAGTTGAAAGTTACTTATATCAAATATGTGATAGGTAGCTGCACTTGTTTTTCTTTTTATGTAGTCATTGTTGCTGTTACACACTCTTTGCAAAAGAGAGGCCAGAATGCGAAATGAGTCCCTACCATGTCTACTGACCCTACCTGCTTCCGCTTTATTATGATTTACCCGATTTAGACTCATCCTAAACATGCTAAAGAAAAGCAGATTGCACAAATTTTCATTTTGCTAAACATTGCTATCACAACTAGTCTTTCCTGTCTCTTCGGAATAAAGATAATCTTTCACAATTGATTTATCATTTTTCACTTTATGTTGCCGTGTCAACTATGATTAATTTAGACAATGTTTGAAATGTTCACGGGGGTTCACGGCCTCTGTATTAATGTATCAAGAAAATAAAATTGATTGTTCTTAAGTTATAGGGGGCTGGAATCTACAAGCTCAGCTTTTAGGCAGTCCCCTCCATTACCAACCTTTTTTCAGGCTCTTGTACACGGTGAACTATTTATATTTACGAATCCACTGATAAGTTTCATTGTTTTACCTTGTACGATGGTTACTTTGTATTCTGTTTATGTTGGAAATGGAAAATAAACGAAACGAAATGAAATTAAATGAAATGTAGTTGGGGTTTCTTTCCAATGGTTAATTACTTGCCCTTGTCTTCTTACCTCATATTACAGTTAATTTCATTCCTGGCGTCGTCTGTGCTGTGGTAATCACGCTAATTGTTCTACTACTCTTATGTTACCTTTGGAAGAGGTGGGCAAACAAAAGTGTTCATTATTAGAATACTTATTATTTAATTTGTATTGATAAAGACTGGCAATAATGTTGCTGGGTGATCTACAGATTCGAAAACTCTTTATATAAATACTGAACAATTCATAAATATTAAATATCATTTCAGCATTATGTTTAGGCCTATTTATTTTGTTTGTGTTAACTTATTCACTACATTTTCTCTAAAATTGAGATAACTCTGTTCAGAAATACATGGTAGGACATGCTGCTGAAGCACATATCGAAGACATACATTGCTAAGTAATACCACATTGACGATTATAACAGGTTCACAGTCGATATATTTGTATTCATAAACTTATCTCACTTTCTTTAAAAAGGAGGTAACCATTTGAATATTTTCAAGATAGATTCAAATGATGAACGTAACAGTTTAGCTCGTGTAAATCTGTTGATGGATTGCTTGCAGTCTGTGCTAATTATCTGTAGACGTTGGATGGTATTCTACTATTTCAATTAAACCCGACTTTCGCTATAAACATGGGTGTCGATCCAAGGGGGGGGGGGGATGGCGTGTACAATCATTCCCCCTAATAATTCACCATGAAAAGCATGAAAAATTTCATAGCCTCCTATAATCCTAAAAATATAAAGAAAAAAAAAAGAGAATAAAGAGAAAAAATAAACATTTTTTAAAAAATGAAAGGTCAAGGAAAAGGTTTTCAGCGTTCGCTCGCTTCGCTCGCATTTTAGTGTATCCCAACCAATGAGGTTATAACACTGTCTTGATGAAAGCAAATCGGTTTGCATCTCGTCTTTCTATCAAATAGTATGCTACTACTGTTCTACTCATAGTCAATATCTTTTGTTATTTGAACCAATGCCAGTTAATATTTTATCAGGGTTTATTATGAAATGATACTGGTTTGCATCTCGTATTTCTATCCATTGTTATATATGTACTAGTTTGATATTACTTCAAGGAGTCGAACGGCAAGAAGACCCATAACAGAAGAATTTTCATGAAATAATGGCCTGTGCTGTGACCGGTAGCCCATTCCTATCTTACCAAATATATGAGAAAGGAGGAAGCTGATAAAATGTACGTTATCAAAATCATAAAATTGGCGTAACAGAAGAACCTAGCTGTTCTCAGTATTAAAAGATAGCCCTTTCTCGCTCGCTCGCTCCGCTCACTAATAGAAACAAGATCAGGAGGCAAGCGCTCTTATACCCTCAGCAAAGTGTCCGAATATTGTGATATTTTTACAGCGAGATGTAAAGCTTCTCTCGAATACAGGGAAATGGTACATCATAAAACCCATCTAATTCATTCGATCTCCATCTCCAAATTTTATTGTCCGAGAAAGGACATTTTTTTTTGCCCAATTCATCGTGGGCCCGGCAGCCACTGAGCAGCGCCAGATCGACGTTGCTCTATCCTTTTCAATTCTTGAACGCCAAAGAAGGTAGCAGCAACTCCCATCTTTTAACGTCTAATGGTATGACGCGGCCGGGGTTCGAACCCGCGACCTCCCGATTGTGAGGCGGACGCTCTACCTACTGAGGCAACACATCGGTTTGGTGGAAAGTCTACGTTTTACTAGAAAGAAACGGGGTTTTTGTCGGTAGCTCGCTTCGCTTGCTCATAGAAACAAAATGGTTTTAGATGGCAAGCGATGCACCAAAAAGCATCATATTTGGCAATCAGGTGATCAAAACTATTTAGATATCTTTGAGGCTATCAAAGAATGTAAATTTTTCCCTTGCTCGCTGCGCTCACTCGAGGGGGCCCTTTGGCTCAGTGGTAGAGCAGTGGTCTCGTAACCGGGAGTACCCGGGTTCGAAACCAAGTAAATGCGCTAATACCCTTTGGTAAGGTATTAATCCTCATAACCAAGTCCTTCGGAAAGGACTTAAAGCCGTCAGTCCCCTGGTTGCGTATTAACAAGCATGCACATGCTTTCTTAGCAGTCAGGTAAAATAACCAACCATTTATATATATATACTTTATGTAGATAATTTATATACCTATAGTGGATTTTGATGACAAAATAACACTTCTAACTAAAAGAGTGTGTTTTCCGCTGTCTCCCCTCCCTCGCTTGTAATATTTGAAATAGGGTGGTTTAGAAAAGTAAACAATAATTGGACCAGCGAGGAGTGCTGAATTAGTCAGACATTTTAAATTGCTTAATTGAGTGTACTTTGAGGACAAATAAAATTTCTTATATAGCTAGAAAGTGAAATTTTCGGCTCGCTCGCTCGCTTCGCTCGCTCCCTAAATAAAAAACGGGATAGTTCATACTCCAAGTAAAGGTCAAAATCCCCCAAAGTTCTCATTCAAGTGATGAGGATGCCCCTCTGCGATATTGTTTGAAAACAATTTTGTATGCTTAACTGGAGGAACGGTATATTAGACTAATAATGCAGAGATATGGGCAGCAAAAACAAGTCCTATCCCCCCCTCTTATTTAGTCCATCCTTCACGTTTGATCCTCCACACCCTTTCCCCCGCTCGGTCACTTTGCTCAGCGGTCGAGGATATTTGGCATCAGTCATCCCCCAACCGCGAACACAAATCGACACCCATGGCCATTAAGTCATGTTAAACAAAAGGAAAGCTCATAGCTCGGTCCAACTTCCTTCGTTAAAACTTTAGACCAGGGACGGGTTTAGTTTTAGCAGAATACAGGCCATAAAGTCAAAAGGAAAGCCGTTTAGCAAGCAAGTAAGCAAGCAAAATGATGGTTTGGCTGAAAAAACACAGTGATGATAGTACAAAGATGGAAATTATTTTCTCCTCATCTTTTACAGAAAGCTGCATGGATCATTCACTAACAAGCAGTTAACTGTGAGAAACGGACCTACTACAAGTGCTGATGACTCGTCAGTGGCTAGTGTAACACCTATCAAGTCCACTAGTCAAGAAGCAGAAATCGAGTCACTTATTTCGGTAACTTCTACTCAGATTTGCTCGGAGTCATCCAATCGTAATGGACCGTGCGAAAAAACGGTCAAAGAGAACCCCCAGCAAGGAGAAAGTCCTTCATCAGTACAATCTGAGATAAAATCACAAACAGATGTAAACATAGTTTATGCTACAGTTAATAAAGACAGTCGAGATCATCAAAATTCATCAACCCCAGAAGTGGATAAACGGGAGACGAGAGCAGATGCTATTCTTGAAGGCTGTGATGAGAGGGCGGAAATCCCAGTCCAGTACCCTCAACAAACCTTCTGTGGTAAATCTCACACCATGAGGAACCGACCACTGCCTCAGTGCCCGAAGGATGAAGCCATCAAACCTCCGGTAGCTCCCAGGAAAGCCCAAACCTTAACGCGAAAGGATCGAGCTAGAGCTAGCGACTTTTCGATTGACACCACTAAAGAGAATCTTGCACCATCTACTGCTCCTCGAGACAAGGTTCATGTAAACAAGAAGGCACCAGGTGGATCCACGCCGTATGTGAAGGCTAGAGGCAAGCGGGCTACGAATACGAAGAATAAAGTCGATCATCAGGTTGAAGGGGTTTCTTGTGATGACAACGCAGTCTCTGCTTCTCAAAGGTTTTCGGATGTGTCATCATCTGCATATAGCACAATCGATCATTCTCCAGAAAAAGGGAATATGTCGTCTCTGGACAAAACTGAAAATTCACTGTCAAGCAACAATAATTCAAATTCTGCTTTGCAGGTCATCAAAGCCGTGCCTCCAGAACAAGTGTACTTCGATATTGATGACGCAAATGGCGACGAGGTGTCTAAGGGCATGACCGGAAGTGATTTGGGATTCAATGGAATATTCGGCGATAACTTAAATCCGTCTACTACAGCAGTCCAGCATGCGAGCAACCTGTACCATACACTGGAGCCGACAGACGCAGAATATGACGACATTAGAGACACTGAAGCTAAATTTGACGGTAATGGATCTTATGATCTTTTGAATTTTGAATAGATGAACAACAATCAACATAATCAGAAAATTTGTTTTTCTCACTCACATGAAAGACAAAGGATAATTATAGATAGCGACCAATAACAAAACTTAAAATTGCCCCTCCATTTATGCGTTCGGAAAGAAATGATTATCAAGTTCAGGTAATTTCTTTGACTCATCTCTATGCGATCGCCTCCTAAAAACTAATGAAGTTATCTGAGAGACCAGTTAAATTCTGAAAAGTCGCTTCATATGTTTCTTTCGTTACGGCCACACTGGTAAAAAACTTCTAAAAAGTGTGATGCTTGGAATTCCGATTCTTGTGTTCTTCTCATAAACCTCAAAACACATACGCACACAACTTCGCATTGCATAAAAAATAATTGATATTGTAGGAAATTCACTTCTGCAGCATGACTGCTATACATATTCTAAATTTAATGATAATCTACTTTGCAATGTAAAGGAATGAATTTTTCAAATGCATAAACAACATTCACCCTATGAAAACTTTTTGAAACTAATGAAATTACACATTAAGGTAGGGCACATATAGCTAAGAACATTATATCTGATAAGAACATAATTGTATATGATACTATTATCACGCAGTGTTTGTACATCTACATCATTATATTTTTTGCATGTTACTTCAATATCTTTAGGATTGATGTGAATTGGGTGTTATCTATCCGGGGTAGCTACATAAGTACTAATACTGATCTATCGGCTAGATCTGCAATATACATATGCTTATTCATTCTTTTTTGGGGTGTGTGTGTTTTATTAAGGAATCAAAACATAATACAATCTTCACAGACAGATATAAACTGATAGGTTACAAAAAATTACGGCATATTACAATATTCACAAATAATTGGGATTATCAGTGCGCTTATTCACTCTTGTTTTCCATCTTGCAGGATGTCTGTGAATTTTGTGTTAATTTCTTTCTTTTCTTTTTCCTTTCTGTGGAATATTTTCCAATGGAAATCCAATTTCATTTCCAACTTTTCTACCTTACGTAATCAATGATGAAAATAATTAGTTTACTTTCTTTTATCCTTTTCTTTCATTTCCTTCTTTCTTACTTTCTATTCTCCTTTCTGTAAAGGGGCTTTTCCCGTTTTGACAGTGCCAAAGGTACAAAATTTGAATATTTATATGGAAGTATATGCAATAATTTCTTATGAACTTTGATACTTTACGGACGTCGCAATGTAGACATTAGGTATATGTGGTGCTATGAAGTACTTTTGTATTCTTATTTACGGTGCATACTAGTAATAATCAATTATAACATTTCTTATATTCCATTTTGAAATATTTTATTCATTCTTATACAAAAACAAGAAATAAAAAAAAACAACTTCTGATACTATCTGAACGTTCTAATGAATATATTTGATATTAACATTTTTATTATCATTATACATTATCTTCAAGAGGTATTTTCATATTCTCGTGTGTAGTGGACGAAATATTATGCAATTTAGCAATATTTTTTATACACTTTTTAAAAAAAAAATCGTGCATTTTCCGTGTATATGGGTCAAAGCTATTTCTGATAAACTACAATGAAACAACACTGTTATCAGACTACACCGCAATTTATTTTGATACTGTCCATTATATCTTGAATGAGTCTCATTTTATCACTTGTTTATGTCTAAAATATATATATTTAATTTTAGCTTTCATTGTACTTTGTTTTACTTTCGACGTGCAATAATGAGTAAGCTAATTATTTCTATAGATAATGAAAATGAATGCTATACTCTCATATCCTTAACACTGTCGGATAGTAATGATGTGACAGATTATAAGTTTCAAATTTTTATTTCTGTATTTACTCATATCATTGTGCACTGGCTCCGAAACATCACATGCCTTTCACGCTGGTGGCAGATAAGATCACTAGTGAAATACATTTTGAATTATATCACGGACCTAACGCCTCTTACTTCTTGACTTTGTTATGAGTACTCTACGTTTGTGAGTGAGCATAGTGATGATGAAAGATGGTAATGATTGATTATAAAGTTAGTAAATAATACAAAATCATAGACCATAATAATAACAAGAGAGAACGCTCAATGACATCAAAAAATAATGGACCATATTTACAATAAAGAGATGAATTCCAAATGACCTATGTATGTTCATGATAGCTATATATAGAACCCAAATAAAAATGATTTTTTTTTTGTGTCTGGCAGCCCTGAAATAATGTTTTTTATTGATTCTCCCAGGGATGAAAATTTAACTCAAGCCTCATTCGCAACAACACATTTTTAAAAGCTTTCTTGTCTTGTTTTGTTTTGTTTTGGTTTGGGGGATCAGCTACATTTCTTTAGTCATACTTCTCAACCGACTCCAAACCGATTCCAAACCATGGGTAAAATGGGTTACTACCTTTATTTATACCGGAAGATCAGGCCTATATAGTATTGCTCTTGCCTTAAATCTACAAGCTGCAAGGAAGAGATCGTGGAGTTAATAGAATGAGACATTAATTGGAATTGCTTGCCGTCGGGGGGGGGGGGGGGGGGGGGCGTATGTCTCACTGAGGTCTGTACATCAGTCGCGTGAACGAAAACGTAGAAAAGGGTTGTTTTTCAGAACCAGACGGGGAACCCGGGGATCCCGTTAATGATATAAAACATAGAAAAAATATGGAAAAGGGGTTAATTCAGAGGTATGATGATGCAATCCTTGAATAAAATCCCTGTTAATGGTACAAAACTCGGAGATGTTAAACACCCTTCCCTAGCTCAGCTTAGGGTATCAAAACCACTCCTAATTTAATCCCGTTCCCACGGGGTATGTCTAATTGAGGACTGTATATCATCCACCACACGCAAAAAAGGAAAAAGGGTACCGTTATAGCCTTTTTTCAGCACAGGCGGAGAAAGACGGGGAACCCGCGTATTC